>BSBK01008158.1:0-435000 GCA_027943335.1 Chamaecyparis obtusa
ATATACTGATTGAAAATGGACTATAACTTTTAAACGGTATAACATTTTTGAAATCCAAAAAATGCATCACATTCTATGCTTTTCCTACTATAAGGAAAAATAAATAAAAAATTGAATTTTGTAAAGTTTTGAATGAGTTAAGGTGGTCAGATATGGGAGTTTTTTAATTCTGAAAACATTGTAGTAGAAAATTCATAATTAATTATTCTTTTGGAATAAAATTACAAAAAAATATGCATCACATCTGAGCATGAGTCTACTACTTATATATTAAATCTTATAAAAAAATATTATCATTTAATCATGATTAAGGTGGTCAGACATACACCTACTTCTTATTTTTTTCTTGAAATTTTTGTACTGCTGTATTGAAATCTATACTTTTCACTAATTATATTAATTTTTTTTTAGAAAAGGCCAAGTATTTTAGAAACTAAATTCAATTTCCTATAGATTCTATTCTTACAACTTTTTGGTATTAGGTTGATAGCTAGTTCAAAATTTTCATGTCAAGTTGACTAACCCCTGATTTGCTGATTTTTCATTTCCACTTTTGGGCATAGTTTGGCCCCTCATGATCTTGCACATTACCCTATAAAGGAAAGGTTCTTTGGACACATGGAACAAGGAGTCAAGGTCCCTTTGGAACTAAAGCCTCACTCTTCTATGACGGGTCTAGGTTACAAAGCTTCTCCTTTGTCTTCATCCACACTTCTATTGGCCAACATCTCTATGTCTACTTCTTACAAGTAATCAACCTTCCTTTACAGGAGAAATGGTTGCTTTTTATACTCCTAATTATTTATCTAAACAAGATCATATTTTTCTACGGCTTCTCAAAGCCAACTTGATCACTCTTTCTCCTCCTACATGTAAGAGGCTCATGCTATGAAAGATGAAGTGAGACATTCTTTTTGTGCATATCATCAAGTGTTTGGTCATTCTACTAGTGAATGCAAGGCCTTGAAAGATAAAATATAGTAAATTCATGAATTAGGTGTCATTAATCATCTCACCTATTTAAAAGAATGTTTCCTTTTCTATGTATAACAAGTGATATTAAGGTTTATCTCTATCCTATCTTTTTTCCATATCTATCTAAGATCTTATCTTATCTTATTTACCTTTGTGTGGGCCAATCAACTTTCCTATCTTATCTTACATTCCTTTGTGGGGGACAATCCACTTTCCTATATTATATTATATGCCTTCATGGGGGATAATCCACTATATATTATGTCTGACTTCATGGGGAACAATCATCTATCTTATCAAATATTTCCCTATCATACGTCTATCTAGCTTTTTCTACATGCATCAGCATGATTTAAGCTCCCCTATCACATGCCTATATATATTTTTATACACATATTGGAAAACCATATAAATCCTCCCAATCACATTCCTATATAGTTTTTTCTATGCATGTCAAACCACAGTCAAACTTTCCCTATCATATGACTATCTATCATAATATAATTTGTAACCTATACCAATGTAATTTCTCTGATAGTGGCCCCATTTCATAGAAAATGTGGTTGCATTAAATATCTTTTTTGATAGTTTCTTTCCTCCATAGTGAGGCTGGGGCTACTAATCATGATCATTTGCATGACCTCTAGTAACAATGCAATCTAGTGTCTTAGTCATGTGGTGTCTCTTCAAAATTGGTTGCTTCCCTATCTATTGGGTGCATTCTTCTTTGAAGCAATTAATCCTAATATTCTTCTCTCCTTGTTTAAAGTTCCTCTATTTTTTGTTTATTGTATTTTGGGGATGACATTTTGTTCATTGTATTGAGACAACCTTTTTTTATCAAGGTCTCTTTAACATTGTTGACCCAAAGATTTAGTTTATTTGTTGTGTAGTATTATTTGTGATAACCCCGTGCCTTTTTTGGATTTCATGTCCTAACATTATTTTCATGTGTAACTTTTTCTCTATAATGCATTTGACTTGTAGGTCTTTACATTGGGGACATGCTTCCTTATCTTGAAGAGTTGTCTGCTTCCTCTATATTATCCTTTTGGTATCATGATGTTATTTTCTGTCAGTAGATTTCCTTTAGCATGCATATTCATTTAGATTCATAAGCCTATAAAAGTGGGGGAAAAATATAGAGTCAAAAATTGTATACCCCCATTTTCAATTTAGGCCACACTTTTGTAACCACTTTAATGTCCATACCCCTAGTATTTATTTAAGTTCATTTGAGACCTTTCTTTATTATTTTACCTCTCAAGATGCTTACAGTCCTTGGTAACATCTATCTTTCAGCATTGCCTTTGCATTATCTATATGTTTCCTTTGCCACCTATCATTTTTTAGCATTATTCATTTTAACACTAGTGTGTCACACAAACATTCACATGTTGTGAACTTGTCCACTAACATCTTAATGTTCATGTGTCAATCTCAAACATGCTTTCCACTTGTCACTTGCTTTTGTTAGTGAAATGGCCTAGAATCTTCTAGAATGGCCTAGAAGCCTTTTTGCCCTCCTCTTCTCTTTTAGAATTAATTTATTTTCTTCATTTTAAAGCTCTCTAAGTTCTTTCTCTCTCACTCTCACTCTAGGAAAAATATCTCTTGTGCTCTTGCATTGTCTTGGCTTTCATAGATGTCTCACTCTCTTACTTTCTACAATGATCTTTGACAACATATTCAGTAAAATCCTTCTATCTCACTTGTGGCTTTGAGATTCTTGGGAGCTATCGTATCCTTTGTCTATAATCTATCTCAGGCAATAGGGTTTTTTTCCACTAGCGGGGTTTATTTATATTTTCATATCTCACATAATAGGGGTTCTCCTCCATCTAGTGGGGATTGTTATAATTTGTCTTTTAAATCTATCTATCTATCTAGTTGTTGTGGAGGTAGAAACACCAAAGAAGGGACTTGACTGACCTAAGTCTCCAAATAGCCCCATACATTTTTCCTCTATTGATTGTATGTAGGTTCATTGGAAGCATTTAATCACACAAGGGTTTGCTTATGTTATATTTATTTCTTTTTTATTCACTTCCATTATTTAATATCTTTTGTTGTATTTATGACTTTTTTATTATGTAAGTTATTTGATGAACAGACTTGGGTTTTCACAATTCTGGGCATTTGTTTTAATCCGTATAGGACTACAATGCGTTGGTGTAGATGTTTATCTTTTACACTAGCTACCATGGTTGAGATGCTCAGATTTGTACCAAAGACTCTCTATTGTCTGGTCTTTCCATTTCTAGAACCAAAATATTATTTTCTTGATCTATAATAGGATATTTTGACTGGTTTATCTATAAGAGAGGGTGAGGGGTGAGATAATTAAGGAATTGTGATTTAATACATATGGGCTTGAGTGAAGATGTAAATGGTGGAGATTAAATTATGGGTGGATGGTAGCTTAGATTAAATTAGATGTATTAGGGCACCAAATGATGTGCAAGGGGTTCTTTACATTTTATTGGACCAATCTTCTATCACACAAAATTGACCCTTAATTTTTTTATAAATTATAATTAAAAATTGCCAACAATTATACTTTCTTTATTTATCATGTTACGACTTAGTATACACTTACTTAATGAAATGGTGCATTTTGATTTTTTCAAAATGTTTATTTAAAAATTATTTTATTCAATTACAATTAAAAATCATAAAGCATTGAAGGAGTATTGAATATAACAATTTAAAAGGAGGAGGAAATAGAATTTTTATTAGCTATCAAAATAGACTATAACACCAGTAAAGATTTGAGAGTGAAAATCAGAGATATTAGCAGGCAGTCTTTTCATCATTTTCAGCAGCAAATATCTTCATCTTTGGCAGCGACTTGATACTTAAGGACAGCGAGTTGGTTTAGGCAATCAAAACCCTGAGTTGAAGACAGTTTAGAGGGCAGTTTGGAGCATAATCAAGAGCCCCAAGGCAGCATTTTGAATGAGAAGGGAGGTAGTGACTTGTTATAGACCAAGAAGGGCTTCATTCCACATGCCCTAGGCTCATAAATTTCAGATTTTTGAGAGCAAAATAACAGTATTTTTCATCAGATCTGAAAATCACAAGAGAATATAAACTATAATGACTTGAGAACTAGCAGAATTTAGATGAGCAAACTTGAATAAGGATAGGGAGCAGATCTAAAATTGGGTGTTTAGCAGCGATCTAATTGTAGGAGCAGTCTAAGAGAGCAATAAGGAAGGCCACTGAAAACTAGAGAAAGGGAGGTTGCGACTTCAAGTCTAGAGACTAGGCCCAAATTTGATAAAAGACCAGGCCCAGAACTAAATTTAGAGGGGTAGCGCCGTAGATATTTGAGAGGGGCCTGCTATTAATAGAGGCTACGAATTGGCAAAGGAAGCCCAGATCTGATATAAGGGCATCAAGGTTTGAAGAGGTCAGATTCGAATTGACATAGGGGGAAAATTTGCAACATAGAACAAGGGAAGATCTAGACAAAGGAGATACCACAATTTGACAAAGAAGAGAAGGCTACTGAATTTTTTTTTTGCCCAGGCCTGCCATAGAAATGAACAAAATTTGCAAAACTTGATGCGATCAGAACAACGATAATGAGAACTTACCATCAGCAAAGGAAAATTGTTCTCCACAACAGACAGATAAACCTAGGTCTTTTTCATTCCAAACTGAGCCAGTCGAAGAACGGAGATAGGCATTACAATGAAAAAACTAGGGTAGAAATCTCCATAAAAAAGGATAAGGATCAAGGAAAGAAATAGGAATTTTTGAGTTACTATCATAATTGTTGGCTCTATGGCCACAAAAGAAAAGACTGTCGAAAAGAAGAGTAAACACATCCATCCTATGAACACTTGGATGAATTTATAGCAAAATAAAAAGAAAAAGCGGAGCAAAATGTTGATGTAGATCTACTTGCCATTTTCACTCATGCAAAGCCCTCATGCAGTGACCCTGCCCAGACTAAATCCTCTAATAAATCTCCTAATAATCCTCCACTATCTAGGAAGATGGAGGACAGATCACATAAAGAAGAGCATAAGGTTTCAGCTAGGGTTTCGAATTTGGGCACAGAACCAAAGGAAAATCACATTATCCCTTCATGGAGCAGGGAATCAAGGAAAAAGGTATTTTCAATCCAATCTTTGGATAGGCAGCTAAGAATTTTTGCAAAGACCAGGTATGCTAAACCGGTCTTAGGCTACAGGATTGCTAAGGCAGATAATACTGGGCATTTGTTACAATGCAAAATCGATGATCCCCTATTTGCTAAGGGGGAAGGCAGGACCTTATCTGGCCAAGTGCCTCCCATGAGCACATTTAATCAAGATCATACATGGCAAACGGTTAAAGGTAAGAATAAGGTATTAAGACCCTCGCCAGTTCATAACACTTTTAGTTTATCTTTGAAAAATTCTTTTGAATTGCTTAGTAAGGAAGGAAATAGCACGTATATATACCCACCCCCACACAAAAGGAATGGGGTTTTGGGGGATAAGGGCTATAGGGCCCGGTAGCACAAGATGGAGGTGAATCACTCCAAAGCTATAAAGCCCTACCCCTATCTCTCCAAAACCCCACCCTTTTGTGGGGGGAAATCTAAACAAATAGGCAGAGATTGTTGCACCGATGACTTAATGATTAGCAATACAAAATACTACCCTCCTCACCTTAGAAAGATGGAAAGCAAATCATCATTTTTAGATCGCAATAACATGATGAATAATGATTGTAACAATGATTTATTTCATAAAGCTTTAAAGTCTTCAGCTTATTCGCCTCCACATAGAAGAAGTACTCAACAGAAAATAGGTAAGATCAATCATGTCTGGTACTTTGAAACTATCTTTTTGGATAATAATACCATTTTGTAGCAATAGAAGCACCTAGCAGAAATGGGTGTGATCTGTATCTGGAATGGCTCGGGAGTACATGTTAATGATTTGATGGCAGAACTATCACTACAATTACCAAAGGAGGTAGGTATATCACACCTTTTGGATTATTTCAGGTATATAGATTGCAAAAAAAAGGAACTGAAGAATAGCATTATGGAAAAGAAGGATATTAAATTTAGAAACATTCATTTTTCTCTATTTGACTGGAAGCCTTTGTTTAATCCAATGCACCTAAATAATTTTAGAGTAGAAAAGGTAGTCTCTCTAAAGAATCTACCTTTGGAATTATCCAGTAAGGGAAACATAAGTACAATAGGCAATAAAATTAGGAAGTTCATCAGGATTGTTGAGTCAGCACTTAATCAAGTTGACAAAATAATCATTATGGAAATGGACTTCCATCAAAAATACATCTCACCCATACAATTAAATTTTGGCTCTAACTCTGTTATAATCAGTCCCACAATCTTAGAAAATTTTATCGAAGTTAAAGCTAATTCCCAGAAATCACTCAAAAACATAAACCTCTTAACCCAACTTACTAAAGAAATGGAGGTTGAGTTTTGCAAGGATAAAGGTGGATTTTCTATTATTCCTATAAGGAATCATGGATTAGATAGGCCCTTCCCATTAGCACTATCTGACACACGTAAAAACAACTCGGTATCCACTCATTCTCAGAATAATAAGGAGAATTCTACCTTTTTAATCTCTAAAATAGGTTTGGATAAGGACAAAATTTTTATTGATATCTATAAAGATAAAGGTAATTCTGAAAGCATAGTCCAAGTACTTGAAAGTACCCCTGCCCCCTCTCTGTCACCCAGCAATGCATTCAGCCCGTCACAGAAAGTTGTATTTCTAGCAATACCTAATGGAAACCTAGATAATCCTCAAGCAGATGATGCTTCATCCCCAATAACTAATAAGACATCAAGAATTATTAGGTATGAATCCAATACTAAGGGAATTGAACCAGAATGCACAGAGCTAGAAGATAATAATAAAATATGTATACAACATGAAGGTAATAGGACTGATTTACAAACAAAACAATCTATAAAACCTGAATGTGCTAAGATATTAGAACTAGTGGATCAGGTTAATAAAACTGAATAGGAGGTAAACCAAAAAATTAATTACTTAGGAGAATCATTAACGGATGAAGTAATGGACTTGTTTTTGGATGAGATTTGTGATTTTGATGAATTAAAACTTCAAAAGGAAATCCTAATAAAACAAATTCAAGAATGTATCATAGAAGAAAATAAGGATGAGGACAATAGTCTAAACCTGCCTTCCTCACCCCCAGTAAAGGAAGTATATGAAAATAACCCTCTGGGTAATCTGAATCAATATTCGAACCAATCAAATAAAAAAACCAAAGGAAAAATTATAGATAGGCATAATGTAAGAGAGAATGATATAATTACAAAGCATAAGGAAAATATAATAAAAAATGATCCAATCATCGATGAGGGGAAGGAACAAGCTGTTTCAATCCCTCTAGAAATAGAATCTTTAAATCTGGATTTATCAGGGAAAGTTGAAGATGTAATGGAAATTTTTGGTGAGGAGATTATAGATAGAATTGAACCCTTAGCTCATACTATTAATGAGCAAATAAGCCCAGATAATCGGGCTAATTCGTTAATAGAATCTTCTGGTAATTCAACACTGGTTAAAGAAGCAATTAAAGGTCTCTTTGAAATAACTAATGAAAATAGAGAATTGGGCATAGCCTTGACTAGAGGTAGTCTAAGCACACCTAATATCAATAAACTCAAAAAGAAAAGAGGTAGGAAATCAGTCGTAGAACTGAGATCTCTAGATGGCAATGCAGGCAACCAAAAAAAGATAGCTGATATTCTGAACATAGGGAAGGGGAAGTTCCTTCCCCAGGCACAATGAAAGTCACTACTTGGAATGTTAGGGGTCTCAATGCCCCTAACAAACAAAGATTAATCAAAAGATACTTAAAAATTTTTGATTCCGAGATCATTTTATTACAGGAAACTAAGCTAAACAAAAAGGATAGCTATAAATTTAATAAAAGATTAGGTATTTGGAAATTAGAATATGCCTAAGCAGTAGGTGATGAAGGGTGCTCCCCTTAATACCACAAACACATAACAGAAATAGAGAAACAACAACAATATGCAAGAACAGAAAATTGGCTTCTTATTATCTCCACAAATGTGGAATTACAAACTTTCAGAATTACAATATGCAAAGCCACATGGGCATTCCCTTACAATATTCTGTAGGACAAAGCCTCGAATCAATACCCAGATCTACTACCCAGAACTATTCTGAACTGCCTAAGACAATAATACAGCCTTCCTTATATAGGCAATTTTCACCGCCCGAGAAGGTTCCAGAAATTTAGCCCTAAGGGGCGACCAAACCTAGAATTATTTTATTTTTCAATTTATTACATCAAAGTCGGCTCAAGATAACCTTGAAAACCCGAACAGAAATTTTGAAGAAAATTATTTTCTGCCATTTCGGGTGGCCCAACTTCCGAAGACCATAAGTCATCACCAGTTGACTCGATCGGCTATTATAACCCCATTTCGGAAACGCCACGAAGCGCTCTACAGGCTTGACCTGCGCAAGCGCCCTTCACCCAAATTTTTGACCTCATCCGGGGCCTCTAAAGCCTTCAAAATTGAGTTCAAAGTTTCTGTACCCTGCTGCCAATACCGAAAATCTTCAATATCTTCCAATATACACTTGATCTGACAATGAAACTTTACTGGCAGACTTATATGACCAAAATCAACCTCTAAGAAAGAAATCAGATCATTCTGAGCACATACGAAAATTACCAAAAATAGTAACTTTCCATAAATAGCAGCTCTGCACAAAATAGCCCTTATTGAATATAAAAACAGAAATATTTTTGGGTGATGCAAGATTGCTCTTACACCCAGGATGCTCCTGCATCAGACACCCGGGGTAATTTGAGAAGTCACCCTGTCACGACTCAGGTGTGCAAAGGAAAACCAAGACGGCTAACCTCCTCCTTTGTCAGCCATGATGAATCTTCAACAGGTCGTCCTTTCCACTTGACCAGATATTCTTCATATGTCCTGTTCCTTGTGCTTCTGCCAACACGACTGTCCAGTATATCTTCGATCTCCTTAGTGTCTGAACTAGTTGCTGGAATACTCTACTGTGCTACTGTGATCTCATCTTCAACACCTCCTTCATGATACTCTGTCAAATCTGAAATGTTAAACACTGGTGAAATATTTAGCTCAGTAGGCAATTCTACCTCATATGCATTTTCTGAATCATGTTTCTTCAGTATCTTACATGGTCCAAACTTCTTCATTTTCAGCTTGTTATATGTACCAACTGGAAACCGCTCCTTCCGCAAATGAACCATGACTTCATCTCCAACCTGAAATTCCTTATACCTCCTTTTCTCATCTGCCTTAGCCTTATACTATGCATTCATCTCGGTAATATGCTTCCTCACCTCCTCATGGATGTTCTTCAAGTGTTCTGCAAAATCCTCAGCTTCAGCACTACTTATTTCTCCTTTATCTATCTTCCTCAATTCAGATGCATTTCTTGGACTACTTCCAAATACAATCTGGAATGGTGATTTACCAGTGCTCCTGTTGACAGAATTATTGTATGCAAATTCTACCTGTGGTAAAATCAAATCTCATCCTGTTGGCTTATCTCCAACCAAACATCTCAGCAAATTTTCCAAACTTCTATTCACTACCTCTGTCTGTCCATCAGTCTGTGGATGATGTGATGAACTGAACTTCAAATCTGTCTTTAGCTTCTTCCACAATGTACGCCAGAAATATCCAACAAACTTAGTGTCCCGATCTGAAACTATGGTCTTTGGCAAACCATGAAGTCTCACTACTTCTCTGAAAAATAATTCTGCTACATGAACAGCATCATTAGTCTTCTTGCAGGGAATGAAATGTGCCATCTTCAAAAATCTGTCAACCACTACAAAAATTGAATCATGTCCCCGCTGAGTCCTCGGTAAACCAACAACAAAGTCCATGTTGGTATCCTCCCAAGGCTTCTCTGGTATAGGTAATGGCTGATACAACTCTGTATTCTGCTTCACTCCTTTCGCCATCTGACATACTCTGCAACTCTATACAAACTTCTTCACATCTTGCTGCAACTGTGGCCAATAGTAATTCTCACTAACCAAAGAAAGGGTTTTGTCACGACCAAAATGTCCAGCCAATCCTCCGCTATGCTTCTCCTTGATGAGATTCTCCCTCATAGAACTTCGTGGAATGCACAACTGACTCCCTTTGAATAGCATATCATCCTGGATGATGAAATCCAACCATTTCGTCCTGTCTAGAGTAACAGGTTCTTTACAAGCTTTCCAAGCTTCACCAAAATCAGGATCCTCTGGATACAAATTCTTGAGTTCCTTGAACCCAACCACTTCAATCTGCATTTCTGTCAGCAATAGTTGCCTTCTGCTAAGAGCATCTGCAACCCTATTAGACTTTCCACTCCTGTGTTTCAAAACAAATGTATAACTCTGCAAAAACTCAACCCATTTCAAATGCCTTTGATTCAATTTTCCTTGAATATTCAAATATTGCAAAGCTTGATGATCAGTATACAAAACAAACTCCTTAGCAAGCAGATAATGTCTCCACTTCTTTAATGCCTGAACTATAGCATAAAATTCCTGATCATAAACAGAATATTTCCTCTTGGCATCATTTAACTTCTCACTGAAATAAGTAATAGGTTTACCTTCTTGGCTCATAACAGCTCCTATTGCAGTACCACTAGCATCACAATCTAGTTGAAACACCTTATTAAAATCTGGAAGTGCTAAAACAGGTTGTTCTGTAACTTTTTGTTTCAACAATTGAAAACTCTTTTCTGCCCCATTAGTCCACTTAAACTCTTTTCTATCCCCTCTCATTGTTTCAGTCAAGGGTCCACAAATACTGCTAAAATTTCTGATAAACTTTCTGTAAAAGCTAGCTAAACCATGAAAAGATCTTACCTCAGTAGCACTCCTTGGAGTAGGCCATTCAAGGATAGCTTGTACCTTCTCTGGGTCCATTTTTAGACCTTCTGCTGAAACTACAAATCCCAAATACACTAACTCTTTCTTCACAAAACTGCACTTCTTCAAATTAATCAACAATTTCTCATCTCTCAACTTCTCAAACACCATACGAATATGCATCATATGTTCCTCCAATGTCTTGCTAAAAATCAAAATATCATCTAGGTAAACAATGACAAACTTACCCAGAAATTCTTTCAGAACCTCGTTCATGAGCCGCATGAAAGTGCTCGGTGCATTGGTTAGCCCAAAAGGCATGACTAACCACTCATACAGTCCTTCCTTTGTCTTGAAGGCAGTCTTCCATTCATCTCCTTCTCTGATCCGAATCTGATGATATCCACTCTTCAGATCTATCTTTGAGAAATACACATCTCCGCTCAAACAGTCCATAATATCATCCATTCATGGCAATGGAAACCTGTACTTGATTGTGATCTTGTTTATTGCCCTAGAATCTGTACACATCCTCCATTCTCCATTCTTCTTTGGTGCTAATACTGCTGGCACAACACAAGGACTTAGACTCTCACGGATCAATCCTTTCTGTAACAGTTCATGTACTTGTCTGTTCAACTCCTCACTTTCTGCAGGTGTCATTCTGTGTGCTGCCTTATTCGGCAAACTCGCTCCTAGGATCAAGTCCATCTGATGACTGATCTTCCTGACTGGTGGTAATCCATCAGGCACGTTATCGGATACAATATCCTGAAACTCATTCAACAAATCTGCAACTTCTACAGGAACATCTTCTACTTCCTCTTTACCAACTTTTGGAATTAAAGCAAAACATACATGCTCATGCCTCATACCATCTAGGAAATTTCTTCCATCAACAAAAGTTATCCTTGCATTACCACATACCTTTTCTTCAGTCTCCTTCAATGGTTTTAGCTTATGTTGCACTCCATCCTTTGTCAGGGAATAGGTATTCGCACGACCATCGTGTACAGCACATCTGTCAAATTGCCACGGTCTACCCAATAACATATGACATGCATCCATAGAGATGATATCACATAGTACCTCATCTTGGTAACCGCCGATCTTGAACTTCACTAGGCATTGTTCATTGACCATGACCTTGTGGTCGTCCTGTACCCAGGCAATCCGATATGGATGTGGGTGTTTATGTCTCTTGAGCTTCAACTTTGTCACCATCTCTTCTGACACCAAATTGTCAGTGCTTCCACTATCAATA
Source organism: Chamaecyparis obtusa (assembly GCA_027943335.1). NCBI lineage: Eukaryota > Viridiplantae > Streptophyta > Pinopsida > Cupressales > Cupressaceae > Chamaecyparis > Chamaecyparis obtusa. The sequence goes on from BSBK01008158.1 coordinate 12,158, forward strand.
ATCACATCACAACATTTACCTTCACACTTGCACCTGGTGCGAAACAGGCTCCTCCTTTGCTCAGGTTCATTCTCACCACTCAACAGGACTCTTCTGTTAATCAACGTTTCTCCTCTTTCAGCATCTTCAGAATTTGATGATCTGGCATCTTCATCTACATGTGCAACTCTGGCCTGGCCTTCATTTCTCCTGTCTGTTCTGCCTTGGCACTGAGGACATTCAAATGCCCTATGACCTTCTTCTCCACAGTGAAAACATGTTCCACGGAAGCCTCCTCTTCCAGATCCTTGTCCTCTTCCTCTTCCTCTCTGATCTCTATTATTCTGATCCTGGAAGCGATTGAAATTATTTCCTCGCTGATTCTGACTGCTACTGGCCTCATCCTTCTTTTTCGGATCTTCATTTCGGCCACCATATGACCGTCCACCGCGACCTCTTCCGTTTTGTCTGCTCTCAAACTTCTTGTTCAACTTTTCCTCTACTTTTAGGGCAAATTGGTATGCCTCCTCAATACTGCTCATTCGAACCAGATTCAACTCCTCCTGAATGCTTGGCCTTAACCCATTAAGGTATCGGGCAACTTTCTCCTTATCAGCTTCTGCATGGCCTGTTCTGATGAGAAGTCGATAGAACTCCTCTGTATACTCCTGAACAGATCTTCCTGCTTGCTTCAAACTCTGCATTTTCTTCAGTAGGTCAAGCTCATAATCAACAGGAATGAACTGCCGCTTCAATTTATCCACCATCCGATCCCATCTCGTAATTTTCTCCTTTCCCCTTCTATTTCGCTCCAACTGAATCTCTTGCCACCATATCTTCGCATGACCTTTCAGTCTGGCCTTCGCAAATTTGACCCTATCAGGATCCTCAACATCTTCATACTCAAAATATTCTTCACATTCATTGATCCAGTCGATCAATTCCTCTGGGTTAAGATTTCTAGAAAATGTAGGAACCTCAATCTTAGGTCTTTTCCCAACCTTGGAAATCGCCCGAAAAAGTCTTTCTTCCTCCTGGTTCACAATTTCAATTTCTCCTTCTTGATATTCTTCTTCGGCTTCATCCTCGCTTTCGTCTCTGACATTAAGATTCATTCCTCTACGAATCTCTTCTTGCAATGCTCGCACTTGTCTCTGCAGCTCTCTAACCTCAGGTGTCACAACACCAGCTCTTCCGCCACGTTCCCTTCGTGGAGGCATTTTCGCGATGCGCGCTGAAACCCTAGCCACGGTCCTGGTGCAAACTGCCTCACAGTCGGTGATCTGTTTACACACTCAAGAACTCCTGCTCTGATACCACTTGATGAAGGGTGCTCCCCTTAATACCACAAACACATAACAGAAATAGAGAAACAACAACAATATGCAAGAACAAAAAATTGGCTTCTTATTATCTCCACAAATGTGGAATTACAAACTTTCAGAATTACAATATGCAAAGCCACATGGGCATTCCCTTACAATATTCTGTAGGACAAAGCCTCGAATCAATACCCAGATCTACTATCCAGAACTATTCTGAACTGCCTAAGACAATAATACAGCCTTCCTTATATAGGCAATTTTCACCGCCTGAGAAGGTTCCAGAAATTTAGCCCTAAGGGGCGACCAAACCTAGAATTATTTTATTTTTCAATTTATTACATCAAAGTCGGCTCAAGATAACCTTGGAAACCCGAACAGAAATTTTGAAAAAAATTATTTTCTGCCATTTTGGGTGGCCCAACTTCCGAAGACCATAAGTCATCACCAGTTGACCCGATCGGCTATTATAACCCCATTTCGGAAACGCCACGAAGCGCTCTACAGGCTTGACCTGCGCAAGCGCCTGTCACCCAAATTTTTGACCTCATCCGGGGCCTCTAAAGCCTTCAAAACTGAGTTCAAAGTTTCTATACCCTGCTGCCAATACCGAAAATCTTCAATATCTTCCAATATACACTTGATCTGACAATGAAACTTTACTGGCAGACTTATATGACCAAAATCAACCTCCAAGAAAGAAATCAGATCATTCTGAGCACATACGAAAATTACCAAAAATAGTAACTTTCCATAAATAGAAGCTCTGCACAAAATAGCCCTTATTGAATATAAAAATAGAAATATTTTTGGGTGATGCAAGATTGCTCTTACACCCAGGATGCTCCTGCATCAGTAGGCCATTCAAGCAGACTGACAGTCCTATGGAACCCTCATAAAGTGATGGCTTTACCCTCTCTTACTAAAGATAACTAGATGGTACTAACAATTAAGAGCCTAAAATTAGATTTAAAATTTAACCTGATCAATGTATATGGGCCAATTACAAATGAAGAAAAAAGAAGAGTGTGGCAGGAGATACAAATTTTTTTATCAAATAATCAAGAACACCCCTTTGTCATTGGAGGGGATTTTAATGCTATTATAAATCTAGAAGAAAAGTATGGGGGTTCTCAATACATATCACAAGCCCATAAAGATTTTAGCAAGTGGGCTATGGATAATCATCTAATAAGCATCAATACAATTAATGGAGTTTATACATGGAATAACAAAAGAGCCAGTTTCAGCTACATAGCTGAAAAGATAGATAGATTCTTTATTAGAACAAACCCCGACAACTTTAATCAGATAGTCAGTGCAGAGATCCTCCTAGAAGCAGGATCAGATCACTTCCTTGTCAGACTTACCCCATCGAGAAATTCGTTTAAGTTAGAATTTATGTGGTTCCAAAACCCTAAATTCATAAACCTCTTAGAGGACTGGTGGAAACAAATCTCGGTTAAAGGGTCAAAAATGTTCTACTTAACAGCAAAGTTAAAAATCATTAAAAATAAAGCGTTAGATTGGAACAAGAATAATTTTAAAAATATATTCGAAGAGAAAACTCAGTTAGAACAAGAAATAACTGACTTAAACAATATAGTAATAGAACAAGGTATGAACGATCTTAGTTACTACAAGGAAAAAGAGCTGATGGCTAAATACAATGATATCCAACTCAAAGAAGAAATTTTCTAGAAACAGAAATCTAGGGAGTCATGGCTTAAGGAGGGCGATAGTAACACTAAATTCTTTCATAATACAACTAACTATAAAATGAGTATTAACAGAATAGCCAAAATCAAGACTACCGAGGGACTTATCACTGAAGATCCGATTCAAATCTCAAATGTTCTTACAAATTTTTATAAAACTCTTCTCAATAACATAGAGGCAATAGACATTAATGCCCAAAATGAAATGCTTAAAGCCATTCCTAAGTTGATTACTGAGTCGGACAATAAAATATTGAACAATAAGCTATCTCTAGAGGAGGTTAAAGCTATTGTGTTTCAACTCCATCCAGATAAAGCCCCAGGACCAGATGGTTTCCAAGCCGGCTTCTTCCAAAAATGTTGGCATTTTGTCAGAGTAGAGGTTTGGCAAGCAGTAGAAGCAACTAAAAATTTGGGTTCTTTACTAAGTGAAATTAACAACACCTTTTTTACCTTAATTCTAAAAAAGAATGAAAGTACGGATCTAGGGGATTTTAGACCTATCTCCCTATGTAACACCATATATAAGATTCTTTCCAAATGCTTAGCAAATAGACTAAAAACTTTTCTTCCTACTATTATTTCGGAAGAACAGACGGGATTTATAGCAAACAGATCTATTTTGGATGGAATTATTATAGCGCAAGAAATAGTTCATACTGCCCAACTAACTAAGGAGCCTAGTATGCTAATGAAAGTTGATATTCCAAAATCATATGATAAAGTAGACTGGAGATTCCTGTGTAAATGCTTGGAAGCCTTTGGCTTCTCTAAACAATGGGTTAACCTTATCTTTAACTGCATCTCGACTCCCAAAATTTCAATTCTTATCAATGGCTCCCCGGAAGGATTTTTTAGTATCTCCAGGGGCATCAGGCAAGGGGATCTACTTTCCCCTTTTCTCTACGTCATTATGGCAGAAGCATTAGATAGAACAATTACAAAGAAACAAGAGGAAGGGAGAATCCTGGGTTTGAAGGCTTGGGAAAACATACCTAATATCACTCACCAACAGTTTGCAGATGACACGATTCTACTAGGATATGCTAATAGACAAGAAGTGAGAGCCTTCAAAGAAGTTCTAAACCTCTACACAAAAGCTTCAGGGCAATGTGTTAATCCTACCAAATCAGAAATTTTCTTTATTAATACATGCCCGAAAATTGAAAAGGAAATTTGTAGCATGATGGGGTACAAAATTGGCAAATTCCCATGCAAATACTTAGGAATAGACCTCGATAAAGGTCTCCTGTCATCCAAACTTTGGCAACAAGTCATAACCAAAGTTCAAAATAAGAAAAGCTCCTAGAAAGGTAAATGTTAACTAAAGCGGGTAGGTCAACAATGATCAAATCTATCCTTTCTGCCATACCCACGTATCATCTATCTATCCTACCCCTTCTGATTAACGTTAAAAAGGAATTAGATAAAATGTTTTGAGAATTTTATTGGCAGGGTCCATCTGAAGACAAAAAACTTGCCTTGATTAAATGGGACACCCTATGCAAACCAATAGCAAAAGGGGGTCTGGGCATCAAAAACCTACTATGGCAAAATCAAGCGCTCGGGGCTAAACTTATATGGAGAATGTACAAAGAATCAAGCAGTAAATGGGCTTCCATATTATTACACAAGTACATCCCTGACTCAGATCCCATCAATATCTTCAGGTCACACTCACATGTGAAAGGATCGCAGATATGGAATTTTATTAAGGATTGTAGAGGGATTATTAGCAAATATCTCTCTTGGGATGTAGGTATAGGTGATCAACCTTTATTCTGGGATGATTCGTGGGCAGGCCTAAGTCCCCTCAACAAACTAGGTTTCCCCAAGGAATTCATGGAAGAATGCAAGAGAGGCATAGGTGTACATCTTAAGGATTACCTATGTAAGAAGGAAGCTACTAATTGGAGTGATTTGAAAGAAATAAATGATGTATGGCATGAAAAGCAAATCCTTTTGGCATTATTGAAAGATAGAGAGATAACACTTAAAAATAGATCGGATACCTTAATATGGGCAGGATCAAATAACGATAACTACTCTGTTAAGGAGGGTTACAATTCAATTATTAGGGATCAAAATATGGATAATATAGACATTCCTTTGAATCTGTGCTGGAATAAAGCCTACCTCCCTAAAGCGGGCATGCTTCTCTAGGCAACTCTGCAAAATAGAATTCTTACAACAGACAGGCTCAATAGATTGGGATTTGAAGGGCCATCGAGATGCCCTTTATGTGAAAACCAGTCCGAGGATGTCAACCATCTCCTTCTTAATTGTCCTTTCTCACAAAAATGTTGGAATTGGTTACATCAAAGTTTAGGATGGAAATCTGCTCAGCACTGTGATCTAATCAGCAACCTTAAAGCTTGGCCTTCTCCTTATAAAAATAACTTATTTAAAGATATATGGATAATAGCACCTTCAATAGTAGCATGGGAAATATGGAAAGAAAGAAATAGAAGGATTTTTACGGATCAAAAATTAACTTGGAATTCAGTTACAAACAAGATAGAAGCGTCGATCGTGGAAATTATTAACAGCAAACTCAATGACAAACTGAGCTACGAGGATTCATTCAAGAGCTGGGATAACAAGATCAGGAGTAAATGGCCAAAATTAGCAATCCCTCCCCTTTATGGTAAGGGGGGTCCCAAAACTAAAACTGACAGAGCCTCTTGTAATGGGTACCGCTGAAAGTAGGATGGTACAAACTCAATTTTGATGGAGCGTCACGAGGAAATCTAGGGGAAGTAGGTATTGGAGGGATCATTCACAATTGGAAGTCAGAAGTTGTCGCTAGATTTTCTAAACCCATCAGTCCTATGACAAACAATACGGCTAAGTGTATAGTGGCACTAGAAGGGCTCAAATTATGTAAGAAACTCAACATTACAAAAGTAATTATTGAAGGAGATTCTCAAATTATCGTCAATGCCATTCACACTAAAAAAACTCCCAACTGGATGTTGAACGCTAAAATAGAAGAGATTAATTTATTAATGGAAAGTATTACAAAGTATGAAATCAAACATACTTTCAGAGAAGGCAACTCAGAGGTAGACAAATTAGCTAATCTAGGGGCTAACGGAGTGGTAACAATGGATCAGTATATCTAAAGAGTTTTTAAATGATAAGCCAATGTAAGAATAGGTCTAAGAACATCTCTTTTTGCATGGTCTTTGGTTTATTCCATTTAGAAATTCTGTGAAAGTGAGGCAAGTCTTAAATTGAAAATCTAAATACTTAGGAATAGATTGCAACCTTGTGTTATTTGACCACACATATTGTTGGTCACAATCTAAACATGGAAGGTGCCCATCACTTTCTAGGAAATCCTTGGGGAAGGTAGCAAGACAAATTATTATATCTTCTAATAGCAACAACACTTTTAATTATCAACAGCCAAGTAGACCCAATTTCATTACCATGATCTTATTCTAGGATTTTAATCCCCATGGTTTTCCATGGTTGTAAACACTCATTATCATTTGCATTATATATGTATTGGAGGTAAATTATATGAATGAATGAGTGAAATATTTTATTAACATTCATGAGATAAAGATTTTATGGCAATAGTGTTCTTATAACAGCGTAATCGGTTCTGTACTTTTTAAGATCTTCACTTGCATTAAGGTGTCTCTTTTGATATGGTAATACCCTGTTCTTGAGAAAAGTATGGATTTGAACTTTCAAGATAATTTGTAGTACCAACGGGGACCTCTAAGTGAAGGTAATCGCTAGTTTGTTATGAGAACTCTCTATGTATATAGATTTATATATACGATTTCTTTGTGTGTGTGTGTATATATATATATATATATATATATATGTATGTATGTATGTATGTATTGATGTACATTTCAAAAATGTATAAGACAGGCAAATATCATAAACAGGGAAGTATATATAATTCGATTTGCTGATGTACATTTCAAAATTGTATAGGCAGGCAAGTTCTTAATCAGGGAGTATTGAACCTATTTTCTTCAGATTAATATATATAAATACAGATATGTCAATTATATTATACCTGTATTTATATATATTAGACTGATTTATTTATGTAAATATTGCAATCCTGAAACATCTGTGAATGGCATTGAGAAAAGTCTGAGCATTTGGCCAATTGCAAACACCCCGATGTATTAATAAATGGTACTATGGTGAACCAATCTTAATAGACCTACAATTGGTCCAAACCCAATGGTTCTTACTGACAATATGCTAGGCTTGAAGTGTAAATAAGACAGAGCATTTTAAGAACTAGGGAGAGCAGGCTCTCACCAATGGCAATTTTTCTCAAATAATGTCCCGGGTATGATTTGACTGATTTATCAGTATGTATATATATATATGTATATATATATGTATATATGTATATATATACATATACATATACATATATATATACATATACATATATACATATATACATATACATATATACATATATATATGTATATATGTATATATATATATATATATATATACATATATACATATATATATGTATATATGTATATGTATACACACACACACACACACACACACACACACACACACACGTGTGTGTGTGTGTGTGTACATATATATATATATATATATATATATATATATATATATATATATATATATATGTATGTATGTATGTATATGTATATGTATATGTATATTTATATGTATATATGTATATATGTATATATATAGTCCTCAGTTTGGTTTATGGGCATGAATATAGGTTTATATCCTTCCTATTATGATACTAATGGACAGAGGTAAATCAAGATAGCAGTAGAATTAATGTTCTGAATATTTAGTGATAATTGTATTTGAATGGACTAATTTATAGTTTACACATGGATATAAAGGTTGAGAATACAAATAGAATTAGTTATGTATTTTGATTGGGTTCAAACTTTTCAGAAATACTCATTATCATAACATAAAAATCCAAAATATAAATGCTCAATTGGAGGATATATCTATATAAGTGGATGTAAGATAACCTTTGTAGATGGAAGTGGTGTTTATTTTATGATACAGGTACTAAAATTCGTAAGGAGAAAGGGATTCCAGCTAATTAAAGATTTAAATAACAGAGTGAGAAAATCAAAGAGGCTTAATATCTATATAGCAACTGATGCATCCGGCCATTGCAGATTCGAGAATGATATTTTACGAAATCATTGTATAAAGGGTAGAGACAGCTCAGTAAAAGCAGCATTTGTAAGTTTTTACAAAAAGGTGGGTATGCCCACTAAAAGAGTGTAATTGTAATAATTCATAGGAAATCATTAAGCAGTGGGATTGCCCACAAAATTTATGTATCTATCATTTCCATAAATCTCGACAAATGTCGAGACGTGGGTATGCCCATGGTATTTATGTATCCAACAAATCTTGGCTACTGTCGAGTCGTGGGTATGCCCACATAATTATGTATAAGTACAGGACCACTAGTCCCAGGCAAGGCTGGAGGTTTTCTCAACCCTACTCTTTCCTACTAGTGCCTGCAACAAGCGGGGTCACACTGTAAAATTTATTTATATTAATAAAAAACTTTCAGGGCTTCGGCCTTTTACCGATCAAAAAAAAAAAACAATTTAAAATGAGCACCAAAAATAATCAAGGAATTAAAAAAAAATCTATACTAGATCACTTGCATGCTCTCTATTGTGACCACAAAGATGATATTATCAATGGAGTTGACCTAGACAACTATGACCTTACATTTTGACAATGTCCTTAAAATATTTTTAAATGTAACTCATCACTAATAGTCAAGGAGTAGAGAATCCAGCGATTGAATAGATAGAGTATACATTTTACAAAATCAAATGGAAGAGTTATAGATTATAAATGCATATCATAGGATTGATGAGAGGTCAAAAATTCAACCCACAACGGATCAATAAAGCCTTTTCAATTTACGAATAGACTACAAATACACATCTTTGATACAAATAAAGAGATACAAAGATAGAAATCTAAGAATATATTTAACTAAATTATGGTTGAACTTCATAACCAAACAATCAAAACCATTATATAAAAGAATTCAACTAAATTATGGTTGAACTTCATAACCAAACAATCAAAACCATTATATAAAAGAAACATCTTAAAGAAATATGACATAATCTTCATGTTAAGTATAATTGAAAATATGAACCGTTTGAATGAAATAACTATAAAAGTGATGACATTATAAAGTCTTAGATCATCACCTTTGATCATCAAATCAATATCCATTGAAGCTAGATAGGCTATGCAATCAAAGTACCAATATCATCATCCATATTTGAAAACTTGTAAGATCCTTCACATTGTCATTATCTAGAAAACAAATAGATTGATATCTAAATCCAAAGGAATGGAATGAAATAGAAAAATACGTCAAGCTACATTCTATTCGAACATTACTCGCAGTAAAAATTGTGGTCTTAATAGGAATTGTAGCAAAAACAAGCGAGTCCCTTGGAACTCCATTGGCATTTTCCAGTAGGGGAATGTTCATTATTGCAAGCAATCACACAATCCTAATTGTTAGTGTTGGTAATTCCAACTCTGTATGTTAATTCCACCACTGGAGTTAAGAGAAGATTTAGTAGTGATTTACTTACAGTTTGCACGATGATATCCATGATTTTTGGATCACTGCTTTAGTTTGATCGGTTTACATCAGACTAAGGCAAGAATATGCTTCAGTTAAATCCCAGTTTACTATCTGCACAAGAGATAATTGTGGTGATGATTTCCTTAACATCTTCACCATAATGTGATGTTATATATGGTGGTTTTCAGCATTGTAATTCAAGCACTTTCAATTTATTCATATGGAATTTTATTTTCATTCTAAGCAGCTCTGTTTTTTCTTGATTATTTGCAATGCTCTATTTTTCTTACTAGCTACTCTGTTCTAATTATTTCTCTGTATCTCTGCAAAGTTTTCTTTATTTTCCTTCTAGTTGATCTATGCAACTGTAGCTGCAAATTTCTACATGGTATCAGAGCAAGTTTCTAGGAAGGAGATGTAAGTTTTTTTTTGCAAGTTCTAAAGATCAGATCGGTTGTAGAGAATGGAGTTTTCAGCCTCTGCTCTTCTCATGCCATACAACTATTTCAAATGGAAGCCAAAGGTTTTACTTTAGCTTAGAAGTAAAGGCTTGTATCGAATAGTCATGGCCAAAGAGGTTGAACCCAATTCAGCAATTGAGAAGTGAATCCTTTGGTCTACTATGCTTATCCATCTCTCCAGAATTGTTGTTTCATGTTGAAGCATGTAACTCCAAACCAGATTTGGACTACGTTGGAGAGTCTTTTTGGGAAGCAAGATGAGATGCGGGGTCACATCCTTGAAAATGAGCTCAACTCATTAGATCTGAGTAGTTTTGAGAATATTCAAGACTTCTTCACAAAGTTCAAGGCTTCATTACTTCAGTTGAAAGAATGTGGAATTGACAAATCCACGCATGAAAGTAGATTGATCCTTTCTATTTTGTCAAAATTGGGCCCACAATATGTTGTGTTTGTCTCTGCTTTTCACACAATCAGGCTTACAATGGGAAGTAGTTGGAATATGCCCACTCTCGATGCTTTCATTGAGTCTTTGATACATGAGCAAGATAAGCTCATAAAGATGGGTACTTTAAAAAGTTCCAAATCTCACGCTCTTGTTGTGCATACGAGTGAGAAGAATTCATAATCCAATCCACACTCCAAGACAAATAAGAAGTCAGGTGAGCCTTGTAGTTTTTGTGGTAAGGTGGGACATGTAGTCAACAGATGTTGGATGAGACTAGAGGCTTTATAGAAGGCTATGCAGCAACATCATCAAATTTCAGCCCTTGAGTCTTCTTCATCATAGACAAGCCAAGGTCATGCTCTTACTGCATGGGCCTTGCCTTCATTTCCTCTTTAGTGAAATTGGTTTCAATGGACTTGTCATGCCTCTTCATGCTAATGCTTCTTTGGTTCCATATTTGATCAGTTTTCTTTTTTGACATTTGACACTTGTATTTTCAACTAGCAAATTGTTCTTGCATGGTTGAGTAGTGTCGTTAGGGTCACTTGTACAGATTTATGTGTCATCTGCATCCTTGACTAGTAGATGTTTTGCCCTTGTTTGCCATCTATTCTTTGATTGAGGGAGCTATGCAAATTATTATCCTCTGTATCTTCGATTGACAGATGTTTTGCCTTAGTTTGTCATCTGCTCATTGTTCGAGTAGTGTCGTTGGGGGCACTCATGCAGATTGATCCTGATCCTCTTTTTGGTTTCCAAGAAATCTCTTCATTCAGCATTATGGCGGTTATCTTTCGACAGATGTCCAAAGTTTTCTTGTCACAAAGGATTGTCATTCTTCTCTTGTTGTGTTTTGGGGGGGTTTTGTTCCCACTGGGTTTTCCCTCTTTCCTCCTTTCTTCTTTAGTTTTAATTCTCCTTAGTTGGAATTAAGGGGGGTGTTAGTGTTGGTAATTCCAACTCTATACGTTAATTCCGCCACTGGAGTTAAGAGAAGATTTAGTAGTGATTTACTTACAGTTTGCACGATGATATCCATGATTTTTGGATCACTGCTTTAGTTTGATCAGTTTACATCAGACTAAAGCAAGGATATGCTTTAGTTAAATCTCAGTTTACTATCCGCACAAGAGATAATTGTGGTGATGATTTCCTTAACATCTTCACCATAATGTGCTGTTATATACGGTGGTTTTCAGCATTGTAATTCAAGCACTTTCAATTTATTCATATAGAATTTTATTTTCATTCTGAGCAGCTCTGTTTTTTCTTGATTATTTGCAATGCTCTGTTTTTCTTATTAGCTGCTCTGTTCTGATTATTTCTCTGTATCTCTGCAAAGTTTTCTTTATTTTCCTTCTAGTTGATCTATGCAACTGTAGCTGCAAATTTCTACACTGATGAAGCCAGCATTGTTCCGAAAACGAACTGCTCCAGCATTATCATAATCATCGGACACTTGCATAATAACAAATAAATTTAGAAAATGCAGTATGTAATGCAGAATTGTTGTCAAAAGTTTCTAAGACAGACTATATTTTTTTCTTATTCCTCTTTCTATGCAAACAAAACTAATCTTGGTTTAAACAGAATAATTGTGAATATTACCTGTAACAAAAGGAATAATGAGCAATAAAAACATGAGAAATGTACTCTTCGCCATACTCTCTGCAACTACAGATGGCTAACTGTAATGTGTTTCAGAGGAAATAATGATTATTATTATTATAGGCCAGGAACGACATTGGAATTAACCAGGTCTGGTTGTGAAGCTGCTTCGCGTGTAACGCTCGATCTGAATTTTATGGTTCGTAGTATATCGTTGGCTGCATTCTGGTCTCATTTGTATTATATTATTCTTGGAAAAGTACATTTAGAAAACGATAGTAGGTGTTTTGAAAAATATTGGATTAAAAATATATATTGAAAAATAGCAAATAGAGATAAAGTTTAAAATAAAATATAATGAGTTGTTTTTATCAGAAGAGCTAAAGTATTCCTAGAAGAGGAACTTCCCACCATATAATTTAGATTTTATTTTTAATTTTTGTTAATATAAACATTTTAGATTTTATTGCTTGTCATAATATAAAGAGTTTACAAAAGATCTTAACATTTTAGAAAAACTATTAAGAGGCAATAGCTAACAAATAACACTCTACAAGAGAGCTATAAAAAATAAACTACTAAAGGAAACAAGACATGAGACTATAAAATGTTTCAAAAAATCTCTCCTTAAACTTGTAAGATAGTCAAAGAAAGATCACTATCATAATTCATAGAAACAAGAAAGTGGAGAAAAGGATGAGAAAATTCTTTTGACGAAGTAGACTACTAAGAAGAAGAGACACAAATTAGATGAGGTGGAAGAATATCACTCTAAGGAGACATTTCGTGTAATTTAAGTCATTAATTAGATGGCGTATTTGAATTTCTTTGTGGCAGAGGCCTCCATCATTTTATGGCACATGTCAAGTTGGAACTCAAAGGAAATCTTGATTACATTCTTGATGGTGCAAAGATATTAATGTTTTGCATGACACCAAATCCTTTGAGAGGATCTTAATACAATTTAGGTCATGCTTTGACTTCAATACGAGTTTTAATTTCTTCTTTCAAAGAAAAATAATTAAGGTTTTTTTCTAGCTAATTCTTTTCCAATTTACCTTCTTGAATAAGTTCTTAAGCTAAAAATTGTATTCCAAGCTCCATCTTTACTTTCTTGTCTACACAAAAATATGGCACTATAGGTTTGTGTAGTCGATAGCTCTTGGACCAAAAAAAATATTTCTATCAAAATATTTTAATCTTTAAATGATTCTTACCTATCTACAACAACCTTGATAGGTTTATAATAATAGATATTTTAAATACAATTATATTACAAAATGTTTTCTATTCGTTGTTTTCATGTTCAACATTAGTTACTCTAGTTATTTTAAAATATTTTCTTTAGAAATCTTATTACAATGATCATCTATGTAGAGGCACCAAAAGGATCATTTACATGCCCAAATTAAAAATATGGAACTAATATAAAATTTTGTTCTAAAACAAGAGAACTTAACAATATTTCTACCAGAGATCATTACATGTGAAGGATAGGTCTATCATTTGCTATTAATAGTGAGCGAATTTTGAATTTGAATTTGATTTCCCCAAGGGGGAATCCTTTGAATTTGCAGGAATGGTGGCAGATGGCATGTGAGTGAGATAAGTTTGCAAGGAACAATATTTGTCCTTTGTCTAGTGGTGATTCAGAAGGGAGCGAAGACCCTGATGACTCATTGTCTCCTAGTCCAATACTCAAGAAAATGCTTTCTTTTTTAGCTCCTTCCCTTTGTATGTCTAAGATTGTGTCTAAGGGCCATGTCCATTTTTTGGTTTCTCAAATGAATCATACAAATGTGTCTTCAATTAACCACAATGTGAATTGAGAAAATATTTTTAGCTCTCCCTAAAAACATAATATATCTCTTCCCGTGTTTCCCATTTTTATCACTCAAAGGATGTCTCTCAAACATTTCCTTCAATTATTCTTTGTTTGCTAAACAAAACTTCTATTTGAATCAAAATATTTTGTATGCACATATACAATAGCCATAACTTGATAGTTGGATTGTCATACTTTGTGCTAATGCTCTTACACTAGAAGGTTGTTGGAAAAGATAGTTGCAATACCCCTAATAGATTAATCACTAGACTTGTGCATATGTTGACAATATTTTTTATTTTTAGTTTTAGTTTTTCGTTGATTGCTCTCTTTTGTAGGAATTTGGACAATAATGCTATTAAAGATATTCCTTTGGGGTTCACTTGACTAAGTATCTTATATTCTCTCATGATATCACCCAATATTTGTTGTGACCATAAATATTATCTTACTAATGGAGTTGACCTAGACAACTAGATCCTTGCATTTTGATAATATCCCTAAAAAAATTTTGACCATTAATTATCTTTAATAATTGAGTAGTAGAGAATCTAATGATTGGATAACTAGAATATACATTTTACCAAATCAAATAGAAGAGTTATAGATTAGGTATGCATATCATGGGATTAATAAAGGGCCATAAATTCAACCCACAAAGGATTAATAAACCCTTTTTAATTTATTAACATATTATAAATACATACCTTTGATGCAAAAATGGAAATCCAAGAGTCTATTTAACTAAGTGATAGTTGGACTTCATAAACAAAGAATCAAAATCATTATATAAGAAAAACATCTTAAATAAATACGACATGATCTTATGTATAATTGAAAATGTGAACCGTTTGAATGAAAAATTTATAAAATTGATGACACTATAAAGTATTATATCATCATCAAATCAATATCCATTTAAGCTAGATGGGCTATTCAATCAAAGTACCAATAGAAGCATTGATATTTCAAAACTTGTCAAAGCATTCACATTAAAATTATGTAGAAAAAAATATATCAATATCTAAATCTATTGGAATGGAATGGAAAAATGTGTCAAGCACTTTCATTTCAAACATGAATTGTAGTAATAATTATAGTCTTAACGGGGATCATAATAGAAACAAGATAATCCCTTGGAACTCCAATGACATTCCTGTAGGGGAATGTTCATTATTGCAAGCAATCACACAATCTTGATGATACCAACATTTTCCCAAAAATGAATTGTTCCATCTTTGACATGTGCTCTCATAATCATAATCATCAGACACTTTCATAATAACTATAATAGGGAAAATGATGATCAATAGTAGACTCCCACTTTCACACATGTTACATTGGAAGGGGTCATAAAATGTGACCCCTTTGGACTAAATCTAATTAGCACAACCCAAGTAGATGGAGGGATGCTAATGCATGATGTACTCTAAAAGGATGTGTGATCCTAAGGCCCTTTCCATCTAAGTATAGGAATCTATTATAAGAAAGTATAATGTATATGAAAGTAAAGTATTTACACTCATGTAATGATAAATAAAAAGATATCAGATCAAGTGTACATAAAATTAACTTCTATGGAAGAAGAAAGATTAAAATGTACTCACCTTGAGGGTTCACAGAGGATGCAACTTTAGATCTATAGAAACCCTATCAAACTATATTGAAATTGGAAATAGATTGGGATCCAAAAACTTGAAGGTTGGATCTTTCTACTATGAAAATATGAGTTTTGTAGGAATAGGTCAAACCTAGTTCGACCTATACCAAATACCTTGGAGGGATGAATATGAAGTTCTCGGGACTACATGACTAAAATCATGCTTCCAAATCTGCAATTCTGAATTTTAAACTCCTCAAATTTGCACGTGTACACAAGAAATGGGGAAATTGTTGGGGGAAAGGGGCTTTCCTTAGTCAAGCCTCTTTATAGAAATTAACCTTGAAATTAAATAAGTAAAGCATGTGAAATAAGATAAATGAAAATATTGTCTTGCTTTTCAAACCTTTGTGGATGCATCTAAGTTTGTTATATCCACAAAGATGAATGATTTCTTGCTCGAATGAATGTTGATAGAATGTAGGATGTCTTCACTAATGCAATAGATCAGTACTTTACCAAATCATAGATCAGGGATATATGTATGCTTGAATGGAGAAGGGGAGGAAAGAAGAGTGGATGCAGATCTTCTTTCTCAATTGGGAATTACTCTACTAGTCCATCATGGGAAAGGAGTTCACACAATCAATGGAAGATATGCCTTGGAATGGATGGATGTAAGATAGTGTTACTCCTAAGTGCATTAAAGGTTGTCATTAGTATCATTTATATAGTCAGTAAATAGAACAAACAAGTTTGGTCGGTAAAGGAGACAATGCAGGCTAGTCGTTCAACACACAAATCTTAGACACTGAGAAGAAAATAAGGCAAAATATTATATACTAACCAAATACAGTTTTGACCGAGTACTCATACCAAGCCAAATGATTACCGAGTACCAAGAACAGTAGTCAATGAACATTCATATGTACCGTGCATCAGTTAAATATCAAGTGATGAATGCAGTGTACACCAAGTAGACCAGGAAACAACATAGTAGTTTGTAATGACACAAACTACAAGGTAAACAGTTTACACTGATAAAAAAATAGTTTACCAAGATCGAGGTGAGTATTTATCATGGATGTAATCATTTAATGATTGATGATTCCTATGTAAAGATGATCTAGTTTAATCATTTGAACCATTGATCTTAGGTTTTCTAAGATAGTATCAAAACCCTAATTAGGTCAAATCATTTTGATATAAGAATTATAAATATTTTATTTTTACAAATATCACACATGAAGTAGCCACCATTGGGAGACATCTGAAGATCTGACAGGGTTATGTTGAAAGAATTGATAGAGTATTCAGTTTATCAGAAATAGTTCAAAGGCTACTGAGCAGTACAAAAGGACATATACATTACTACAAAGTGATTTTATTATTGTACTTAATGGATCTAATATCAGGAATGTAAGTTTTTTTCAAATAGATCAATTTTTTGTTACTCTCTAGAAATTGTAGTAGACTTAAATCTCTGAACAGGGTAGACTTAACAGTCTTTTGTAAAATATCTTAACCGAGTGCACACTTGAAGAGTGTTGCTAAAATCCTCTAACCAGGTAGATATAATTGATCTTTTTGTTACTCCTAACAGGTTAAGTTCACCAAAAGTGATCAATCTTTGTAAGCCTTAACTAGCAACTTTATTTACTGCCTAGTAGTGAGGCTTTGTGGGTTTCATCCTCACCATAGTTTTTACCTTCTAACAAGGATTTTTGTACTACCAAACTACATGTGTTATGTGTATGAAGTTTCATGTATGATTATTTGATTAGATTACATGCATTTACATTTCAGTTATGTTATTGAATGTATGGTGAATATAAATGATATAGTTGGTTAATAAATTACATGTTTACAAGGATTCAATTGAAAAGTTTTAAGGGTACTGATTCACCCCTCCCCTCTCAATACTCACCTTTTCATAAACCCAACAGATAGCCTTCAAATATTGGAGCCAAAACCTTTCTTACTTGCTAGATATCACCAAAAAGCTCTTGAATACACATTGGACTTGATTTCTTGCACTTAGATTGCTTTCAATGCATTTTCTTACAATGAAATGTATTAGATGCAAAAATAAGAGGAAAGAGCCTCCTTTTATAGTGATTTTGGGGTCCAAATTTGTGAAGGTTGACTACACAAGGTGAGAAAATAAAAATACTTTATATTAGGCCTTGAAACCTACCCAAATTAACTCCCTGAGGTATAGGTTGAACTAGGATTGACCTATAATAGTTACTTGGAAGGGTTAATTTCAAACCTTATAATTTGTGGTATCTAAGAAGTATTTAGAGTTTTAGTGGAAAATATAAAGATAATCAGGGAAATCAAGAATAAATGTATCCAAAATTGAGGAAATCACTAAAATGGTGCCAAATTTGTCCTAGATCTTCCAAATTAATGGGTACTAACTTTTTAAGACTATACATTTAACCCCCACTTTAGAGGGAGTATGAGGCAAGCTCATGCTCATGGTAAAGTAGATCAAATGCATAAGATGATCTCATCAAAGATAAGGAGAGAAGAAAATATCAAGCCCCTAAGTGACTTAAGTCCTCATTAAATACAAAACTAAGATAAGAGAGACATCACTGAGGAGAGAGAGAGAGATTACCTAGTCTTGGTAAGTTGTCTGTTATACTATGAATCTATTGGAAACTGCAATTGAAACAATTGTTGTATTGTCATTGATGTCAAAATTCAATTGGTAAGATTGTTACTACTTAGGAAAGTACTATATCTATTTGAGTGTTGCTAAGGGGCTAGGTAAGGTTGGTAACAATAGCATCTAAGGAAAGGTTGAGTTATCTTGATACTACAAAGTGTACTTGACTATGTTGCATAATGATGAGACAATGTATTATTTATCTTAGTAAGATTGAAGACTAAACTGGTAGGCTTAACCGAGCAAAGAATGGAAAAATCATGTTTAAGCCAAGTAATGTTAGTGTCGACCGAGTTAGTATATGTCGAGCAAAATTATAGTGTCGATCGAACAACAGTTAATTGTCGAGGAAGACAGTGTAAGCCAAGTAAACATTTTTAGTAATGATCGAGCTTTCTACATGAAGACTGAGTGGATGATCACAGTATTGACCGAGCATCAGCAATTTTATATTTCAAGAGAATTTAATTTTGGAGCCGACATTGTTGAATTCTTGGATTATGTAAAACATGTTGACTTTATTTATTGATTGTTTGGAAGCATTAAATGCACTGTAAAATATTTTATTGTAAATCTTTAAGAGATTTGAGATGATTCTAGAAAAGGAGCCAAAGAACATGAAGTGGGTAGATTCAATGAATCTGACCTAACCCTAAGATCTACGAATGAGATTGAGCGGCATAAGATGAGTTAACCTAATTGAGGAAAGTATAATGGTACCTGAGCATTTGGATATGCAAGTGCATGGGTGAACAGAGAATGCTGGAAGAGTAAAGTTTTATTGACTGAATAAGCAGAAAAGGCTGAAGGAGAATTGTGGTGGTTTCTTGAAGGAAAATTCCGAGCAGATTAGAGATGGAGATGGCAAAGTTTCAAAGTTAGTAAACTAGCATTAGTGTATGGAATCAGATCTGATATTTGCAAAGTGAGTTGTATATTTTTAGATAAATATTGCTACTACTTTCTAACCATTGTAATAGTCAAAATCCTTTTAACAGAGGTTGACCTAACAGTCATATGTTAAATCCTTTGAACAAGGTTGCATTCTAATGGAGTGTATGTAAGTCCTATGACTAGGCTCACTTTTAATAGGGCGATTGAAATTCTTTAACTAGGTCACACCTGATAGTGTGTATTGTAACCTTTGACAGGGTTGGCTTTTTACCGAGCTCACTTCAAAAGAGTGAAAATAATAGTAGCATGTTACAAAGTGGTTTTTCCCAAATTGGGTTTCCACTATAAAACCTGGTGTTAATACTTGTGTGAATGTTTTGGTTTGAACATTACTATGATTTACAAGTTAAGTTACAGCTAGGTAGTGAACTGCATTGTTGTATGTTTCTATTATTGAATCAGTGATGACCAAGTTTGTTTGGTTATTGGATCTGATTTAAGGAAAAGTTTTTGAGACTATTTTATACATCAGGACCTAAGAACAACTGATTCACCCCCCCTCTCTGTTGTTCCAAATCATATTAATAATTGGTATTAGAGCTTTGTTGCTTATTATTAGTGTTATCAGAAATCAAGTTTAAAGGGGCTTGAAGCAAATGATTAGGATGTATAAGAAGGAGGTACTGAAGCTGAACAAGGAAAACTTCCCTGCATGGCAAAGCTTTATGAAGTTGCATCTGGCCGGTATTGGTGACTCTGCAAAGTACTACACTGAAAATAGTTATGTCTCACCTGTCGCACCTTTGACTGCTGAAGAAATGAGAGCTAGTCAAGAACATAATCAGGCAATGCTGGAAATTGCATCTACCCTAAGCTATCCAAAATTTAAGGACATTAAGGACTGCACAACTGCTAAGGATATGTGGGACACTCTTGCAAGGATCTATGGTGGTGACCTAAATGTGCTGAAAGAAAAAGCCGAAAGTCTTAGAGGTAAGTTTGATGAAATGAGAATGCAAGAAGGTGAAAACATTGCACAATATTGTGGTAGAATAAAAGAAGTTGTTAATGCTAGTAGAGGAGCAAATGGAGCTATTGATGATGAAACTATAATTGGAAAAGTACTAAGAACCTAACGTCTTATATATGCTATTAAAATCTCAGCTATTCAAGAATCTAGATGCAACTCTGCTAATGTGCTTACTTTGGAAAGTTTGGTTGGTAAGCTGACTACTTTTGAACTCTCTAACAATGATAATTTAACTATTGGAAGCATTGGAAATGTTGAATCTGCTTTCAAGTCACAACTAATTCTGAACAAGCCAAAGAAAGAAAAAGAAAGTCGATGCATTAGTGAAAGTGAAAGTGATAGTGAAAGTGAAAGTGACAGTGACACATCTGATGAAGATCTAGAAGATCTAGAGGCTCTTATGGCTAGAAGACTAAGAAGGGGAAAAGGAAAGTATAAAGGTAAACTCCCTATTATATGTTTTGCATGTAATAAAGTTGTTCATATAGCTGCTAGATGTCCTGACAGGAAGGATAAAGATGATGAAAGGAAAAGAAAACACAAAGACAAAAAAGATGACAGAAGCTACTGATGGAACAAAGACTACAAAGGAAAAGGTAAGAAATCTTGTTATATTGTTGAAAAGGAAACTGACACTGATAGTGATGATTTTGAAATTGAGGTAGTCTATGTTGCAATGAAAGATGAATCTAATGAGGATGAGAAAATTGCATTGATATCCTATGTGAACAAGAATGATAAATGGATTATTGATAGTGGTTGTTCACATCACATGACTGGTGACAAAAATAAGTTTGAGACCTTACATCATTATAGAGGCAAAAGTGTAAAATTTGGTAATGATGCACCATGTCCTATTAGAGGAAAAGGTTTGATTAAACTGACTGATAAGATATCTTGTGAAAATGCATATTGGGTTGAAGGTCTTAATTATAATTTGTTAAGTGTTACTCAGCTTAACAAAACTAGTTACCGAGTGGAATTTCATCACAAGCAAGCTAAAATATTTAATGCTAATGGAGAACTGATTGGAAGTGGAGACCAAACTAGAGGTAATTTGTCATATCTTGACCTATTTGAAGAAACATGTTTAATTGCACAACTTGATGATATTTGGTTATGGCATAAAAGGCTATGTCATGTTAACTTTGACAATATGGTAGAGATAAGTAAGAAGAAAAAGGTAAGAGGTCTACCTAGATTGAAGAAACCTAGAATGTGATGTGCAAGGAATGCCAGTTAGGAAAAAGGACAAAGTCAAGTTTCAAGAGCAAATCCTTTACTTCTGAAAACATTTTAGATTTGGTTCATACTGACCTTTGTGGACCTATGGGTGTACAAAGTTACTGTGGTGCTAGATACTTTATCTTATTTGTTGATAATCATACTAGGATGATGCATGTAATGTTTCTAAAAGAAAAATCTAAAGATTTTCAATCCTTTAAGTGGTATTTGGCAAAAGTTGAGAAGGAGATAGGTAGGAACCTAAAATGTCTTAGATCTGACCGAGGTGGAGAATTTACATCAAATGAATTTAGTCTGTTTTGCAATGATAGAGGGATTAAAAGATATATGTCTGCACCTAGAACACCTCCATAGAATGGTATAGCAGAAAGGAAAAATAGATCTATCTTGGATTGTGCAAGGACATTATTGATTGAAAAGAATGTGGCACGGGAATACTAGAAAGAAGCTATAAGCACTGCTGTCTACACTCTTAACCGGGTATAGATCAAGAAAGGTACAAATTTGACACCCTTTGAATTATGGTATGGGCATGCACCGAGTGTTAAATACTTTAGAATTTTTGGAAGTAAGTGCTATATATTAAAGGACACTAGGAATGGAAAGTTTGATGCTAAGAGTGATGAAGGCATATTCCTAGGGTACTCCATAAAAAGTAAAGCTTATAAGTGTTTGAACTCTAACACTAACAAAATTGTGGAAAGCGTGAATGTCAAAATTGATGAGTATGTAGAAAGAAATGAAGCTAACAGCAAAAGAGAACCAAAAGATTATAGATCTTTTGTGTACATTGAGGAAGAAGAAGAGGCAAGTAACAGACTTGCACCTGATGCCGAGTCTTGGGTAAGCAATGCCGAGCAACAGATAGATGCTGTCGAACATCAGGAAAATAGTGCTGAGAGAGAACAAGAACATGCTGAGCTACAAGATAATGCTATTGAATATCAGGAAGAGGTTGCCGAGCATTCTGATGTTGAATTTGACAATCTTGTTGAGGAACATGATGAAATAGAGGAGAGAGGAGCTGAACCTATTTTGGCAAAATATGTAAGAAGACATCACAAGCCTGAATAGATAATTGGAGACAAAAATACTAGAATTTAGACCAGAAGTAAGACTAAGGATCCAACATGCCTACTGTGTGAATTTGAACCTAAGTCAACTAGAGAGGCATTAGAGAATGAAGACTAGATACAAGCAATGAATGAAGAGATTGACTAGATTGAGAAGAATGATACTTGGACTCTAGTGCCAAGACCTAAAAACAAAAATGTTATAGGAACAAAGTGGGTGTTTTGGAATAAGATGAATGAAAATGGCGAAATCACTAGGAACAAAGCTAGGCTAGTATGCAAAGGCTATGCACAAGAAGAAGGAATAGATTATGGGGAGACATTTGCCCCTTTAGCTAGACTGGAAGGAGTAAGAACTCTACTTGCATATGTTGCTTATAAAGATTTCAAGGTATATCAAATGGATGTCAAGTCTGCATTTTTTAATGGTATACTAGAAGAAGAAGTTTACATAGAACAACCAGAAGGTTTTATTGATCCAAATAGAAGACACATGGTGTGCAAATTGAATAAAGCATTATATGGATTGAAGCAAGCTCCTAGAGCATGGTATGAGAGGTTGCACAACTACCTTATACAGATTGGATTTTCAAGAACAAATGACACAAGCAATCTATACATGAAAGATGAAGAAGGTAAAGGTATCTTGTTGGAAAAAAAATTTGTGGATGACATTATTTTTGGTGGACAAGATGCATTATGTAAATGTTTTTCAAATGCAATGCAAATTGAATTTGAAATGAGTATGTTTGGTGAGATCAAATTCTTTGTTGGTTTGCAAGTATATCAGAGGAAGAATGGAATTTTCATTACATAGTCTAAGTATGTTAAAGAAATACTGAAAACTTTTGGGATGGAAGATGCTAAACCAGTGGGAACTCCCATCGTTACTGGACAAAAGTTATCTAAGAATGATGATGCTATAGAAGTGAATCAAACTTTGTACAGATCCATGATAGGAAAATTGTAGTATGTTGTACATAGTAGACCAGATATTGCATTAGCTGTTGGGATTGTGGCAAGATTCTCTGCCAATCCTAAGGAGACACACATGATGGCCGTGAAAAGAATTATGAGATATTTGAAAGGAATTGCTGACTATGGTCTATATTATAAGAAGGATGACAAATTTGAACTCAGAGTTTATACAGATGTTGATTGGGCAGGAAATGTAGATGACAGAAATAGTACTAGTGGTGGAGCTTTCTTTCTTGGACAAAGATTAGTCTCTTGGACAAGCAAGAAACAAAATTGCATTTCCCAATCTACTGCTGAGGCCGAGTATGTTGCTGCTGCAGTAAACTGTTCAAATTTGGTATGGATAAAACAATTATTGATAGGCATGAAAGAAGAAATCACTGAACCTATTGTTATTTTCTGTGACAACACAAGTGCTATCAATATTTCTAAGAATCCACTGATGCACACTAAGACCAAACACATTGCAATCAAGTATCACTACTTGAGAGAATTAGTACAAGACAAAGAAGTCTGCATGGAATATGTGAATACAAAAGAACAATTAGCAGACATATTCACTAAAGCTTTACCCAGAGAAGCTCATGAGTATTTGAGAAGTTAATTAGGGTTCCTTCCCCTAACTGAGGCTACCTAGACAAGCTAGGAGCACTGCATCAAATGTGCTACAATAGAATATTTGACAAATTGATGCAGAAGATTGTCACACTTTAGGGCTAGCCTAGAGTTGTGAAAAGAAGCAAAGACAAGGAATCAGTCATAAGCAAGATGACAGAGGGAGAAACACTGAGCTGCATAGATATTATCTACATCTGCTAGATGTATGTTTTAGTTGTTGCTTTGGCATTTTTGTCAAAGAGAGAGATGAATTGATATGATAACACATGATACTGAAAGTTCATATGATAACACATGATACTGAAAGGTAAGAGGGAGATGAACTGATGAAACTGAAGATAAGGATGATGAACTGAAATGAAGGATCAAGATAGAGGGAGATCTGAATACTTCTAACGGTCACAGAAGTGAGGCTTATAGGATTCTGAATCAGAATGAAGCTAAGGATATTATAAATAATTCTCTGATGGACAGATAAGTTTTTTGGATTGGTTGGTAATCCATGTGTTATTCAGGTGATATCATATGGTGTTGTCATCAATGCCAAAGAGGGAGATTGTTGGAAACTGCAATTGAAATAATTGTTGTATTGTCATTGATGTCAAACCTTAATTGGTAAGACTATTGCTACTTAGAAAAGTACTATATCTATTTGAGTGTTGCTAAGGGGCTAGGCAAGGTTGGTAACAATAGCACCTAAGAAAAGGTTGAGTTATCTTGATACTACAAAGTGTACTTGACTATGTTGCATAATGATGAGACAATGTATTATTTATCTTAGTAAGACTGAAGACTAAATTGGTAGGTTTAACCAAGCAAAGAATGGAAAAATCATGTTTACGCTGAGTAATGTTAGTGTCGACCGAGTTAGTATATGCCGAGCAAAATTATAGTGTCAACCAAACAACAGTTAATTGCCGAGGAAGACAGTGTAAGCCGAGTAAACATTTTTAGTAATGACCGAGCTTTCTACATGAAGACCAAGTGGATGATCATAGTATTGACTGAGCATCAACAATTTTATATTTGAAGAGAATTTAATTTTGGAGCCGACATTGTTGAATTCTTGGATTATGTAAAATGTGTTGACTTTATTTATTGATTGTTTGGAAGCATTAAATGCACTGTAAAATGTTTTATTGTAAATCTTTAAGAGATTTGAGATGATTCTAGAAAAGGAGCCGAAGAACATGAAGTGGGTAGATTCAATGAATCTGACCTAACCCTAAGATCTACGAATGAGATTGAGTGGCATAAGATGAGTTAACCTAATTGAGGAAAGTATAAGGGTACCTGAGCATTTGGATATGCAAGTGCATGGGTGAACAGAGAATGCTGGAAGAGTAAAGTTTTATTGACTGAATAAGCAGAAAAGGTTGAAGGAGAATTGTGGTGGTTGCTTGAAGGAAAGTTCCGAGCAAATCAGAGATGGAGATGGCAAAGTTTCAAAGTCAATAAACCAGCATTAGTGTACGGAATCAGATCTGATATTTGCAAAGTGAGTTGTATATTTTTAGATAAATATTGCTGCTACTTTCTAACCATTGTAACAGTCAAAATCCTTTTAACAAAGGTTGACCTAACAGTCATATGTTAAATCCTTTGAACAAGGTTGCATTCTAATGGAGTGTATGTAAGTCCTATGACTAGGCTCACTTTTAACAGGGTGATTGAAATCCTTTAACCAGGTCACACCTGACAGTGTGTATTGTAACCTTTGATAGGGTTGGCTTTTTACCGAGCTCACTTCAGAAGAGTGAAAATAATAGTAGCATGTTACAAAGTGGTTTTTCCCAAATTGGGTTTCCACTATAAAACCTGGTGTTAATACTTGTGTGAATGTTTTGGTTTGAACATTACTATGTTTTACAAGTTAAGTTACAGCTTGGTAGTGAATTGCATTGTTGTATGTTTCTATTATTGAATCAATGATGACTGAGTTTGTTTGGTTATTGGATCTGATTTAAGGAAAAGTTTTTGAGATTGTTTTATACATCAGGACCTAAGAACAACTAATTCACCCTCCCCCCTCTTTGTTGTTCTAAATCATATTAACAGAATCACACAAAGAAAGCACCACAAAATATAGAATTAAAATTTCTAGTAGGGTTTGTACATGTCGTGCTAGTCAATCCATATAAGATTTATCCTTTTAATATTGTATGTCCAAAAGGGATCAAAAGAAAAATATGGATCAGTCCTTAAAGATTGTATGTCCATAAGGGATCCAAGATTTAAAGCATCATTGAAAGATAGCATGCATGTGTGAAAAATGTGATCGGAGTGTATGCACCCATGTTAAAGTGATTCCAAATGCCTTAATGGGAGCAATAACTTTAATGGAGCATACATGCATCCGCTAGAAATGTTTCTAGTATGAAATACCCCCAAGAAAGGACAAATTAAGGGAAATGAGCACATGACAAAAGAGATCAAAAAAGGGATCTACCAATTCTGGGGTTAGTACGATCATATGATAATATGCAATGTATTGTGTCAAAATGAAATATCATCATTCCCAAAAGGAATTAGAAATACAACACAATGGAAGAAAGACACGTAAGAGTTATGAAGAAGAGTCTTTTTGGGTTGACATCACAGAGACCAAAAATAACAGGTGCTACCATTTTGCATCATCCTAAGAAAACAACACAAAGGTACATTTATGAACAAAGGCACATGTATAACATAACACGTAACAACATATGGAAGAAGTAAGGTACAAATAGATTAATGATTACAATATTTGTGATTCCTTTATCACCTTGCACTAATAGAGCAACAAGGTTTATTTAAAGAAATCTATATATATATATATATATATATATATATATATATATATATATATATATATATATATATATATATATATATATATATATATATATATATATATATATATATATATATATATATATATATAATAAGTGACACATTATGGGGGAAGCACATTACAACATGAAAATGCACAAAATCCATCGCATAAGAGGAACCAATCAATCGTATCACCTACCCCCTACCTTAGTCTATAATAGTTAGCGAAGGTGGGAAAATTGAAAGAGGAGCAACATCAAGCATGAAAAAAGGAACAATAACTAGTTCCAAACAAGGACCATGCTGTGAAGATAGGTCACTTTGTTTGTTACTAGGATCAATAGATAATTGTTGTGAAACCATAGGCTCTAGTAAATTATTATCAAGATCAATAGTCTCATACATATCATCAGAATTACTAGCATGCATATCATTACATTAGTATCATGAACATCATCATCAAGGGTATCTCCTCCATCTAGATTAATTGTAATAGAATCTAAGATACAAATAGCATTTTCATGTTTATTCATTTTAACTTGTTTAAATTCACTTCCTCCATAGTCTCAAGCACGAGTTGTTCAAAGGAAACTGAAGTATGAGGCACGAAGAAATGTTTTGAGAAGAATGTTCATGGCTATAGCATGTCACTTACAATGACGATCATGAGAATGATGGTTACATTTAGTCTTACTAGATATTTGGGCTTGGGTAGAATTAATCAACATCAGGTCCTTTTCTTCTTTAGGAGAAAGAACTAAAGGAACCACACTAGGTTAAGAGATTATAGGAATAAGATGCATATTTAAGCAATAGGAGGTGGAACAAGAGCATACCGAGGAATAAGTAGTGTAGGAATAATTTTACGGCTAGGATCATCCTTAGGTTTTCTAAGTTCACAAATGTTTTCATTCTTGTGGGCTTGGTATGATCGAAAGAGATAATTAGGATGGACTTTAGTTGGTTGAAGCATGGAAGGCCAAAATAAATTGAGGTTAATGGAATCTTGAGGCATAAAAGGCTGATAAAGACTATGGTTAATAGTCATGATCTCTTTAAATCGTGAGTAAATTTACTATATTTATGAATAGGAGAAGTAAATAATAATGTAATATTACTTATATATATATATATTCATTAAATAATCATCATACACTTATTATAGATAAATTAAATATAATTGGATAATTAATACTTATTATCATGTAGTCTTTAGACGTATAGTGTCACAGTTTAAACACTTCATTGGTGAAGTAACCACCAAGGTTCAAATCTCTATTGGGACACTTTGCTTGCACCTTGTGCCTTCACTAGACCATTGATCTTGCAGGTTTGAACTAGAGGGTGTGTCAAGCCAACATCATCAGTTACGTTAAAATTTTTACCAGACTTTAAAAAAAATACTTATTATTATATTATCATTAATAAAAATGTAGAATAATTAATATGAATAATCATAGATGTTATTAATGCTTAATATTATAAATATATTATTATATGTCTATTATTATTATTATTATTATATAGATACATTATTACATGTATAATTGTGATACTATTTATAATTATTATTATGTTTAATTCGTCAACAATATTTTTTGTATAGATATTATAATTACATAGTTATTATTATAATAGATATTATTTAATTTTAATCTAGTGATTAAACATCATTGTATGTATGAAGCTTTATTTCTAATTTCAAACTCATTGTTATTTACAAACCCATTACTATGCATATCTTGCTAGTATGCTTTGGGACCTATTGTGTATTACTTTTTTTTCAACATCAACATTTCTGATCATACATATCTTGTTTTTCTTACATGCATAAATCATTTTTTTTACAATGTTATTTAAACAAGCAATATGTTATAAATTTGGTTAAATATAGATGCTTTCAAAATTAAACTTTATCTATACTATTTGTTAGAAGATTTACTATATCATTACTACAATTATTATTCAAAGAACTCCAAATTATTGTTTAGCAATGTCAAGATTCTAATATTATTACTACAATTTACAAAAAATCCAACTTCAATACAAAGCATTATGGCATAAACATGATGCAACTACATCCTCTTGTTTAAATTTCAAACTTCTTTATCACTATTTTTTTTATAAAAAAATTGATCAGTAATATGTTTATATATTGTATTGATTCTAAAAAAAAATATACAATTTTTGATATGAGATCTTGAACCACTACGATTTACATTCTATATCCATTTCTCATGTCCCCTTCTATGCAAAAATTGAATATATCGTACATTTACAAGTGTATACTTCACCTAGATTTTGCATTATAAACTATATGCCAATATTAATAATAATAAAAAAAAACTCCCTACTACTTTTCTACTTTGTTTTTCTTCTTATTTTGCTATTCCAATGATCCTCCTTGGTGTAGAATCAAAGAGTTCAAAATGAAAAATAGAAACACGGAATAAAATAGGAGAAAATAATTAAACACATAACACACTTGTTTACGTGGTTCACCACAACAGTGGCTATGTCCACACTGAGAGTAAAGGAATTTTTATTAACTCAAATTGAATGTTTACAATGAATTGAAGAGCCTTATTAGTAAGCTCACAACCAAGAAGCTGAAAAGGAAAAGGTGACAACAGGACAAAAGTCCGTTGGCCTTCCAATACTCAACAAACTCCCACTGGAAGTCAACGGATATTTCAGCTGATTAGGCATTCCCCTGCTCTACATGCTGACCTACTTCAGCTTAACAAGTCCAAGAGAAGTTCTTGCACATTCGAACATCTCTTTGGTTACAACTTTCATGAATATATCTGTCGGATTGATTTTGGTATCAATCTTTTCAACCTTCAACTTGCCCTCTTCAACCATATGCCATACAAAGTGGGCATGCATGTCAATGTATTTTGAACATTGCCGAGATGTATGATTATGAGCCATAAAGATGGCGTTGCGACTATCACTAAATAGAACATAATCATTTTGTTGATACTTCATTTCACCAAGTAGTCACTGCAACCAAATCATCTCCTGAGCACCTTCGAAAAGTGCCAAATACTTAGCTTCAACAAAAGAAAGAGCAATAGAATGTTGCAACCTTAAGGCCCAACTAATAGCAGCTCCAAAAAACATGAATGTGTAACCGGTAGTAGATCTACGCTTATCCAATTCTCTGGCAAGATCTGAATCCATGAATCCTCATAATTGTTCATTATTGCTACAAAAGCATAAGGCCAAATCTGAAGTGCCTTTTAGATATCTTAGTATCCATTTAATAGCTTCCTAATTAATCTTCGTGGGATTTCTCATGAATCTACTCATAACTCCCATCGCATGAGCAATATCGGGACATGTCAAAACCATAGCATACATAATGCTACCAACTGCTGATTTGTATGGGATGTCTTATATATATACCTTGTCCTCTCGTGTTTGTGGACACAAATTAGTCGATAATTGAAAATGTGAAGCAAGTGGAGTAGAAACGCTATGCGCATTAGCCATACCAAATCTCTGAATTACTTTGTCAATGTTTTCTTTTTGTGACAGTATAATTTATTTCTTCTTCCTATCCTGGGTGATAGTCATACCAAGAATCTTCTTGGCTGCCCCTAAATCCTTCATAGAAAATGTACTTGCCAATTTAGTTTTCAGCTCACTAACAATTTTAGAGCTTGTGCCCACTACTAACATGTCATCAACATAGAGAAGAAGAATGACAAATTCACCATTCAGAAGTGTCTTATAATAAATGCACAAATCAGATTCACATCTGATAAAGTTATGTTCAAGCATGAAGGATTCAAACTTAACATACCACTGCCTCGGGGATTGCTTGAGCCCATACAAGCTATGCTTCAGTCAAAAATAAAGATGTTCCTGTCCCTTTTTCACAAAACCCTTAGGTTGATTCATATACAACTCTTCATTTATGTCTCCATGTAGAAATGATATCTTAACATCTAACTACTCCAATTCGAGATCCCAAATGGTTGCTAATCCCAATACTGTTTGGATAGATGTCATCTCCATAACCAGAGAGAATATCTCAATGAAATCAATCCCTTGTTTTTGAGCATAACCCTTTACCACAAGTCTTTCTTTGTAACGTTTCTGACCTCCACTTTCATCTTTCAACTTGTATATCCACTTGTTCTTAAGTGGTTTTCAATTTGGTAGAAGAACAAACAAATCCCATGTCTGGTTAGCTTCTAAAGAATTCATGTCTTCTCCCATAACAACAAACCATTTGTCCTTATCACTGCTGGTACATGCCTCTTTATAATTTGCTGGTTCGATTTGCTCATAAATTAACAGCTCGGGATTTGCCTCTTCAACAAATAGTAGCTGATAATCAGAAAATTTTGCTGGAAGTTTCCTTTGTCTTGATGATCTTCTCAATTCAGTATTATCTTTTCCAAGAGAATAGATTCTCTTCAATTGATTATCATCATTGCCAGTATTAATTTTACCAAATTGATTTAAATTTGGTACCTATGTGGATTTCACACCAGATGATTTGTGTGAAGTATCCATGTTTTCACCATGTGAAGGACTCTTGTTTTCACAATGATTTAAATTCTCCAACTGGCTTCTATGATGGAAAATACTCTATGCTTCTTATTGAATGTCAAATTGGCTACCAAGAATGCCATTCATCTATTCACTATGTGTAGGATTTCCCATAGCATGCTCAGTGGTCTACGCATCTCCTCAACTGACCACGCTTCTCCCTATGCATTTTTCCCAGCAGTCCATGCACAGTCAAGATCACATGGGTTCCCCTTCTCTACGTGGGTTCTAGAATGGATGCGGGGAAGGTCAGGAAGGGAGTTAGATGCCAACAAAAAGGGGGAGGAGGAACATGTTCTCCTGCTGGTGGCTAGGAGTTCCACATTCATCCCGCTGACCAGGAGTTCCACGTTCATGGCAGTGACCAGGAGTTCCACATTCATGGTAGTGACCGAGAGTTCCACATTCATGCCAGTAATCTCTCCTGTGGGAGATTGATAGGGGCTTCTGTGTAAGGAGTGGACATCACCGTGCACAGTTCCCTATTGGGTGTGAGAGTTAGGAGTGTTGTGGAGAGGGGAAGGGAAGAGCATGGTATCTCCCGAACATGTTCCCTTGTTTTCTCACAAACTCTGACTGTAATGAAACTCATTTCTCTATTCTCTATCGAACAAATTATTCTGTGTGTAATCATCCTCACTTGATGAGGATTGAGAGGGAGGAATTAAAATAGAGGTTGGAGTTGACTGTAGAGAATTTCTTCTTGGATGCATAGAGGCAACACTATTTGAGAGTGCTTTGAAAGAAATGTATTCACCTTCAGACCTATCAATGTCTCTGAAAGCTGGAAATTTTTGCTCATTGAAAATGACATCATGACTATGAATAATTCACTTTTCAACTAGATCCCAAATTCTAAAACTGAATTGTTCTTCTCCATATCCCATGAATATGCCCTTTTGTGATTTGAAATCTAGCTTTGTCCTTCTTTCTTTTGGGACATGTATATGAGCTTCACACCCAAAAACTCAGATGTGTGAGTATGAAATCCTTTTCCCCAGCCATTCCTCTTCCAGAATACCAAACTCTAGACGAGATGAAGGAGACCTATTGATTAAATAGACTGCTATATTGCAAACTTCTGCCCAAAATTCTTTGCCCAAACATACATTAGAAAGCATATACCATGCTTTCTCAAGAATGGTTCTATTTAACTATTCTGTTGCCCCATTTTCTTGAGGTGAATAAGGGACAACCTTAATTCTTCTTATACCATGATCTGCACAAAAGTTATCAAACTCCAACGAACATAATTCACCTCCATTATCCATTTTCAAACACTTAATTTTATGACCACTCTGATTTTCCACAAGAGCTTTAAAAACTTTGAATTTAGAGAATACCTCATATTTTCTAGAAAGCATATAAACCCATACCTTTCAGGTGCTATCATCAAGAAAGGTAACAAAATATTGTGCGTCTACATAAGAGGTTACCTCCGTAGGTCTGAAGACATCCGAATGAACTAGCTCTAAGGGTGTTGTCTTTTTGTCATGTCCAACCTTCAAGAAGCTAACCCACTTTTGTTTCCCATGAAGACAATGCTCACAAAAATCTAAATTTGCAGATTGAAGACCCAGTAGTTGATCCCGATTCAGCATTACCTCAAGGTCTTTCTTGCTCATATGGCCTATCCTTTGATGCCAAAGCACAACATCACTACCCATAAGTGTTAAAGCAACTCCCACCTCATCAATGGGTTTCACAATATAGAGACTACCGGTTTTGTCTCCTTTTGCAATAGTTAAGGAGCCTTTGACTATTTTCCATGTGTCCATGAGTTCAATTTTAAATCCTTAGGTATATAATTGGCTAACTGAAATTAGATTCCTCTTTAATTGAGGAACATGTCTAACATCTTTGAGTAGTAATTTTGCTCCTCTTTCTAGATGTAAGACAATATCACCTTTCCCAATGATTTTGCATGCTTTGTTGTCACCCAAATATACCTCTCAAAATTCACCTTCTTGATAATTTGTAAATGCACTCGTGAGAGATGAAGCATGGAAGGAAGCTCCTGAATTAATTACCCACGAATCAGATTTTGTATCAGTAGTAGATAGTACTAGGATACTTGGATCCTTATCATGAGCAACATTTTCTTTGTTGTCCAAAACTTTTTCTTGAGCCTTCTTATACTTCCGATAGTCCTTCTTGACATGACCATCTTTGCCACAAAACGAACAACCGTTTTGTTTTCCTCTTGACTACGATCTTCTTCTTGCAGATTGGGACCTTCAATTGTAGTTGTTTCTTCCTCTATATTGGCTTCTTCCTCTATTTTCAGTACTCACCATTATGAGAGCATTACCGGATGAGGACTCATCATTCTTCATCCTCAAATCTTCGAAGAGAAGGGTGGCTGAAACTTCATCAAAAGCCAACTTCTTAGTACTTGATGTTGAAGTGCTTACAGCTGTCACAAGTCCATTCCAACTATTAGGAAGAGAACATAACAGTAGGACATCATTATTCTCATCATCTTGTGTCATGCCAATTGAATTTTCTTGGCTAATCAAGGTGTTAAACTCATTAAG
Organism: Chamaecyparis obtusa; assembly: GCA_027943335.1. Classification (NCBI taxonomy): domain Eukaryota; kingdom Viridiplantae; phylum Streptophyta; class Pinopsida; order Cupressales; family Cupressaceae; genus Chamaecyparis; species Chamaecyparis obtusa. Next base: position 46,179 of record BSBK01008158.1, read on the forward strand.
ATGATTTGTCATGGCTTCGCCTTCCCTCATCTTAAGTTAATTTGTATAACTTCTTCACGATGGATACTTTGTTTGTAGCAGATGTTTGTGCATATGTCGAAGTCAGTTTATCCCATATGTCCTTTTCTGTTGCTTTGTCTGCAACATTATGCAAGACATTATCGCCTAATGCAAGAAAGATTGTCATCATGGCTTTTTCATTAAGCTTCTCCCAATCTTGGTGTTTCATGGAGGCTGGTTTCTTTGCATTTCCTTCAAGTGCAAGAGAAAGCTTTTGCTTGATTAACAAAGACTTCATTTGAATCTTCCATATCCCGTAGTTTTTCCCAAAATTTTTTTGAACCCTTAAATCTTCCATGATTCTGAAATTTCAACCACAAAAATCTCAAACATCAATTCAACCTTGCTCTGATACCAATTGTAGAATCGAAGAGTTCGAAATGAAAAATAGAAACACAAAATAAAAGAGAAGAAAAGAATTAAACACATAATACACTTGTTTATCATGGTTCACCACAACAATGGCTATGTCCACACTGAGAGCATAGGAATTTTTATTAACTCAAATTGAATGTTTACAATGAATTGAAGAGCCTTATTAGTAAGCTCACAACCGAGTAACTGAAAAGGCAAAGGTGACAACAGGACAAAAGTCTGTTGGCCTTCCAATACTCAACACTTGGTGAGCCTCCAATTTTCTCTTCCTCAGTAATTGTTTGGTGGACAATCCCAATTCTGTTCTCCACGTCCCATTCATGTAGGCATTCCTTGATACTTTTCCAGCCAGCTTATGCTTGGGATTTTTTGCCCTCCTTTTTGGGCTAGACACACTCCATATTAAAAAGAGCAAAGTGACGATGAAAATTTGGTTACATGCAACCATTCTCCACCCCTGGCATTAAAGCCAACCATAGGATTTTAGATGGAAATGAAGGCATTCATATCATTGCACCACTCCTCCTTAACACACATAGCCATTATCCAGTGCGTATCATATTTGTCTCTAAGCTCCAGGCAACATGTAAAGAACATGGGCACGATGTCTACATTCATTGTGTATTTGAACTCCTACAAACCACCTGACATACTCCTCAACCATCCAAAGTAAGGTCTCAAAAATCTTCAAGTACAGTGCGATCATATGTTGTAGGTAACTACCCAACTAAAAGTATGTTTATTTTAAAATTTTAAAATTTTTAAGCTGGTAGGATTTGTGTGGGAGTTTTGCTTCTGGAAATGACATTTTTCTCCTAGAAAATTGTCAGCCCTCTTACAAGATAGTTTTCCTTTTTCGGCTAGAAAAATAGAATAGATGGTGGAGATTTCTAATTTTCTCACCTTTCTGAGCGCTTCCATTGGATATGCAAGTTTTTTTATTTTGGAAAAAATCCTTTAAAGGTGGCGTTCCTAAATGTATTGGTTTATTTGTGCATATCTTTCACCTCATTGCTTCTTTGAGTTAAATGGTGCAAGACGAGTGCAGGGTGAAGATAGAGACTAAGGTAAGAAATATGCCAACTCCATGAATCGCTCTTCACATCTCAGACATTATTTTGCTCTTCATTTTGTTACCAATTGTTTACAATATTGCAATTTAAAGGTATTCTCCAATAAAATTTAATTTTATGCATAACTTCACATTTTTATTTTTCATGTCATGTCACATTATCTCTCAATATTCTAGATTGCAATGAAGACTTGACAAGCTCTTTGTGTGTCCTTAAGAGTGATCACTCTGCATGAGAGTAGTTAACTCTTTGGACTTTTGCAAATCAATGACTATTTGTCTATGGAATTATTGAATATCAATTTTTTTTCTCTATTTTCATTATTAGAGTTAACACTTAAAAAAATGGGGGTCAGCTTGAAAATAATTTTCTTGCATTGCTTAATCTTTTAGGAAATTGCAGTTTGTTTTATGAGCCAATTTTATTGCGCGATATTTCTATGCATGCAAAGTAAATATATGATAGATTCCTTCAACGTACCAATACCAATTAAAATTTAACCGATGGATTCTTTTGTATGATAGAGTGCTTCAAAACTTGCATCCAAATTATACATTTTATTATTTTTTCATGAAAATAGTTTGATTAATTATATAGTAAATTATATGTTGAGAATAAGATACGCTAAAAGTTTTGATATACAATCCCTAAACTGTGCATTTCATGGTAAATTTATTATTTTATATAGTTTACATTAAAATGAATTTTATCCTTTTCATCTCATCCTTATTTTTGGCTTTATGTGCTTGACATTAAATTTTGATTTATAGAATGGTCGTAATTAATCAAAAGAAACATTAAATTTAGAATGATAAATCTTAAATTTGAAGTTGATTTTTTAATTTATAATAGAAACAAATCTTTATATAAGAAAAGAAACTTAAGATTTTTAAGGGTTTATAATAGAAACATTTGTTATGAAATACAAAATTAGAAATCATGAAAAATAATTTTATTTTGATGTCTGATTTATAATAGAAAAAAACTTCACAATTTAAAAAGTCAATTCTAAAGAGAAAATATAATAATAACAAAAACTTTTACAATAGAAATATTTATTTTAGAAGTAGAAAGTATGATATTAAAAACTAATTTTAAAAATAAAATATTAAAAGAAACTAAATAAATCAATATTAGAAACTAATTTAAAAAATAAAATATTCAAAGAAACTAAATAAATCAATATATTAGAAACTAATTTAAAAAATAAAATATTCAAAGAAACTAAATAAATCAATAAATAATAATTAACATTTTTTTGTTTACCTTATTCAAAATTTAGGCTATGAGAATTCCAACTCTTATTGTATGGTTCTTTGTTGATTCTTTGTATTTTTTAAATCAATTAATTTGAAGTAGATTTTTAGTGCAACATTACATTGACAACTTTTAGATTTGGAAGAATTTTGTATTGGTACGTTGAAGGAATTTTATAGTTTAGGATTTCCCAACAATCCTTCAAACTCCTATGGGCTCCTATTGACTCATCCCACAAAAGAAAACGACTGCTTTGAATCTCTCTCTAAATACATATTATTAGTGTCTATTTCAAATGTGCAAAACACACTATTTCTTTGCTTTATTTTTTGTGGTTTTACAACAATGAAGATACAAATCATGAAGATCAATTGCTAAAATTTTTGTAAAAATTCATTGAAAATGGTACATTTAACATATGCACTATTTTTAAAAAAATATTAAAAAATTATAATATTTTTAAAATAAATAATAATATAATATTAATAAAATATATTTTTCAAGAGAATTAATTGTTCTTGATATCTATTAATACTTAAAAAAAATATTTGCTATACATTATAATTATGAAATAATAGATTAATTTTTTTAACATCTTTATTTTTCTTTTATAATTTTTACATCAATCTAAAACTTATAATATATAAGTTATCTTATTATTAAGAAAAATGACTAATTTCTCACCAAATTAAAGATATGTAAATAGTAAAATAAAAACCTAAAATCTTATTTGAGTAATATTTTAGATTTTATTTAAATTAACCCTAAAAAATTTTAATTTTTTTTTAAACTAACCAAGTGGGCATCTAAACCAAACTTTATATAGTAGAAGCTCAAATTAAAGCAAACCGAGTGGGCCTCTAAAATTTTAATTCTGACCGAGTGGCCTCTAAACCAAAGTTTATATAGTAGAAGTTCAAATTAAAGCAAACCCTATTATTTGCCCCAAAGAAAAGAAGAATGGTTGGGATAGTTTTAATGGGCCAACAATTTTTTGAAAATGTTTTATCTCAATTGCAATTTTGAATTATTAAAAAAAAGGAAAATTGAAAGTATTGATGTAATTAAAAAAAAAAAAAAAATTTCTAAAAAAAAGTGAAAATATCGATCTACTAAGATTCTAACCAAACAAATTTTAAAATGTAGCTAAACTTAGAAACATAAAAACAAAATTAAAGACCCAAAAAGCTAGACAAACATAGAATTATTGTAAAAAAAGTCAAAAACAGATTATGGAGGAGAAAAAAGGGGTCCTATAAGACAAATTGTTTTCATCCAATGAAATTGCAAATAAATAATTTTTTTGAATTGAAAAACTAAAAAAAAATTAAACTTTCTAAAATTTATAGTTATTTTGAAAATGAAAAAATTAAGTGTTATCATTGGTAGAAATTAATTCACAATTGAACTAATTGACCACTAGTCAAGTAGCAGAAATAGTATTTAATTAATTCTAAAATAAGATAACTTTTAAACTATTTAATTGTTACAACTTTAGATACAAAGTAGTATATAATATTTTTGTTACATATTTTAACATATGAGCTACACTATTTCATCATTAATTTTTAAAAATATATATAATAGTAATTAATGCCTTAAACAAGTTCTAGTTTCAATAAAATCATGGGCCAAAAGCCTCAGACAAAAGCAGGGTAGCGTTTTGAGAATCTTTAGTCGATCGGGGCAGCCCATGTCAACTTACAGATTTGCGGACAACTGAAGCAGCAGATGATGAGTTTGAAAAGTCCACAGAAGAGGCCGCTTGTGAGTGATCTTTATAATTTTCTGTCTTTCTACCGTTGTCTTCCTTAATTTTAAAATTTTTGTTTTCTATCGGGGGTTTGATTCCTTTTATGTGTCTGCCATGTTTGAGTTTTATTAATCTTATGTTTTCCAGAAATTTGTCAAGCGTTCTGGGCAAAATGCATGTTTCCATAGCGCTTTTGCAGGTTTAGCAGTTTCTTGCACTGGCTCACCATTTATATGTTGAAACTCTCTGAAGGCTTCACGGGAGATTGTAGCATATAGATTTGTCGCGATTCTACAAGAAAGAGTTAAAGTCTTCTCTCAAGGACTCAGTTTCTCCTAATTGGGACCTCTTTTGTATTTTTATTTTGTCTATTACATGAAGGCTATATTGTCCCTTGTTTCTACAGGGGAGAGAACTGAAAAGTCTTAGTAGCATAAGGAACATTGAAGCCAATTCAGAAGTTCAAAGATAGCTTGAAACAGAAGTTCAAAGTAGAACAAGCTCTTGTAGGTGGAAATGCCCGCAATTTCAATAATTACTTGATAGGGCAGAAGAAACTTAAAATGCCAAAAGAAACATATGTAGAGGCCAAGAGTGTTCAGTATTCTAATTGGCGTAATTTAGATTAGAAAAATCTATATTCCCAAATCTACAAGACTCCTTATTGGAAGGAAAGATGCTTTGGTCTGACAATTGAAATACTGGTGGATGGAGCTATGGAGCTTGGTCACGTTGGGGGAACTTATGGTGGAAATCCAGAAGCTACTTCATTTTTATACCTCACAATGAAGATGCCTCAAATACAATCAGCAAAGTAGATCGTCGTGGATCCTATCAAGAATGAAGATTACAATAAGTTTGAATTATAGGAGCATTTAATTTGCACCTTGTTGGTAAACTGACTTATGTATTCCAATGTTTAGAATCTTTGTGCAATGACTGCACATTGTTATGACACAAGCATCCAGAATGGAAATTGTGAACTGAGTCATGTGGATGAATTTATTGATGAACTCTTACATAGGAGTGTGTGTGTGTGTTATTGATTTGCCATGTGTCTCAAAAGGTTGATGCTTGAAGCAGTTGGAGAATTTGAGTGACGGAAGATTGCCTTGAAAGATTATTTTGAGAAGAAAGAAGAAAATTTTGTGGACCATGGGTTGTGTGGTTTGGACATGCTAGCATCTGATAAGGATCATCGCCACAAGAGGTCATCTCGATAGAGGGGGGTAGAGATGCTAGGTAATGAGGTATCAATAGCCAATACATAGATTGCAATGTTGATTTGGTCTATGATTATGATACATAGATTGCAATGTTGATTTGGTCTATGATTATGATTGAGATAATGGAAGGTGAAGAGATAGGGAAGGGTACATGGATCAATATTGCGAGGGAGATGATAAGGACTTCCTTAGTGGAAAAGATTGGGATTGCCACAAAAGAGGAGGTGAAAAGACTAGAGACAAACATCATTGGTACACGGCAACATTTCGTATTTGGTCACATAGTTGTAGCAATAGGGATCTGTTGTGAGGTTTTCACACCATCACCCCACTGCAAATGGGGACCCCCACTTTCTCGCTTCCTAGAGGAGGTAATTTGTTAGTTTGCTCTAGGTTTGCAACATTACGGAATCTTAAGGATGGTAGGGTCAAGTTTGAATAAGGTCTTAGAGGATACATGTCACTCACTTACACTTGTAAAATTGAAAATCTTTTCCAAGCTCTGGTTTGAGAATTCATTATCACGAGGAAAAAGAACTGTTGTTTTTGGTGCTCGGTTAACCATGGGCAATGATTTGCCCTACCAACCATAGATAACCACAGGCAATGATTTGCCCTCCCAACCATAGACAATAACCGATTGTCTCCCCTGAGCACTTCTCTTCTAAATAGAGCAGATTGTGTGTATTCAATATCCAAGAGAGGAAGATTTAATCTTCCTTTATACCTATCGGCGGTGCCCCTTCACCAAGGGATGCCACTCTTCCAAGTTGGCCCCATTAATTATATAAATGTCTCATATAATTAATTATATATTAATTAATAATATAATTAATGCTATCAATAATTATATTATCACATCCTTTATGTTATCTATGTCAGCCTAAAGGCCGACCATAGCCACAATAACATTAACACTCCCTCTTAGCTAGGGAGGAATCCTTCTCGATATCTGAGTTATGTAGTGATATCCACCATGGCTACTCCTAGAGGGTGGGTCCATCATGGCTACTCCCATGAATGGAAATGCAAATGAACGCAAGTGCTCATCACGGAATCACTCAACGTGATGTCGCCATCTCATCATGACATTCACCATGGCTATTCCAAGAGGGTGAATAAACACAAGTGCAAAGTCACAGAGTCTCTCACATGACATCCACCATGGCTACTCCCACAGGGTGGATCTACCATGGCTACTCCCAAAGGGTGGAACAAGGGCTTTCACCTCAAACTTCTCTCTCGCAAAGAAGAATGCATTAACAAGGGCTTGCACCTCAAACTTCTCTCTCACAGAGAAGAATGCATTAACAAATCCTCATGATAATGTAGCTCCCTCTGAAGCTTCAAGTACATGATTCAACCTTTTGACCTCCTTGTCCAAGGTTACTTCAGATAGTTTGTCAAACTCCCTCTGAATGTTAATTCCTCCTCTTTGAAGAAATAGATAGGCTCTTCCTCTTCGAGAGATGTCTCTAGTTATGTGCCACCAACTTGGTCCTATGGCAGCAAGTTGTGTCTCCATTCTACAGAACATCAAACTCTTTCTTTTCCACAACAGCGACCTCCTCATATTCCACACTTTCAGAGCATGAATTATATCAATCAAAACGTACACACAACACTCTGTACTTCTTTTCATACAACATACTCAAATCTTTTTATTAGGCTTTTAAATAGACCCATGTAGTCCCAATTTTTTCATTATCAAACTTGTACGGTTGTCTTAATTTCAACTCACACCTCTTCAATCCATTGAACTCCAATCTGCGTTATGTAATTTAACAAGCTGCTTTAGAGGTTATAGGAAGTTGTAACTACTTCCACCTACGCATATTATAATTGCCATATCATCTTAACAAACTATTGAATTTTCCAAGTTGATGGCAAGACAACTGAAATGGAATTGGTTGGTTACATAAACCGTCTTCATAATAAATTTAATTACTTTGATAAATACGTTCTTCCTATGAAGTTGACTCCTTTTTATATGTTGTTTATAAATTCTTTCTGTTCGAAACTTTGCTAGTTCTATGCACCTTTTTGACTTCATTTTTGAATTATTATTTTGCTTTGGAAAGCAACCCGATATGAAGAGTTTAACAAAAGAGTCATAATGATTTCTTATACGTTGAAGGTTATTCTTGGTAACAATGAATGTTTGCCAATTGAAGTTACATGTCTGCAGTATCAACATAGCATACCATCATTCTTCTGTTCTCTGTTCTAGCTTGACTTCTCATAGATGGGAGAAGCGGCCAAAATAATTCACTCAAAGCCATAATACCCAATCAAATTTGTCCTTTGGTTATTGCTCTTCCCATCATTTTAGTCATGGTCAAGCCAAAAGAAATTGGTATGACTTTGATAATGTATATACCAGGTGTCTGTATGTTGTAGTAATATATTTGACGACTCTACTCGTCAGTTCTGGCAACAAATAGGGAATATGAAAACCGTGATATTTAAGCAGGAATTCACAGAATCATTTAAAATCAAACCAATGATATGATAATCCACATTAATAACACCACCGGCACCATATTGCCAGCTAAAGTGACGCCACTTGCAATTTGTAGAAGCAATCTTTTGTTCCCACGTGACAACCACGATGGAAAGCCATTGTCCACCGATCCATACTTAGATAGGAAACCATCCTCCACGCGACGAACTTGAGGGCCATCAAATAACAGGCGTCGGTTATTGACTGAAGCTTTGACAAAGCCTGTGCCACCAATCCAATACTTTCTTACCAACACAAGAGAAGTACTTACAGAGAGCAAACAGTTTACTTATGGCCCTCCCATAAGCAACTTGCAATCCGGGAATGAATACGATCGGAGGTTCATGTTTTCTTCTTTCAGGCCGTCCAGGCAAGTGACTATCTTAAGGCTAACACTACATATTACCATGACTTTGATACCATGTTGTTTTTGGTGCTCGTTTAACCACGACCAATGATTTTCCCTCCCAACCATAGACAATACCGGATTGTCTCCCCCAAGCACTTCTCTTCTAAATAGAGCAGATTGTGTGTATTCAATATCCAAGAGAGGAAGATTTAATCTTCCTTTATACCTATTTGTGGTGCCCCTTCACCAAGGGACGCCACTCTTCCAAGTTGGCCCCATTAATTATATAAATGTCTCATATAATTAATATTATCAATATAATTATATTATCACAATAATATAATCATATTATCACATCCTTTATGTTATCTATGTTGGCCTGAAGGAATCCGACCATAGCTACAATAACATTAACTTCTCTTCTAAATAGAGCAGATTGTGTGTATTCAATATCCAAGAGAGGAAGATTTAATCTTCTTTTATACCTATCTATGGTGCCCCTTCACCAAGGGACGCCACTCTTCCAAGTTGGCCCCATTAATTATATAAATGTCTCATATAATTAATTATATAATTAATATTATCAATATTATTATATTATCACAATAATATAATTATATTATCACATCCTTTGTGTTATCTATGTTGGCCTGAAGGAATCCGACCATAGCTACAATAACATTAACAAGAGCTAGGTGTTGCTTTGATTTTACATTGACAAAATTGCAACTTTCAACCAACACTTAGGTAAATTTTGACTAAGGGATAAGGTTTGTGTTTTGAGGATTAAATTCTGATTGATAAGGCCAAAGTCCTGATTTAAATTGAGGGAAATTTGAACAAGTGGAGGAAGTAACTTGCAAAGAGCGAGATGAAGACTCAGTAAGGCTTGAGGAGAAGCTAGAATGAAGGTTCCAAGCCAAGGTCGGATTCCAACCTTGACTTGGAACATGATTCCGACCATGGGTTGGAAATCAGCCCCAAACCTCATTCAAGTCCCACCTACAAACTTCACCTAAGAGGAAATGGGAAATTCCAAAACGAGGGTAAAATCAATCAGCCAAACATGAAAGTCAAGATCAAAATCTGAGCGATTTGGCATGAAAATTTTGAGCTTTTGCAACCAGATCTGAGATGTATAAGTTGAAAACCCAAGAGATAGAGCAAGCAAGTGGGATTCTGATTTGAAACGCAACACTCAGAAGATTTTGGAAAAGCATGAAGTGGCTGTCCAAAGCCAGGTAGGATCCCGACCTGACTTGGGACAGGTGTCCAAGTACAGGTCGGATTCTGAACTTGCTTTGGACAAGGTTCCAAACAACTCTTGAATCCCGACCTGCATGTGCAACAAGAATCCTAAGGCACGGTCTGATCTGGGTTTAACATCGAAGTTGCAAAACATTTTGATTTAATCTTCATGTCTTTGGCAATTCTTGAGTCAAATGGAAAGACTAATCTGCATCTGGAAAGAAGAAATGAAATCTGAACTAGCAAAGGCAGAAACTGAGTTTACATGTTTAAGTGCAAGCACCTCGAATGACTTTGATGAAGGATCTCCAAGCCTTGGTTGCATTCTGACCTTGACTTGGACAGGTATTCAAAGTCAGCTCAGATCCCAACCATGGCTTGGACAGGTGTCTGAAACTTGCGATCTCGACCTAGAACATGAGAAAGTGGTTTTCTAAGCGAAAGCCAAGTCAAAGATGATGACTTTGAAATGTGAATTCAAAGGTTATAGTGAACGAATCTGAACAAATCAGTGAGGATAATTCAAACATTTGCAATTAAATCTGAACTAATCAAGATGAAAACATGCAATCAAGAGACGAAATGATGGACAAGTAAAAGAAATTGGAAGAGTAAGTAGAAATAAAATGAACAAAAGGAAGAATTGATGTTGTTTTTCAAATTGCAACCTTTCAAATCCCTGTCCAAAGGCAGGTCAGAATCCGACCTGGTCTTGGACAGGCTTTATAACATGAGCAACTTCGCCTCCTGATTGGAAATTTCGCCTCCCATGTCAAACACTTATCAGGTTGGCCAAGGATGGAGTCAATTGAATTAAAATTTGTTTAATTGCAATCCAGTTAAATTTGAGGGTCCGCCTAGTTCAAAGGGACATGCCTCTTGAGTTTGGTGTCTTTATAAACAAGATGGAGAATCTCATTTAAAACTCAATCCAATTTGAACATCAATCAAATAAGATCAGAAAAGTGTGAAAATCAGAAGGGAGGCTAAGATCAGATCATCAATTGACATTCCATTTAACAAATCTTGTTGGAAGTAAGAAATTTCCAGGTGAAAGATCAAAGAATTCCAATTGAGTATAAAAGAGAATGGAGTTTGCAAGAAAGAAATCATGAATGCAAGGAGGTTGCTGAGTATTATTTCAAGAGGAAATTCAATATTTCAGACTCAACAAATTTAAAATCTGAGCCTTAAATGAAATTGGTAAATCATTTTGTTTTGGGAATGCATGATAGAAATGGGATTGGAATGAAGTTCTAAAGATATAAATTTTAAATCATTCATTAGAATTTCAAATAAGTTGTCTTTAGAACTCGGAGTTCAAATTTAATAGGAATTTGAATTGGAAAGTGTAAGTATGTAAGGTTTTCATTTTGCAAGTTGGACATGTAAAAGTTATATTCTTGACAAAGTGATGTTATTTTGCAAGGTGAAATGGAGGTGAGCATGGAAGGTGAGGCTCGAGCTTGAAGTTCAAATGAAGGTGACTTTCAACATCAAGGACAACATTGGAGCATCAACAAGGCAAGATACAAGTCAAGATGCAAACCAAGTTCGAAGAAAAATGATTGAATGGAAAAAGATGATGAACAAATGATGCAAGTGACAACATCATGAGCAAGCCTATGAATGGAGAAGATTACAACAATCTTGAATTTCCTTTGGAAATCCAAGATCAATTAGAATGATCCAATTACATGAAGAACCTCATCACTTCTACAAGATCAAGCCAAGATAAAATTCAAGCAATTCAAGATAAATAATTTTAAAGGATGGAGAAAATTCATGAAGATGAAGCAATTTGGGAATATGGGGCATCACAATTAATCGAGGGCTTGAAGATGTTGAGTATCAACAGATATTGCTAGAGATGTAGAGACTTATTTATGAAGATGGAGAAGTGGAATTGAAGCAAAGATTGCAAGATATGCATGCTGAGGTGGCACCCACTCATCTTCAACCAGTCGAGGATTCTGGTTTCACGTGTTAAGTTCTTCCAATCAAGTTATTCTAAGTTGGCATGCGGGATGCATTTAATGTTTTCATCTAACAAATTTTCTCATTTCTCTATCAAAGCAATGTAATTTTATCATTGCCCCACAAAGTGGTGCCTCATTGTAATTGGTTAGCATTTGATGCTTGTAGCTGGTAGTTGCATTAAGGCTATGTTGGAACAGTCTTGGCCATTGATCTCAAATTAATCTTGGTTGTTCATTGTACTTGGAACAACTATGTAAGGCTTACTCAAATCATTTGTAAAGAGAGACTTGGAGAAATTGTTGCTATAATGCTACCAAAGTAATTGCAGATTTATTGTTGTTATCATAGTGGATTACGTGTGTTATTGTGGAGTATTGCATGGTTTCTACATTTCCTCACTTAGAATAGGATTTGTTTATGTTGAATAGAAGTAGAAGTTGTTGAGTAGATGAATGAAAGATATTGTTGATCGGTGAATTATAGTGAAACTTATGTTCATACCTTTTGGTACTTGTTGATTGCAAGTAACAACGTAAGGTTGGTCTGAACTTATTGCAAGCATTTAACTTAATTGGAAATGTTCATTTAGATTGCGCCATCAATAGGTATTTGAATGAGTGTTGACAATATGAAAATCATCCACTCATCCTTAGAAGATTGCACCCTCCTTTGCGAAGTTGATTTGACAAAGCAAGGACTAGTTCAGTTCCACCCCACCATCAATGATTTCTGACATTGTTAGGATTAGTTTAGATTTCTCAACCCAATTCTTTTGCAATTTGTTTCATTAGAAGAAGTTGAAGAGCCATCATTGCCAAATCTTTCATCATTTGCAAAGTTGATAGATTGTCCATTGAATGAATAGTGTAAGTCCCTGTGTGGTGACCAGCAAACCACATCAAAAAACTAAGTTGTGTCCAACAAGAATAGTAACCTTGGAGTTGCCTCTATGATCTTTTTTGCAATCTTTAGCATATGTGGTGTCTTTGTTCAAGACAGGATTAGATATTTGGTTTTTCTTGAAATACTAAGTGTTTCATCATGCATGTTGTAGTGGTCACAAAACTCACATCAACAGGATCACGATTATGATAGGCTTGACTATAAGAAATGACATTGCAGTATGAGTCATGAGGTAGAGCCAAGGAAAGAGAGTAGGAGCATGGTTTTTAGTTGGTAGCTTTCTTTCATTGGAATAAATATTTTTTTAAATGAAAAAAATAAAAAAAGAAATGATTAATTCTTAGTCTGGCAAGAAAATATTTATTTAACATAGATATATACGTATAATGTGAGAAAATCAAATTTACTAGATATTGAATAAAGCATGTAAAATCTTATTTAAGAGGTGGAGATGCTATAGTTGTTGAACAAATAGAATACTAGGGGGGGGGGTTGAATCAGTATTCTCTCAAACTTTTAGATTTACTTTACTTACTGCATCATTCATCAATCTTACCATTCGAAAAATTAGAAAAATGAATGAACACAGTGAAACACCAAATTTTTATCGTGGAAAACCCAAATGGGAAAAACCACAGAGAGCGCTAGCTCTCAATATTGTATAACTAGTTATACAATATTACAATGCTCACTCCATGACACATTGTCGGAGGGCTCATTGGCCGAAGATTGAGAGAGGCTCACTGCTAGAAGAAAATACAAAAATGAACTCTTACATATGCATCTGAAATATGTTGAAGTCAGTTCCCATATAGTACAGATTTGAAATACTTCATTAGTCCTTTTCTTGTTCACACAACTTTCCGTTGCAAAACCTTCATAGGCTTACATCTTCTCTTTTTTTGCATATTTGCTCGTGCACCTTATCTTTCCTTCAACACATGGATATTCATATATATGGAGTTCAAAACTTATTTCATGTCGACTAAACACACTGGAACCAAGTAGTCAGCTGAGGTAAACTATTACACGTGTCATTTAGAATATACTTCGAGTTAGCTTCCATACATCAGCCAAAACATTTATCAAAATCATATCCACTTGATTTTACATGCTTCATCCAATCTTAAATGCTGTCCCAAATTTGTAGAACCAAAATCATTCATGTGATGTAGTGTGGACCAATTGACCGTTTGTCCTATTCCCAAGAAATATAGTAATTGGTAGAATGAGTTACCAGACCAATAAAGCAATCTGACCGGAGCACCAAAACTCATGAACATCTGAATATAGGTATATCAGGGATACCAAAACATATTGTCCAAAACGCATAACCATAACTGTCTGTATGGAGAAACGTAGAGCAAAATACTATTAACTACATCTCATAAATGTCCAATAGAATAAGTAATCAATAGTGCGTTGACATCAATGACAACCAAAACAACATTCTCCATCAATGACAATGATAGTTTACAACATAGAAGCAATAATTTGCATAAAAATCCTGATTAATCCTAAATCCTAGAGCTAGCCAATTTTTTCCCTAAAAAAACCTCAATTAATGAAAAAATCGTTGACCAAAATTTCAATGACCTTTTTGCATTTAAAGCGCATTATAATCATATTAAAATCTCTTAAAATGGCAAAAAAGGTTAAAAAATATTGCAAAAACCTACGAAACCGTACAAAAACCTCACAAAATTGATGAATCACTCAGAAATAGGGTTGATTCCAAGACAGAAGCAAAGTCAATGCAGAATTGGTGTGGAAACAATTTGTTATTTTGTCCCTTCAGTTTTCTTTCTGACCTTTGCAAAACCCTAAACAGAGGGAGTGGGAGGAGCAATGGCGGTCATCAACCAAATTTGAAAGGGCCTCAATCATCCTAAATTGTGGGGGAAGTGTGAGATAGTGTCGAAGTAGCTAATGAATTTTCTCTAAATCGCAGCTTCAATGTGACCTAAGCTCTCTGCATGCCTCACCCCATGGTTTCTGATGCAATCAAATATAAAATTAATATTACATACTAATTTTAAAATTATAACTATTATGCACTATTATAGATGGCCCTTTAACGGGGAAGCAACAAACCCGTATAGTTTATAATTAATATTAAAAAGTAGTTTCAAAATTTAGATTATTATTGACTATTAATATATAATAATCATTATATAATAAATTATAAATTAAAAATAATGTAAAATTTATAATGTATACTTTTATTTTTAATATATAATTAATATATTGAATTTTTAATATGTATATATATGATTTTTAAATTATAATTGAAATATTTAAGTTTTTCATTAACATTGATCTCTACCTAAAATAGTAGTTGCCAAAACCAGTGGCCTACTAATCTTTTACTTCAACTAAACAAATGTCTTTTGTTGAATTCTACTCCACATAAAGGACTTACCAATTGCCGCTATGGAATATAAAGCATTGCAATTATGGAATATGATTTGATAAGCTTTCTCAAATATTGAACTACCCCTGCAAAAATCCTTGTCTCAATCACAATGAAAGTCTTGGATCACTTCAAAATAGTTTCCACTTTTAATAAATTCCACTTTTGATAAATTCCTAACAGTAGCTAGATTACTGTCTGATAATTTTTTATCTCAGTTACTTCATAGACTTAGATAATATTTGATCTCAGACTTAGACAACTATTTGGCACCCGCCCTCTTTAAAAGTCTGATAAGTTTTGATCTCAGTTACTGCATAGACTTAGCTAATATTTGGTCTCAAGCTTAGACCACTATTTTGTGACTGTCCTCTTAAAAAGTTAACTGAATATTTGCCTATGTAATCAGCAATATGAATATAAACGAAAAAGTCTATTTTCTGTAATTCATTTTGATCTCAGGTACTTCATAGTTCATACACTTGGCTACTATATGATCTCATACTTAGGCAACTATTTGGTGACTGCCCTCTTAAAAAGTTAACTGAATATTTGCCTATGCAATCAACAAAATGAATATAAACGACAAAATCTATTTTCTACAATTCCTGAGTTAAATTCTATTTTATTTGCTCTCTATATCTCTATGCTATGGGAATGTCCTTAAGTTTTAAAAAAAATAGTTTCTCTCTTTTTCTACTGTTTTTTATGTTTTTTTTTTTGAAAATATGATTTTTTCCCATTTTTTTCAAATCTTATACTTGTGGTTTGCTGATTAATTCCCCAATCGAGTTTTTCTCCTATGGTTTACAGGGAGTGACATAGAGGTGCATGGAGTGTATTGTTAATTTCCTTGAGCTGGCTTTAATTTTTTAAAGGAGGGTTTTGTTTCTTTTGTAAGGGTTTTGTTTCTTTTGTAATGGATATGCTTGTTCGGGTGTTTGGTTTAGTAGTGAGAACCAAAAGATCCACTAAAACTGGAGTTTCGACATATTGGGAATTCGGGACAAATTTATTATGATGTCTATTGTCCGGGATTAGAATTGGTGACATGGCTCACTAATAAGGGACAAAGATGAAGGCTTAGTCCACTTTCAAGCTAGCTGGCACCAGCACTTTGTGAAATTTAATCCATAAAAGACACTAAATAATCAGTCTATTTTACAGTAAACCTTTCATACCCAAAAACATGGCTTTCAATTGAGAATTTTGTCATGTGTCCACATGTGACAACATGGAACCAAAATATAACCTTGGATTTTGTGTATGGATATGATCTGCCAATTATATACCTCATGCTTAGAGTTATCCTGCATCCCTGGAGTGGATGCGTATTCTTTGTGGGATGTTGCCAACGGAACACCGAATCTGGGTTTACTTTGAAAGTGCTCAATTGTTACTTCAGGTATCCCTCATTGGTTGATTTTCTTAGTTTTCTTCAGTATAATGCTCACTGTTGTATTCAAAATTGACATGAAAAAGAACAGTAATTGCCTCGTCAAAACTAGGCATAGTTTAAAGATCACTACCTTGATAGTTAATAAAGAATAAGTTATTTAAGCTATAAGGAGAAAAGCAACTTACATTTAACACTGCCAGTATGTCTATGATTTATGATTCATAAAAAAAATGAAACGAGATACTCAAAATCAAATTCCTGAACTGCCTGCTTCCTATCAATCACTTAAGTTAAAATTAGTTTCAAGTTTTCTTAAGAAAGATTTCTAGGATCTAAAGGGTGAATGCAGATCTTTTTCATATACTGTAACCTTAATTTAGACTATTTCTTTTGTATATAGGGCCAATGTTAAATACGGTTGACTTGACCTGAGTGGGTATGAAATGCACAATGTTAGTTGATTAATCTATTGCCATTAAGATGTGATTGTGATTTCTTTCACATCTGCCCGGCAGTAAAGCCTACTTTAATATATTTCACTAAGGGTTTTGACAGCTGAGGCATCCAATGCTTTTTCTTGCTTGATTGTTTCCAACTCAGACACTGTTGTGTGCATAGACAGATTTTATTTTAACCCAAAATAAACTTTTTGTAATAAGCGAATTAGTCTTGTTCAAGACATGTTACCCAACTATTTGGATGTCCTGGGAATCTATTATGATTTTACTCGCTACATCCAAGTTGTTGGGGACATGTAGTCTCTGGAACTGTACAAGGTCCTGTTTATTAATAATACATAATTTTCTGCTCTACTTGTATATGAACATTAGGTTTTGGTCTGTTTAAGTGCTTGGAGATCAATTTGTATGTACTTGTTAGCAAAGGATTCTTTTGGTAATTTATACCTAGTTTCAATTAGGTAAATCACATTTGCATGATATCATACTTAAAGAAAATGCTTCTAATTACACTTATGCAAGTCTCTATACAATATTTATCCAAGATCCCTTATGTCATTCTTGAGATATTCATCCTTATTTTTGCTTGGACACATTGGCTAACCGATTGGCACATTCATTTTGATCTTTATTTCAAGCTCTGAAAGTGATCTTTGGTCTCTTAAGCTCACTAGCTTCTTCATTGAGATAGCTTAGGCTGTAGTTATTACATTACTCATTAGAGTCTGCTTTTATGGCTGTGTGTCTCTTTCAACAATTATGTTAGTCAAATCATTCTCAGTCATAGCTATAAACCTTTTATTATTCCATAAAGCCTTCTCTCTTATTAAGTGATTCTAGACAAACCCATTTCATATTGAACAACTCCTATTTTATCTCAGTATCATTAACCCGAAAAAACACACAATTACTTGCATGTAGTCGCTGCCTGGGCCATGGGCTTTGCAGAGTCGGAACAGCATGGCTGTTTTTTCAGAAACCAGTCCACAACCTGCCAAACCTGCAAAAACCCAGGTTTGATATGAAGTTTTAAAAAATTCTCTTTTTTTTTCTTAATAAATGCCTGATTTTACTCATATTCTTGACTTCAGACTGCAGTTTGTTTTTCAAACTTTAAAGGGAAAGGGCAAACAACGTAACAGAGAATTTGTAAACAACAAATTAGGGCCAGAGTAGCTGGAAACTCCTCTGCCTCTCCTCGGGTGCACGTATCCCTGTATCCATATCCGTATTGGATACAGATACAAAGACGATATGGCATGGATACACATTGGATTCCCTACCCAACCCACTCGTGCCCAAAAATCCTTAATTTTCTGACTGTGCCAAATATGATGTGATTTGATTTTTAAAAATTTGACATAAATCTTCCTTAATTTAAAACAAACTTCAATCATGCAACTTTTTTTAGTTGGTACTTGGTATAAACAAAAACCTGCACCAAATGAGGAAGACAAATGAAATGATTTTCTATTTCAGCTACCCATTTTTGGGGTATCTTCCAAAGCAACTCTATCATTTTTTGAATATTGAAAATATTAAAATCAACTTATAATTATGTATGTTGCAATTATATGTCTATATTGCTTTTAAAGTAATGAAAATATCCTGTAATAACTTAAAAATATGTGTTAAATATGAGTATTTGTTTTTTTATGAATGTTGTATCCAACCGTATCCATATTGGGGGTCTTAAAAAATGGCCGTATCCATATCCGATGCCGTACCCGTAGTTGTATCCATATCCATGCAACCTTGATTAGGGCACAACAGCATGCATTTGGTTGAGTGAATTGATCTCCTTTGTTGAGTCCCTCAATCTCCTAACCATATATTAGGAAAGGGGAAGAGCTCTTTATTCATTCCTTACCTCCCCACCATTCTAGGGTAGGGAGAGTAGGGCATTACTGGCAGCATCCCCAGGCAACCAGATAAGGATGATCTGTAAGCTAATAAATGGATTACTCAATTAAGGGATTGTGATCGATAATATTGAAAAACTCAACCAGATATAAAGACAGAGGCCTTGAAGAAGCTCATTTCATTTATTTCCCAGCTGCAATGTGGACGAGGTTTCTTTTTCTTAAATTTGTAATTTTTAGTAGTTCAACTTTAACCCTATCTTCTAAACTTCTAGCAAGGCATAAACCTAACCCCAGCCCTCGGCTTTGTGGTTTTTTTCAATTTAAAAAAAAAAAACACTAAGTTCTGCTATTTTTATGCTAGACCTAACCCTAAATCTCCATAATGTATTACAATTTCTCTGCAGCTTCTACAGGAGGCAGTAAGGATTTTTCTGTAAAATGCTGTAGGTTGTTGTAGAATGTGGCTGCTTGCATATGGAGGAGAACAAGGATGCAGGGGCATTGACGTCCACTTCACTTCCTGTAGTCTATAATGCTAGGAGCCTTAGAGGTTGATTGTGTTCTCAATTTTTGTAATGTAAATGTATTCTAAGACTGAAATTTAATATTGAATGGGAATTTGAGAGTAATGGCATCATTTAATCTTTATTTATTCCTTATGCTTGAAGTTAGAGCTTTGTAGGATGAAATAATAATTGTTGGGTTTTTTTTCTAATTTAAATTTCTTTTTGTGTTTTTATGAGTATTTTAGCATTTTTAAATTTGCTTTCAGGTTGCCATGTCAATGCCAATTGCAAATGTAATGCTACCATGCCTTTTATAATTGTAGATTGCCCCTGCTCTAGATGGGCTTGCTTTATTTGACACACAAAGTTGATTTTAACTGTGTCAGCATCAACAGGTTTCCACTTGAGGCCAGAACACTGATTCTGAATGGTTGGAAGCTTCTGAAATAGAAAATGGATAAAAGAGAATCTGGGTGGAGTTCAATCCAATTTCAAGCAAGTTCATCCATTCCTTCCCCCCCTGAAACTCATTGATTTTGTTCTTCTCATATTTTTCAAGGTATTAGGGATAAATCAGTTGTCCATATTCATTTTCCTTTCATTGATCTTTTCAGATCCTTCCAGGACCGAACAAGGCTTCTGCTAAAATCTGGGGAGACCTAGCTTAGCTTGAGGGATGCAAATTTCTTTCATTTGTCAAAGCTTAAGGACATTAGAGAACAAGGTGCTCATATTGCTATATTGTGCTACTCAACTTGGGACATTTCAGGGGTTTGTGATCTGGGTTACTTGGCTCAGAGTTTTACTTGTAGCAACAAACCAAAGGAAGGCTATCACTTTTGGCCAGCGTTACTCAATCCAAAATCTTTCTCCACAACCGATTCTCTCTAGGTTCCTTATTGATGTACCTCCCTTTACGGAAAAATCAACCATTTTAGAAGATTCCAGATTAATTTGCTTTGACCTTTCCTGAAGTGGTTCCTGAACATCTGTTTAGTTCTAAATTATCCTTTCCTCGGTCCATAGAACGTTTTCAACTTTGCTTGTGATTGGATTGTTTTTCATTTGCAATAATTTTTCACCTTGTTATCATAAGACCTTAAGACAGGAACATTTTGAAGTTTTATAACTTCCGTACATGACACAAGGTAAGGCAAGATCCATGGATCATTTCAAGAGTCTGTCCTCGCTCCATCTGTTACTTCCTAAATTTGCTTCAGGATGAGATGCTGGCAGGAAGATTTAAACCTTCAAAATTCAAGTGAAATTTTTTAGGGATATTAAGGAATTTTTTAGGATCTCGAGTTAAAGTACTTCTATCTTGAGTCAATGCAGTAGAGGCTCTTTATCTTTAAACATTCTCCAGACCAGATCCACTCCCAAGGCCTTATTGGCAGTTATTGTTCTCCTTAATATTATGACTCCTCAACATGGTTTAGCAGACATTCTTATATACTACCAGAGGGCCTTTAATGGCCTTGTTGGGCCTTCGCCCTAGTTTTTTTCTGTACACTGTGAGCCCCTTCAACATGCTTGGAGGTGAAGAAGGAGACAGAGGAATGGGCAGCTTATTACCTTCATTTTATTCATATTAATAGAAGCTTTAGTTTTATACTTAAATCTCTTTTTTTTCTTAGGTGTTTTGACATCTTAAAATGGATAGCATATATATATTATAAACCAGAAAGGCTTTTCAACAATTTAAGCTAACAAAGACATTACTAAAATAACATTGCAAATATTTTAATCTGAGAACCTGAAAGTGATCTTGTATGTATCTTATTTGAGTTTTGAATTTTGGCTACTGTGTCGGCCAACTTTCAGGTTTGTATAGTGACCTTTTCAACCTAAATTTATTACTACTCCTTCGTATTAATGTTAATTTGTAATGTCCTTACCCAAACTTTTCAATGAAAAGAACAATTTGGAACGAACACAATAACATAAACACTATCTTCACCAATTATATTCAAACTGCCATAAGTACTTATACTCAAACAACACAAATAAACTTGCACAAATGTTTCAAACTCTAGTAGTAACTTATATTGATTGTGATCTGATCTCTACAGCAAGGGACTGTTATGCCGGTCATTACACAACAACATACAAAATTTACCAAGAATGCATACACTAACTCATTGAACTTTCCTGCAATCCTTGAAGCTCCAGTACACTCCTTGGGTGAGAATGCTCTTAAAGAACCAATGGGTTTTTATCCATTTACTTCAGCAACCAATGGGCTTTAGTCCAGTGATCACAATCTCCTATGAGGTTTTGTCCATAGAAGATAATTTGAATACACAGTGCCTAGAAAATATAATAATATAACATGGATGCCTGCAATCAAAATGTTTTTCTAGTTTTATATGCTACCCCTCAAAAGAACAAACTAGTTGGCTTAGATCCGAAATGGTGCAAAGGCCCAAATTTGACTTATAGACATTATGTCAAAGGTGGGCCTTGTAGGCCTTACAAACTTCTCCATTGGAGGTTTGGAGTTTCATCCCTCCTGACTTGGCATGGGTTAGGCGGTAGCTCCGAGCTATCCCCAGTCTCAGCTAGGTCACTGAGTCCGTGCCATCCTTTCACTTTGGCATGCATCAGTCATAACCCCAAAACCTGATACCTGATGGCTCTTTGGCACATGTCGGGCTGCAAGCCTGAATTTTGATTTCCGATGGCTCTCTAGCACATGTCAAGCTGTAACCCTAAACTCCAATCTCCAGCAATGCTTTAACATACCTCAGAAGGGAACCCCAATCCCTGATGTCTAACAACTCCTAGGGATGGGTCACCTTATGCGAGCGAGAAGTTTTTAATCAGTTTTTTGAAAATGGAACATGACATAATTTTCCTGTTAATCTAAGTGGAACAATATTGTCATTATGTTTACAGTCATCAATGAAATTTACATGTTCTTTAATATGATATCGTACCTCAAAGATCATTGCTTTTGTTGATAGCAGCATAGAACTTCATCTGGGGTTATTTCTGCATTAACTTCCTCAATGCTAGTGATATTTTTGTGAACACTAGTTTTGACTAAGTGTTATGCTTCATATCTATGACCAGTCGGGATTTCCCATTCCTCCACCTTGCCCTTTTTCTCTGGTGTATTACAGAACCCTCCTTATCTCCTCTAATTGTAGTTCTAGACAAAAGTGTCTTTGCTGATTTCTAATGGTCTAGGTGTGTGTGTGCATTGACGTGATAATGAGTGAGCATCTTCTGGTATTATTTATGCCATGATCTAAAGATCTTTCTTTTTCTGTAGTTGCTTTTTATATGCTTTGTGGTAGTTTTTTCCTCATCTATTCTCTCTTCCATCATCTTCAATAAAATTCACATCATCGTAATTGTTATATTTTATTCGTCGTAGCTCTAGATAGACTTTCAACTCTGGGTACTACAGTGAGTTTACATTGCAAAAAAATTGCTTTTATTCATGTTTCATGACATTTTTGATCATGGAACCCTCTATTTGTTTTCTGCAGAAGTTATCTAGTTATGTTAAACACTTTCTTAATACTTACACTTAGTTGTTGCTTCTTTGGATTGCAAACTTCATCAGTTTTAGATCATAAACAATTTTCTGAGATTAATATCTTTTTCCACTTCATGTACTAGTATTTTATTTCAACCAGGCATACATGAGGACATGTTCCCAGGGTTATACAGCCATTTTTGTACCTGTTCTTGATACCCCTCGCTGGTCAATAAATTTCCTGGAATGGTCAGGGATGGTTGAGGATATTAATAACTTTCTCAACAATCTTGGGGATGGCAGGAGTACTTAGAAAATGTAGCAATTTAAACCAGAGAGCTAGAAAAAGAGCTGGACATGGTTGAAACATTATATGTTGCCTGTGGAGACTAGAAAGAGTTGAATGTATTTCAGGGCTTTTATTATTCTGCTGGTCACCTGTTCTTGATACCCCTTGCTGGTCCATAAGTTTCCTGGAATGGTCAGGGATGGTTGAGGATATTAATAAATTTTCTCAACTATCTTGGGGATGGCAGGAGCATTTAGAAAATGTAACAATTTAAACCGGAGAGCTAGAAACAGAGCTGGACATGGTTGAAACATTATATGTTGCCTGTGGGGACTAGAAAGAGGTGAATGTATTGCAGGGCTTTTATTCTTCTATTGATAATAGTGGAGCTTTTGATGTTGTTGAGTATACATATCTTTGAGGATGATATCTTATTTGTGCTACTATGGCTTCTTCTTTTTGTTTGAAGTTGTTCTTTACATAGGATATTCCCCCATTTTCTGTAAGGGGCTATAGTTTTAGACAGTTTGGCTTTGAGGTCTGTTATGTTAGTATGTAGAATTGGTATGCTTTGAATCAAACTAATTTTGTGTATGGGCATCGTATGTATGCTCAACCGACCTTTTTTATTGAGCCATTCCTATATATTTGAGATTATTAGTAAGCAGAAAGACGTATATTTCCCTTTAGTTAACTCTAATGGTTCCTTTTCAGTCTATTATCAATGTCATTCCTATTTTTAGGTGGTAGGGTACATGCTGTCAACTTCTGATTTATTGGAAAAAGAAGATAGTGTTTGATTATCTTTTATTCTTTGTTAGAACAGATGCATAATCCTGAGATTGATCATCGAGAGCCAAAACATTAGAACATTGACATAGGTATGAATTATACACACACATACACCTAGAGTTTTACACTCAAATGCACATTCACATAATGTTTTGTTTCTCAAATTTTCTACATTTTTTAGTGTTGTAGTTGTAGCCTTTCTGCCTTTGGTTGTAAATGCACATCAACTATGAAAATTGAAATGATTAGACATCAAAATTTTGTTAATTTGTATGTTGACTTTTGTGAATTCTCCTTTCAGCTCGAATCATTCATAATATGGTGTATGTCTTATAATATGAATAATTAAATTTTCCTATATTTAAAAATTTTCCCTGATTTTTAATTGACATCCTCTGGTATCACCCCCATAAGGACCTTCCTTTCCATGCCATTTCCAACATATGTCCCCACATTATTTGCTGTCTCCATCCTGGAACACTGTGGAACACAGGTTTCAACTTTTCAATTACCTCACTGAAGTTGTTTACTGAGTTATGCCAATTCTCTTAGTTCATAGGATGCAATGCTAGTTTTCAATAACTGTCCATCTTTTGTAGCTAAATATATTTAACTAGGTTATCCATCCAGTTTTCTACATCTTCACCTTCTCCACCCTTTCAATCCTGCTCTGACAATTTCAGTGCTTTCACATCATCTTTTAAGCGATTAGTATTGTCTGATTCTGATGCATTTCACATGCTATAATTAAAAATTGCTCTTTTGATTTTCATATTACTCTTTTATTTAGTATATGCTCATTTAATGAATAGAATTTATATGATGAAAAGAATCATAATATAAAAGCATTACAATACAGAGGCATAACTTCTCTTCATTTTTGTGTCTTTCTTATAGTTTTTTCTACTGCATTTGTTTCCTTTCATTTGGCTTAATATTACATTTCACATTACTTCTGTTTTCTCTCTGTATTTTGATTTTGCTCATGCAAATTTTTCTGCTTCCAGTATTTTTTCTATGAGCCTCTTGTAGCTATTGTCATTTTTAAAATTACTTTACAGCCAGCCTTTAATAATCTCCATTCCCCCTATTTTCTGTGTGATATTTTCTCTCTTTGTTTTGTTCGATAATTTGGTAGCATGTGTCTTTCTTTCTATATCTTTGGTGGAATTTCAGGTGTCAGCATTAGAGATTATGTTGCCTTTGTGTTCTAATGCTTTTATATTGTGATGTAGTTCGTGTTTTCCCATTCATTAAATTTTCTTATACTAATTAAACAGTTATATTCTTTTCAAGTTATCTGTCATGTCCCTAATTCAGATCACAGCCCTTATAAATACTAAATTAATAATGATAGTGGTTTGCAAGGAATGAAAGCCGACCTAGGTTGAAACAAGGTTTAGGGCTTGCTAGAGACAAAAAACAAACAAACAAGCAAACAAACAAACAAACAAATAATAATACTTTTATTAGTTGGGCCAACCTCATGGAGAGGAGCACCATACCTTGATGAAGGAAAATAAAATAAATAAAACGCTGCCTTGGCCAACCTAGTTTAGAGAGGTGTATCTTTTGGGTGAAGAGGTGCATGTGTCGTATAAGTAAAAAAACATTTGAAAGTCTTTGGAAGGGGGAATTTAGGGAATATGATTCCTATTCAAGTGAAACTGGAGCAGACCTATAAGAAGATTGTTTCGGACCTTGTGAGCAGATATTATTGGCGAATTAGTGCAGACCTTAAGAGCAGCAATAATCAAGGAAAGGGGATCAATCAGAATCAGAACTCACAAGAGAAGATCGACTCCTAATATATATATAGATATAAATATAGATTAGCAATCAAGAAAGAACACAGATTCAGATCAGAAAAGATCATTGTCAGCTGCAGTACAAACCAAGATCAGATCCAGGATTATTATACCGAACAGCTGACAGCATTAATAACTATCTTTGTGGGTAAGTTCTATTGTAAATTCCAAAGGGGACATTACAATGGGCATCAAAGCACCGTTCCTGCTAGCCTGAGGGACAAAAGATAGTTGATGCAACCTAGCCAAAGAGCTCAAAGGGCCTTGGAAAGAGAAAAGAAGAAACTTGCATGCACCAACAACACAATGAGTGAACAAATGGTCAACAAATTGAGGACCTTTATGGGAGCCAAAAAGTGGGGTTAGGCCCTCTTTCTGGCTCTAAGTGGGTTATGATTAGCAAGGTTGAGTTAGACCCTCTCCCCAGCTCATGGGAGCAAAAAGGTGGGGTTCGGGCCCCTTCTTGACTCTTGGGAACAGAAACATGGGACTCTAAGTGGCTTATAAATAGCAAGGTGGGGTTATGTCCCTTCTTGACTCATGAGAGTAGTAAGGCAGGGTTAGGCCCCCTTCCTAGCCCCTTATAAACCTTATGATGCACTTGCCATTTGCAGATCCAAAAACTTCTTTCTTTCTTCTTTGATCCTGTCAACCTGCAGGATAAAAAAATAAATCAATGGATGCATTCTAGTCAATGAGAAGGGATTTAACAATACGTGTATTTGTGTGTATGCTCCGTGTTTGCATATATTCATGTGTAAACTTCATGTTTTTATGTGTATGCTTCGTGTTTGGTTCATACCTGATGTGTCTCTAGTATGTCTACCCCAATTATTACTGTAAACATATCCCTATCATCATGAGAATATCTAAGAGTTTTTTTTAAGGACATAGATGTGTGCTATGCTTCTAATCCTCATCTTAATATGAACTCTTATTCACGTTGTTGAAAATTATTGGGACACCTCACTAGGGAGTAAAGGCAGAAACATATCTCAGTTGATTCAGTATCGGAGTTGCACAACAGAAGCTAATTATGTTCCTTGGAGGATCCAAGGATGAAAAATCTCCAAGGCTTTCTTTAGGGACCCTCACATGGAAAGGATTTGGATAAAAATGACATTTCTTGAGGGCAAGTAATCTTGGGAAGGGCGTTCTGTCATGTCCCTAACTCAGATTGCAGCCCTTATAAATAATAATGATAGAGTTTGAAAGGAATGAAAGCTGACCTAAGTTAAAACAAGGTTTATGGCCGACAAGAGAAAAAAAATAAAAATAATATTTTTATTATTTGGGCCGACCCCATGGAGATGAGCACCCTACCTTGACAAAGGAAAGTAAAATAACTAAAAGCTGCCTTGGCCCACCTAGTTTAGAGAGGTGTATCTCTTGGGTGAAGAGATGCATGTGTGGTATGAATAAGAAATCATTTGGATGTCTTTAGAAGGGGGAATTTTGGGAATATGATTCCTATTCAAGGCAGACTGGACCTTGTGAGCAGATATTATTGGCGAATTACTGCAGACCTTATGAGTTGAAATTATCAAGGAAAGGAGATCAATCAGCATCAGCACTCACAAGAGCAGATCAACTCCTAATATGTATATATAAGTGATCAAGAGAGATCGAAGTGTCTACAAAAGTGAAGGAAAGAACACAGATTCAGATCACAAAAGATCATTTTTAACAGCAGTACAAACCAAGATCAGATCCAGAATTATAATGAACAGCTGATAGCATTAATAACTATCTTTGTGGGTTAGGGTAAATCCTGAAGGGGACATTATAGTATCTTCTTGGCCTTCGTTTAAAGGCTATACATATTGCATTGTAAACTTGAGTGGTTCAATGTGACACACAAGAAAGTGCCGCTTTAAATAATAGATATGCAACATTGAGACGATAATTAAAACTCCACAATTTTACCTGTCATTAAATAAGTATATGTTTATTTTCTTTATTAAATGCATTTTCATGTTAAGAATCCTCTTCTCCTTTCTTTTACACTATTTACCTAGCTAAAGGATGTCGATCAATCTTTATGTAGCATGTTCATAGAGCTTGCTAAAGCCCGTATAGCGAATTAAGAAGTTTACAAATTTGTTGATCACTGGCATGTACTTGATATCCTTTAGGCTGCACCTTGTAAACCTTCTCATCCAAATCCCTATTCAAGAAGGCCATTGTCATATCCATTTGAGGCATCTTCCAATCAAACTAGGCTGCTAAAGAGAGAAGCAACCAAAAAGTGATCATCTTTGCTGTAGGAGAAAAAGATTTCTCATAGCCTATTCCCTCCTTTTGTGAATAGTATCTCACAATAAGATGAGCTTTGTACTTGCCCAAAGGACCATTGATTTTGCACTTGATTTTGTACATCCATTTACATCCAATGGGATTATTGCTTGGAGAGTTGGAGGCAATGCTGCTAACTTCTAGATACTTACTTTATTAGGGTATCATACTCAACTTGCAAGGCAATGTCCTATTCACATTCCCCTTAGCTTTGGCATATTTTTGTGGTTCAAGGTTCTTGCAGATATTGAAGGAGAGAAAAATGAACATGCTCATATGAACCAACAATTTATTTTCCAGCTGCGTAGAGCCATGTGTCTAATTTAGGGGGTTTAGTTTCCTATTAGTTTCCTACACACCTCATTGAGTGGAACAAAATCACTATTCTTGTGGCGAAGTATCCAAATCTTGAGTCAAAGCTAACTCCACTCTTTGTCGTTGATAGACCCATGTTGTATAAATGAAATCAATCAAAGGCTGATGTAATGGTGATTGTCATGGAGTACAAGAAGAATTAGAGCCCTCATATGTCAAAGGAACCTTGACACATCACTAATTGCTTCCTAGTTTGAGTTAAAAAAAAGGAAAGGTTTTGTGTCTTTTACATCAACATCTCGACTAACAATGCCTTTGTTAGTAGAAATATCAATAAGCCTATATGCCTTAGATTCTTCACTACAACCAACAGAGACATCTATAGCTATTAAAAGATTTAGTTTACTCCTATTGTTATTGACTAAAATATAAGTGGTTGAACCAAAAGCATGGAATTGTGTCACCTTGCATTTTAGCTTGAACCAAGATGTTATAGACTTGTAGTTATAATCCATGTTCCACCAAGTTTTTGAGATGAGAATGGTAGAAAATGGTAAAGGGGATGACAATATAAAAATTGAGTTTTTTAAAATATATAGAAATTTAAAATACTTGTATGGTAACATTGATAAGGTGTTCATTATATAATATATACATTATAGATCTATAATACCTAACATTAGAGTTGAATTGAAAGATCACATGAGATTTGATTGTCAATATGCATACAAGATATTAATAGATTATATAATATTAATAAGAACAATAAAATGCCCAAAGCTTGTAAGTTCAAGTACAAAATAACAAAAAAAAAGTATGTTGCTGCCCCTAATAGGCATTTGTCAATAGTGCATCAAAATTGGAGTCTTCTTTGAGTCACTACCACTGTAAGGGGTTGCCTTATCGAATAATTACCCAAACCATTCCCTTCTAAGCCTCCTCATCAATCTAGGTGGCATTTTCAAGATCATTCTATCATAAATTTGGAGTTTGTTAATGCTCTAAAGTTTGATGATCTTGAAATCTCAAGGTACAATAAATGACCACCAACTTCTTTTTTCATTTTAAAGGTAAGTCTATTCTTCTTCATACAGTGGATGAAGCTATATGTAGACCACTTCCTCTTTCCAAGAGAGGAAATAACTTGTGAACGAAGGTGAACAGTAAGCATCCACAACTTTGGTGTATCCTTCCCATGCCATGACCACCATTTAATATGATTAGCTTGAGCTAATGTAGCACTATTGATCTTTACCTCTAGTTTGTTGAAAGCTGGACTATGATGATTAGTAAATGCTAGCCATTTGGAGCGAAGTATAGTTGACTTGAATACATCTTTTCAAGGGCCTTCATTGACCCTTTTTAACCTTTTTGTCATCACAAGGAGGCAACCTCCTAGCCTTTGGTTCATACCATTTGGGATTTACAACAAACACCACTATATGAAGGTGGGTGTTTCTAGTGTTCCACTATTGTATAACAATGGGTTTAATATTGTTGTTGCATATAGCCACGATCAGATAAATTATAATCTATATAAATCAATTAGAGAAATTCATACATATTTTCGATCAGATTAAAGAAGAATATATATATATATATATATATATATAATGATAATAATAATTATCGTTATATATATATATATAGATATATATTAATATATATATACATGATTTTCTGTATGATCGAATCAATTCGATAAACTTGAGTATTGAATCATAATTGATATTGGATCGGTATCAACCTGATTAGTAATGAATCAGTATTAAACCCGATAACCATTGGTAATGAATCGGTATCAACCCGATAAGTATTGAAGCGGTGTTATGTTTCAGATACAATTTATTATTAAAGGACGTGACTATGAGTCATGCCTATGATAGGCGTGATTCCTCAAGGAGTCACGTCTATCATAGACGTGGCCATTCACTCCCAACATGTATAAATATTGATTGGTCTGTTCAGTATTAGCACCGAAATCAATAAGTGCGAAGTATTGTAAACAGCAATACAATTTTGGATATATTTCTTCATTTCAATTTAAGCATAGTAAAATACAAGTTTATTGCATTTACATACATTCAGTTTTAGACTCCTGCATATAAACATCAGCACTGTTAGAATCATTATATATATATATATATATATATATATATATATATATAAAATCAACATTGCATATAAAAGTAAATTGAAGTTTGAATAATAAATTTGCCTTGATTTAACATGGTATTAGAGCTCTGGTAAAGGAAGATCCAAGAAGCTCTCAAACTTGAGAAATTCAATATCAATTATTAAATTTCAATTATTATATATCACATTTCTATGACAAGCGCTATCAGATTCGAGGATAGACTTGAAGGAGAAAACAATTTCTCATCATGGAAATTCCAAATTAGAATGATTCTAAAAGAAAATAAAGTCGAGTCTTTCATAAAGGAGGAGAAAGAAGAACTAGAGAATGATCCCGAAAAATCCATTTGGATTGAAGGAAATGAAAAGACTATGAAGATCATAGTTGATGGTGTTAAAGACAAATATAGTGCCAATCCTGACAAAATATGAGACTGCCTATCATATGTTTAAATCACTCGAAAGCACATATGAAATAAACAATGCTAGCAGAACTCTAGCCCTAAAAAGGGAAATTAATCATATAAGTATGAATAAAGGAGAATCCATTAATGCATACTTTATGAGAATATCTTCTCTAAGGGATGAATTGACAACACTTGGATATGTAATTCAGAGCAAAGAATTGACTCTCATTGTACTAGATGGCCTACCAAACACTTGGGAAACTTTTGTTCAAGGCATTAGTGCAAGGTCTAAATATCCCAACTTCGATTGACTAAGGTCTAATTGTCTTCAGGAAGAGTCAAGACAAAACAAGAAAGGGATCAAACAAAAGAACATAGATGAGGATCTACATGTTGTCTCTATTTGAGCATTAGATGTTGTCATTAGTATCAAATTAGATTAGTCGGTTATCTAAGCTGATCAGTCGGTAAAAGATGATACAACAAGCTACATTATGCTAGTCGGTTAAACAAACAAGCCTTCATACCGAGCATTCACAAGGCAAAATCGAGAGCTAAAAGGAAACAAGTTTAACCGGGCACCAGAGCATATTTACCGAACATCAGAGTAAACCGAACACCGAGCGTCAGTAAACACCGAGCAGTATACACACCGAGCACCAGTGTATTCACCGAACATAAAAGGTTGTGTTTACCAAGTTATTCAGGAAACAACATAGTATTCAGGAATGGCACATTTATCTATGCAAACGGTTACACAGATTCATAAAACGTTTTACCAAGATCAAAGGTTATTTATTGTGGATGTAATCATTAAATGTTGTGATGATTCCTATGTAATAGTTAGATCTAGGTTAATTTTGTACACCGTAGATCTTAGGTTTTTCTAAGATATTGTAAACCTAATTAGGTCATGACAATCATAGTAGTTTTCTATATATTTGTAATTGATGTCATTTTGACAAGTATCGATCATATACGAAGAAGGAGATCTTGAAGCAGTAGCCACCTTCAAGACATCAGAATTCAGACAAGGTTTGCATGACAGAGAAGTTATTAGAAATAGAGATTCAATTCAGTTTATTCAGAAACAATCAAGGCTACCGAGTAGAACAGAGGACAGTTTACTACACATAGAGGTGATATGTATTCAGTATATCATAGATCTGACTCAGACAAAGTTTAGTTGTCATTTACAGATACTTTCTGTTATTCTCTAATCATTATAACAGAGTTGTCAAATCTCTTAACAAAGTAGACTTAACAGTCTGATTGTAAATCTCTTAACCGAGTGCACACTCAAGTAGTGTTGTTTAAATCCTTTCACAAGGTAGATCTAATCGATTTGATTGTTACTCCTAATAGGGTAAGATCACCAGAAGTGATCAAACTTGTAGCCTTAACCAGAATACTTTATTATTTGCAGTAGTGAAGAATTTGTGGGTGTCATCCCCACCGCAGTTTTTACCTTCTAACAAGGGTTTCTGCGTAACCAAAATACTTGTGTTATGTGTTACATTTCATGATTGATTTATTGTTTGATTTCATGCACTTTACATTTACACAATTGTTTGAATGAATGTTGCAAACAATGGATTCAGTTGGATAGTTAGTCACTGCTATAGCAGATTGGTTATTCAGTTAAAGTTTTAGAGAGTACTGATTCACCTCTCCCCTCTCAATCCCTTATCTTTTTATCCCAACAATTGGTATCAAAGCTAGATCTCTTATTTGGAAGTTTAACCACTGAAGAGGAAAGATCTAAACATGGAAAGATACAAGTTGGACAAGACTATTGAGAATCAAAAGATTCAGATGCAGGTCTTCATTGAGCAATACAAGCAAGCGAAGGATGAGTTGAAAACGTTACTGATTCAGAGAAAGGACATGGCTATTAGGCATTGTGAAACTGATTACCATGAAGAAGACATTGATGATCCATTTGAGATTTCTGGATCCAGTTCAGGCAGTATATCTGACATATCTGAGAGTGCAATTTTTGATTTATCTGAGAAAAATCTTCATTTGATTGAACAAGTGAAAGCCCTGCAGATCGGTCAAGAAGCACAAATGGTAAGAATGATAGATGTGATGAACAATGCTAGACAAATTGAACAAGAGAGAAATTTGGCTGTTGAAAACAAAAGACAAATGATTGAACAGTTACAAGTTAAGGAATCTGAGATACTGAGACTTATAGAGCATCACTTTGAGATATCCAATTAGATGGTTGTTGTAAGCCAGGAGATCAACCGAGTAAATAATGAGTTGTCAAGGAAACTTGAAGACATTGGTGTACTCAGGGAAGAAAATGAAAAACTAAGAAATGAAGTGAAAATGCAGCAGCAACATAATGAGATGATGAAAAAGGCTGAAGATAGTTCCAAAAAGATTGATGATTTTCTGATTAGTCAAAGAGGACTTGGAAGCGCTACTGGATTAGGCTACACCGAGCAAGAAGAATCATCTAAGCAAGCTGAACAGATGAATAACTACAAGAGTCAAAGACCCAAGAAGCTATCATGCTATCACTGTGGTAAACCGGGCCACACTTCAAATGTTTGCAGGAGTAAAGCACCAGGTAAACCTAAAACCACTCCTAAGTTTAATGGTCATTGTTATAGTTGTAACAAGTATGGACATCAAGCATATGAATGTAGATCTAAGCTGAATAGGACTCCTAACAAACCCTACATGGAGAAACACTGTCACACTTGCAACATGCATGGACACACCTCACAAGAATGCAGAACAAAGATGAAGCAAGTCTGGACACCGAAAGGACAGAACAAGACCTATCAACCGAGAAGACAAGGTAATGCTTATACTCGGGATTATAACACATGGGTTAACTGTACAGCATGTGGAAGATATGGACATATTGCAGCTAATTGCATGAGGAAGAGATGGATAGGCAAATCTCGTAGCTGGACAAGCACTGGTATGGCATGCTTACATTGTCACAAAGTCGGTCACCTAAGTAAAGATTGCAGAGACCGAGCACCAGAGACACAAATATTTGAAAATGGTAATACTATTGAAGATATCATGAGGATAAGAAACACTATGTGGAGAAAAGCATCAAATGATAATGCTGAGTCAAGTAATGCAGTCGGTGAAACCTCGTCCATTGGATTGGGTGACATCGGCACCTCCACCTAAGCTGAAAAAGGTATGTATGGAATTGACAATTCAAAATGATCGTATTTATCATACAGTTCCTCATATTAGATGTGCACATACCAAATCTGCATAAATTGAGATGCATTATGGTTTTACAAGTTTTGAGCTTTAAGTGTTTACAGTTGGTATATGTTAGACTGAGTGAGAAGTTGCCAGTCGGTAACTATTATGCAAGGTTAACCGAATGTCAGTATTAACCAAGTGGAAATTTACATGTTAACTGAGCTAATGTTATTTTGAGGTATGCACCGAGTTTGACAGTTGTCGTCGAGCTGTGATTAGGTCGAGCATTAATGCGAGAATTTGAAAAAGCTATAAATATGTGATACACTTAGTTCATTTTTCACACAGCGATTATGAAGAGCAAAGAATTTTCAGAGCGATTTCAAGCAAAGGATTTTTAGAGCATTTGAGCACAGATTTGAAGTACTCCGAGTGATCTCATCGTCATTTCGAGTAAGTACTATCATTGCCGAGTTGTTCATTTGCTACTTACCGAAACCCTAACAAGAAACTATGGCGTTCGCATCAAATGTGAGCAAGTCCAAGTATGTAGAGGAGGAGGAAGTTAATCTAATTGTTTCTGCTACTTGTAATGAGCCTAAATACAAACTTCATCCCGAAGTGGCATTGCAAATTGACAAAGTGGGAGCTTTTTCAAGCATACCACCTAGGGTTTTGCTGGTAGAAGACATCCGTTCTTATCTTCATTGCAAGATAGGGGAAATCAGAGATTTTGATATGTTTGCTACATATCAGAAGTTGTGTGGTGAAGATGGAAACTTGAAATCTGATCATGAGCACCTGAAAGTTAAAGGTTTGGTTAATGCCCTAAATTTCCCGAAGAATTTCAAAAATGAGTGGATAAGAATCGTCCTAAGTTGGTATCATGAAGGAAAGTTATGGTTGGATGAGCCCATTAAGATCACAAAGCACATCATACAGGCGGTAACCAGACACCCAACTATTGACAAGGTCAAGGCACTAAGGAGTGCATTGAGGACCGAGCTGGACAAGAACACTGGAGCCGAATGGGACGGCAGAGCATTGAAAGTAAGCACAATCAAAGATCCTGAGACAAGATTTGGAGCTTATGTCATCGAATATAAGATATTTCAGTTGAGCAGACCAAACAGTGTACCGTGTGGTGCAGTTGACATAGCTTACAAAATGGTTAAGAAGGGATTTCAATTGGACCTTGCCGAGCTACTACTGAAGCAAGTAGAGGAAAACATGAAGACTATCCGGTTAGTTAAGTCCAACACCTGTAAGTTTGGATGCTTACTACTTTGCATATTCTTTTATGTGCAAAACTTTTTCCCTTCGATCGGTAATGTAGATTGGTCAACCGACAAGCCAGTTACACTCCAGATCACAGATTTGATTAACAGTTTGGGAGACAATTTTGTCAATCTAGTAGATAGTTATTTTCAACAATTTAAGGTGAGAATGAATTCAAGGAGCAGAATTCCAAGACAACTAGTGGAAGAATATGAACATGATATTTGCTTTCTAGTTGATACAGATTATACTTTGATAAAGGCAGTAGAACCAAGAACAAAATGGCTAGCCCCTATGGGTTATGAGTTAGATATTGATTATGCCTCTAGATCAATAAAGGCTTTATTGGCTGAGCCTAAGGACCCTAAAGCTGCTAGGTTTGGCACTTATGAAGAAGCAAAGACAAGGATAAAGACAAACCTAGTTATTGGTAAAATAACAAAGAAATCCAAGAAAATGATGACTAATCTGGTAAAGAAATTTGGTGATGATGCTAAATCATCTGAGAGCATACTAGTTGAGGTAGCAACCGAAGGTTAGTTACTTCTTTCTGACAAACCACATGATGATGAAGAAACCGAGTTTGACAGAGATGTAGATCCTACACTGGTTTCGCCTTCCCCCACTCCATAGAAGATGCAGTCTGAAGTGCAAACAAGGGCACACACAAGATCATCAACTGCAACTTCACCTCCACTGAAGAAAGGAGTTGTGAAAATATCTAGGCCAACTGCAGCATCACCGACAAAGACTTACAAGAAAAGAGGTACTAAAGCTACCACCAAGGCCCCTAAGAAAAGAAGAATGTTAATCAAAGGGAAGGATGATATAGATGATGATGAAGACGATACTGAGCAATTTAAAGTTGTTAATAAAAACCGTTCTATTGATGAATTAGCTGAAGACATAATAGAAAATCGAGGATTAAGTGATCTTGAAATTAGTCGGTTTGAACATTTGTCAACCGAAGACCAGAACAAGATTGAAGAAGCTATAATTCAAATGATGATTAAATTCAGGAAGGTACCAATTGAATTTTCCAAATATGTACCTAAGACATTATATGACAGAATTTCACAGAGGTGGACATATGCCTTGAACACCAAGAAAAGAATGAGGGAACAATCCCTAGTTATGGCAATGCCTACACTGACAGTTCCTGAAGTTGAGGGATTGATGAAAACATACTCAAAGAGATTTCTAGTAAAGAGTTGGGCACTGCAGATACTTGATGAGAATTTGGCAGACATTGATGAGAACAGTCAACTAATTTGGACTTCCATGCTACAAGCCCGAGCTGAGTCAGAAAAGATGGCTTTGGCCATAATCCTTGAGAGGAAGCTAAAGAGAAAAGGAAAAGGCATTCATTCTGATGATGCAGACTTGGCACCGAAGGACACAATAGAGTTATCAGATACCGAGGTACCTGATACCACTAATGCCACTGAGGAAATACATGTGATCCAGGATGCACCTGAACAAGTTACAATACAGGGAACCAGTAATGATTCATATGATGTACTCATTGAGGACATCACAAATGGTGATCTTGACGACATCAAAGATGATGAGGATGTCACAATTGCTGGAGCTCAACAAGAAGAGGAAGCCCCTACCAAGCCAGCAATAAGTTCTATACCGGGTGATCTTCCAATTTTGATGCAAGCAGTTGAAATAATTTCACAAGAAGAACCCGAAGGCTCAATCCCCGAGCAACCTAAAGATACATTAGGGGAACAAACACCAAGCACAACAAATACTGCAGAGACAGAAACGCCCAAGGAAAAAGAGGCAGATACACAAGAACAAGATGACCCAAGGCTACCGAGACCACTCTAACAGACACTACATCTGAAGCTCCATCTCAATCAACCGACACACAAGTCACCGAGGAACCAAAGAAGGAAGATATAGTGTCTACCGAGCAGGATAAGCCGAGTGTTGAGGTAAAAGCAATAGTTCCATTTGTTAAATCATCGCCCCAAGAGTCCAAGAAGAAGAAGAAAAAGAATGGAAAAGGGCCAATCACACTTGATGAAGTGATTGAAATTCCTGACTGTGACCCGACGACTTTGGACCCCGAGGAATTGAGGAAATATGGGGTGTTATGCACAAGAAAAGCAGCACAAGAGAAGCTGAGGAAAGAGAGCAAGAGCAAGAAGATACTTGAAGATGTGAGAGACATCTTGGAGCAAGTTGTACTTGATGTCCAAATTAATGAAGATACCCCCATTTTGGACCAACTTGCAACTCTTGCAAATGAAATAACGCCCCGGACATAGATGCTGAGAAGAAAATTGAAGAAAGGGCAGAGGCAAAGATACAAAACAAATTAGCAGAGAAAATTAGCCAAGAAGTGGCAATTAACAAAGTCAAGCTTTTTGAGGTAATCACCAAATTACAATCTATCACTCAGAAAATAGTTCAAATTTTATTCAAGTTATGCACTGTGGAGACTTTCACTGCCGAGGTTAGTGAGAAGATAAAGAAGCTGGATGCTGATATCCTAGCCAATGCCAATTTGTCTCTAACCGAGCCAGATGCTTTTCACAAGCATATACTAAAAGTTCAAGAACTAAGGCGGTTGAGAGCAGATTTGAGGAAGCAGGAAGATAAGACAAGTGACCAAGTCACCGAGCTGCAAGCTGAGCTGCTTCCCCACTTGAAAATAATTGAGCGACACATTGTGAAGGCACAAGCCTTAGTTGCAACACCAAAGATTTCTGTGTTGGAGATCATATTTGACATGCATGCACAAGTCGGTCTTGAGCACATTGCTCTCACCAACTTGAAAGAGGAATGGGAAAACCTCTTAGATTCTCTGATGAAAACCCACAAACACATTTTTGACAAGATGTAAGTACATATTTTTGACTTTTGGCATTAATCTCAAAAAGGGGGAAATATAATGTATATGTCAAATGTACTTTTATATGCTAAGTGTACTACAATACATACCGGGAGCATGCACCGAGGGGGAGTTTTGAGTTTTGTTGAAGAGTAAGTAATGTTATGTATATATGGAGAAGTAGAACATTTTGAAGATTATCGGTTTATATACATTATAGTTTTGATACTAATGCCAAAGGGGGAGATTGTTATCTCTATTTGAGCATTAGATGTTGTCATTAGTATCAAATTAGATTAGTCGGTTATCTAAGCTGATCAGTCGGTAAAAGATGATACAACAAGCTACATTATGCTAGTCGGTTAAACAAACAAGCCTTCATATTGAGCATTCACAAGGCAGAACCGAGAGCTAAAAGGAAACAGGTTTAACCGGGCACTAGAGCATATTTACCGAACATCAGAGTAAACTGAACGCCGAGCGTCAGTAAACACCGAGAAGTATACACATCGAGCACCAGTGTATTCACCAAACAGAAAAGGTTGTGTTTACCAAGTTATTCAGGAAATGGCACAGTATTCAGGAATGGCACATTTATTTATGCAAATGGTTACACAGATTCATAAAACGTTTTACCAAGATCGAAGGTTATTTATTGTGGATGTAATCATTGAATGTTGCGATGATTCCTATGTAATAGTTAGATCTAGGTTAATTTTGTACATCGTAGATCTTAGGTTTTTCTAAGATATTGTAAACCTAATTACGTCATGGCAATCATAGCAGTTTGCTATATATTTGTAATTGATGTCATTTTGACAAGTATCGATCATATACGAAGAAGGAGATCTTGAAGCAGTAACCGCCTTCAAGACATTAGAATTCAGACAAGGTTTGCATGACAGAGCAGTTATCAGAAACATACATTCAATTCAGTTTATTCTAAAACAATCAAGGCTACCGAGCAAAACAAAGGACAGTTTACTACACATAGAGGTGATATTTATTCAGTATATCATAGATCTAATTTAGACAAAGTTTAGTTGTCATTTACAGATACTTTCTGTTATTCTCTAATCATTATAGTAGAGTTGTCAAATCTCTTAACAGAGTAGACTTAACAATCTCATTGTAAATCTCTTAACCGAGTGCACACTCAAGTAGTGTTGTTTAAATCCTTTCACAAGGTAGATCTAATCGATTTGATTGTTACTCCTAATAGGGTAAGATCACTAGAAGTGATCAAACTTGTAGCCTTAACCGACATACTTTATTATCTGTAGTAGTGAAGAATTTGTGGGTGTCATCCCCACCACAGTTTTTACCTTCTAACAAGGGTTTTTGCGGAACCAAAATACTTGTGTTCTGTGTTACATTTCATGATTGATTTATTGTTTGATGTCATGCACTTTACATTTTCACAGTTGTTTGAATGAATGTTGCAAACAATGGATTCAATTGGATAGTTAGTCACTACTATAGCAGATTGGTTATTCAGTTAAAGTTTTAGAGGGTACTGATTCACCCCTCCCCTCTCAATCCCTTATCTTTCTATCCCAACACTACATGTGTTAAATGTAAACTCTCACAAGAGAGGAAAGAAGAAACACTTTAAGAAGAGGAAGGACCATCATGAAAAGGGTTTAGCCGAGAAAGTTGTTTCTCACGTTCAATGTTTCAGATGTGATCAATATGAGCATTATGCAGATAGATGCCCAGATAGAATTAAACAACAAGCTACATTTACCAAAGTGAAAAGAAATAAAAGAGAGCATGATTTAGAGAAACATGCATTCTACTCTGTCCTCTCTAATCAATCCAACAAATCTAATACCTGGATCATAGACAGTGGATCATCAAGACACATCACTGGATACAGAGAACTATTGGACTCTATGATAGAAGAAATTGATGAAGAGGCAACCATTGGAGATGACTCTGCACATCCAACAAAAGGTGTCGGGACCTGCACTATTAAGTTGAAGTCAGGAATGTCTATCCAACTCACCAGAGTTCTTTTCGTTCCAAGCATCAAGAGAAATCTAGTCTCCATATCTGCACTTGAGGATAATGGGTATAGAGTAACCTTCATGGATAGCAAGGTGTTGGCATGGCCAAAGAACTCTTCTATCAAGAAAGTTGTTACCCTAGGGCACATAAATGACTACTTGTATGAGGTATGTACTGAACCTAATCTTGCCCTAATTCATGAAATTGCAGACTCTAATGAGATATGGCATAGAAGATTAGGACATTTAAACTTTCGTGCCTTATCTTCCATGGAAAAATTAGTCATTGGCTTACCTAAGTTAAAACAATATCATTCAGGTACATGTAAGGGATGTGCCCTAGGCAAATATACTAAGGGTTCTTTTCAAAGTAGTTCTAGTATGAGTAATGTTTTAGAACTAGTTCACTCTAACCTATGTGGACCCATGTCTGTACCTTCTGTGGGAGGGTTTCTATATTATGCAAAGTAACAAGAATCGGAATCGGCAAGGCCGAATCGAATCGTGAATCAGCCATAAATCGGAATCGAATCGGCCATGAATCGGCAAGTTGAAAAAACCCTAGATTTTAACAATTTAAAAAACCACCGAGCCGATTCAACGGTTCATAAAAAATTGGCCAGAGTGAATCGAATCGCCAAACCGGCGATTCACTGGAGATTCTCGTTTCTATGATATTATGTAATATTTGTTGATGACTTCTCTAGAAAAACCTGGATCTACTTCCTCAAATGTAAAGAATCAGAAGAGATCCTCAGGAGATTTAAGGAATTCAAATCCTTTTCTGAAAACTCATCAAGAAAGAAAATAAAAATCCTAAGAACTGATAATGGGAGGGAACATACCTCTGACATTTTTAGAGAATTTTGCAAAGAAGAAGGGAGTAAGAGGGAATTCATTGTTCCTTACAACCCTCAACAAAATGGGGTTGCTGAAAGGAAAAATAGAACTATTGTAGAAGCAGCTAAAGCCATGCTCCTTGATCAAAATTTAGAAACCTATCTTTGGGTAGAAGCCTCCAATGCTGTTGTATACATACAAAATAGATGTCCTCAATCTCATATTGAAGACAAAACTCCTGAAGAAGTTTTCACAGGTATAAAACCAGATATCACTCAAGGATATTTGGATGCGTTGTCCATTTTCATGTACCTAAAGAGTTAAGAACAAAACTAGAACCTTCTGGAAGAAAAGGAATCTTTGTTGGGTATAGTGAAACTTCTAAAGTCTATAGAGTATTTATACTTGGACATAGAAATATTGAACTTAGTAGAGATGTAATATTTGAGGAAGACTTAGCTTTTAAAAGGGCTAGAAATTCCTTCGAGTCTGAAAGTATCACTCCACCTTCAAACCTAGAAGAGGATCTTGCTCCTGAGCTTCAGAGGGAGTATCTTGAAGAGGATGAAGATGAAGTACAAAACTCACCTCAAGAGAATCATAAGAAAATACCACTTTGGGCCACCAAAACAATGGAAGAATCAAAGAACTTTGTAGCTCCTTCAGGGACCTTTAGAGAAAGTAAAAGACCTCAAAGATTTTCTAGCTTTGTGGCCTTAATGAATGATCTCTCCAAGTCTAAACCTTCTAATGCATTAGAAGCCCTCAAACACCAAGTATGGAAGGATGCCATGACAGAAGAATACCAGTCCATCTTAAAAAATGATGTTTGAGAAATAGTTCCAAGGCCAAAAGAAAAATATATTGTTTCATCCAAGTGGCTATTCAAAATCAAGTATGCTGCAGATGGCAGTATAGATAAAAATAAAGCCAGATTTGTTGCCAGAGGTTTCTGACAGAAAGAAGGAATTGATTATGAGGAAACATTTGCACCTGTTGCGAAATATACCTCAGTCAAAGCAGTTCTAGCCATAACAGACAAAGGATGGAAAGTTCATTAGATGGATGTAAAGACTGCATTCCCAAATGGGAAAATAGAGGAAGAAGTCTATCGAGAGCAACCAGAAGGGTTTGAGAATCACACTGCAGAATCTCATGTGTGCAAATTAAAGAAAGCCCTCTATGGACTTAAACAAGCCCCCAGGGCATGCTATGAGAGAATCGATTGATATCTCATGGACTTGGGATTTTCTAAGAATGATGCAGATCCAAATCTATACTTCAAGCAAAGTAAAGGTGATATGTTAATATTGATCTTGTATGTTGATGATTTGTTAATTATAGGAGAAGATCATCTTATTGATCAATGTAAAAAGGACCTTGCTAAAGAGTTTGAAATGAAGGATTTAGGACTTCTACATTACTTCCTTGGATTGGAAGTTTGGCAAAACTCGTACAACATTGTGCTAAATCAAGGAAAGTACACCTTGGACATATTGAAGAGATTTGGTATGATGAATTGCAGACCCATGTCTTCCCCCATGGAAACAAACCTTCATAAACTAAAGGAGGCAGCAACAGATTCTCCATTTGCAGATCCTACCCTCTACAGGTAGATAATTGGATCGTTGATGTACCTGGTTAATACCAGACTAGAATTTGTTATGCAGTAAAGGCTTTGAGTCAATTTATGTGTGAGCCTAAGGAGATACATATTATGGCCGTGAAGCATATTATGAGATACCTTCAAGGTACTCTAATTATCAACTCAAATATGAGAAAGTCAACTTGAATCTACATGGATTCACAGATTCTGATTGGGCCGGAAGTGTAACTGATAGAAAAAGCACCTCAGGTTGTTGCTTCAGTTTTGGATCCACCATGATGTCTTGGATGTGCAAGAAACAATCTTCAGTGGCTCAGAGTTCTACAGAGGCCGAATACATTGCAACCTCTATGACAGCAAGAGAACTAGCATGGCTCAGGAAACTGCTTGTGGGATTATTCGGTGAGCCCTTGAAACCTACAGTTATCCATTGTGATAATCAGAGTTGCATAAAACTTTCTGTGAATCTGGTATTTTACGATAGATCCAAGCATAAAGAGATTCCTTATCATTGTGTGAGAGACATGGTGGATAGGAATGTGATTCAGTTGGAATATATCAGTACAGGAGATTAGACAACATATATACTCACCAAGCCACTTGCCAGAATAAAAGTTGAACACTTCAGGAGAGGTCTTGGTATGATTGAATTGTAATTTGCATTGTAATCTTTACTGATATATATAAATAAGATGTTTAATGTGTAAACTTCTTTTGTCATATGTGTTGATATATGACTTTATGGGCTCTACCCCTTGTGTTTATCTCTAAAAGGTGACGATCATTTGGAAATGAACACTTGTATTCAAATATTATAA
The DNA here is from genome assembly GCA_027943335.1 of Chamaecyparis obtusa. Taxonomy (NCBI): domain Eukaryota; kingdom Viridiplantae; phylum Streptophyta; class Pinopsida; order Cupressales; family Cupressaceae; genus Chamaecyparis; species Chamaecyparis obtusa. Next base: position 89,661 of record BSBK01008158.1, read on the forward strand.
GATGACGATCTTGTAATATTGATATCATGCTGACTTGATATTATTCATGGATGTGCCATGATCTCTTATGGTGGACATTATGCGACGTAATGTCAGTGCACACACCATAGCTAGGATGTATAAGGAGATTATAATATTCTCAAGCATATCATCCTTTAAGTATCACAAGTTATGTGATACTTATCATCACGTGTTATGTGATGTTTGTCTTCACGAGATATGTGAGACTTCGTATCACAAGTTATGTGATACTTATCATCATGTGTTATGTCATGTTTGTCTTCACGAGATATGTGAGGCTTCTTATCACGAGTTATGTGATACTTATCATCACTTGTTATGTGATGTTTGTCTTCACGAGATATGTAAGACTTCTTATCATGAGAAATGTGATATATATGATTTACCTTCCCTAGCTAAGAGGGAGTGTTATAGCATATAGCCACGATCAGATAAATTATAATGTATATATATATCAATTAGAGAAATTCATACATATTTTCGATCAGATTAAAGAAGAATATATATATATGTATATAATGATAATTATTATTATCATTATATATATATATATTTATATATATACACGATTTTCTGTATGATCGAATCAATTCGATAAACTTGAGTATTGAATCATAATTGATATTGGATCGGTCTCAACCCAATTAGTAATGAATCGGTATCAACTGATTAGTATTGGTAAAAATCGATATCAAACCGATAAGTATTGAAGCGGTGTTATGTTTAAGATACAATGTATTATCAAAGGACGTGACTATGAGTCATGCCTATGATAGGTGTGACTCCTCAAGGAGTCGTGTCTATCATAGACGTGGCCATTCACTCCCAGCATGTATAAATATTGATTGGTCTATTCAGTATTAGCACCGAAATCAATAAGTGTGAAGTACTGTAAATAACAATACAGTTTTGGATATATTTCTTCATTGCAATTTAAGCATAGTAAAATACAAGTTTATTGCATTTACATACATTCAGTTTTAGACTCCTGCAAATAAACATTAGCACTTTTAGAATCATTAGATATATATATATATATATATATATATATAATCAACATTGCATATAAAAGTAAATTGAAGTTTGAATAATAAGTTTGCCTTGATTTAACAATTATGGTACTCATAATCCCAAATTTGGATCTCTTTACAAGTTGCTTGGTTCATCTGTGCAAGTATGTTGTCAAATGTCTCATAAACTTCTCCAATGTCGGGAGAGTCTTTATTAACATTAATGATATCTAGTAGGTGAGATGCAGGATAAACATATTTGCAAACAAGAATTCCAAAATAGAATAAGACTCAAAATTAAATAAATTAGAAAATTAGAAAAATAAAATAACAAATTTAATATTTAAAATCAGCAATTTTGTAACTAAATAAGTGATTTAATTAAAAATTATTGATTTCTTAACTCACAATGGACCTCCAATTATCATCAAAGATCTTTGTTTGACAATTTTTCCTTTAGAAAATGTTAGTAGGCCATCTACTCCACTTTGAATTCACCATCATTATTTGTAATGTTCCCATTTCCTAGGTCAGTATCTTTTGCATAGGTTAGCCAAACCAACAGGGATCCCGTAGGCTAATACAGTGGATAGGGAGCTCATTCAGGGGTCTTGTGGCCCTTTGTGGAGGTTGACATGGTATCTCAAGAGCTCAGAGTCAGTCTCCTATATTTTAGGAGATTAACAACTTGTTTGTGACCACCTAGAGCTTGTGGAGCCTTGCAGGGGCCTTTATGAGCCTTTCTAGATGTTCAGAGACAATCTCCTATTTTTTAGGACCCCTATTTTTTTAGGAGAGTAGGAGATGGCTTGTTATGCATTATGAGACATTTCATATGGTCCGAGACAGTTTCCTATTTTTTTGGAGGAGACTGACAATTGGTTTGTTGCTTTTAGACATCAATCAGGGAATAGGTGCAATATTAGTTTTCAGTTGGAGAGGTCAAGTAAATTCAAAATAAAAATTAACATATTAAAGGATGCAGAATGAGGAGTCTTCCTCAAAAAGAGATGAAAGAACCATCAACACTTCAACATTGCATAATGAGGATGAAGGAAAAACCTCAAAGAAAAGGGACAATGTCGCCAAGGCATTGCAAGCAACAAGCAAGAGAATTGCTAGTAAGAAATCTAGAAGTAAAAGGCACATGTTTACCACATCCACTTCCACGACTAGCTCTTCATCAATAAGGGAAGTAGAGATGCAGGATAAGCAGCAGAGTTCAGAACATGGTAGAGATACAAAGCTTCTACCTCAAGAGGATCAAGGAGCAACTTCATCCACATAGTTAGTACAAGAGGGGACAAAGATATTGCCAGCATCTCCTAGTGTCCAGTTGGTAGTTGATTTGGGAGATGATATGAGGCAGCCTATTCTTAACAGACAGTTTGTTTATGATGACATCATTTCAACTTTGAAAGGACTTAACAAAGATGAGAAACTAGATGACGATGAGATGAGAAACTAGAGATGCATCAAGATCTGGCACTTTGCATATGGCTGTCCCAGTTGGTGACAAGACTAGAGATGAGATCACTCCAAGTGACTACCACATCACCTCATTCAACATTGGGTAAACTACGAATTTCAGGAATTGAGGAATACTATAGATGCAATTGAGGAAAGAATGGATAAGTTGGAAAAGAAGAAAGAAGCGCTAGAACTCGAGAATATGATGTTGGATTACATAAACAAGCACATGAATCTAGCAGGGCATGAGAGTATTGCACTTGTTCCAAATGTCCCCATTTCTCAAGAGTCACATGATATTTTTGATGTAATGAGGAGCACCTATCAGGAGGTAAGGAAATGGGCCAATGATATCAGGAAATAAGCAGAGGATGTCCTTACTAGGATGGTCCATGCGTATGGGAGGACTACATTGTTGATGAATAAGGTCCAAAGATTGGAGGAGACATGGAAATAATTTCAGCCAATTGGATACAAGATGATTCCTCGTCTTAAGGCATTGGGGGGTATCCCTATATTAGTCTTGATTCAAGGAGGGGTAATTGAGAGAGGAAGTCCATATGACATTGGTCACTGGTACCGTTCCTTGTCCATGAAGAGGTCTGCATTTGAGCATGCACAAGCTGATTGTCTTGATATTGAAGGTTCTTTCTTTGAGATACATTTGAAAGTCCTTGTTGCAATCAATGAATTTCTTGGCCTTGACATCGATGCCTCTAGTGAGTTGGATTTGGAGAAGTTAAAAGAAGAGATGGAATCAATTTACTTCAAGGATATGGAGTTTATTGAGAAGAGCCAGTTGAATGGTTTTCTTTCCTTTATGATTTCCATTAATGATCTACAAAGGCATACTTCAAATTGGGACAACATACTTGATACTTGCGTGGAGAAGTTAGAGGTCTTTGAACTACAACATAGAAACCTTCCCAGTATCACCATGGATGAACTTAGTGCAATTATGGCTAAGTTCATTGAATTTTCTAGAAGGGAGAGAGATAAGGGGGTGCATCTCTTAGATGATGAGTTGTGCAATGATTAGGCATCTTCCTTTTTTATATTGGTCCTCAGACCATTGAATTCTCTCATTGTCTTTTTTTATGGTTCTTTTTTCTCATTGTCTATTTATTTAATGATTGTAGAGACCCTAATTAGGGTTTCTATGAGTTAATCAGGGCCATTGGTTTCAAATTGATCTTGACCGTACATTGCATTTGGGGCTCCTATATGAACCCCACTCATCTCATTTGTAAGAGATTGTTGGAGAATTGTTGCAAATATACTACCAAATTTGCACAATTTCAACTGTGTTGTGCATGGTCAATACTTGTAGTTGTTTTGGAGAACTCATGGTGATTTACATTCCTCACTTATAATAGATTTGATTTCAAGTATTTAGTTAAAATTTTCTGTAATTTAATTGGGTAAAAGTAATTGTGAATGCATCCTTGCTTGACTCAATCATAAACCAAACCGCTAGTTGCTTACTGATTGTAAGTCTTGCCTTGCATGGTTGAATGACATTATTATGAATTTAACTTCAATTGATACTTTCTCATTGATTTGTATCTATAGATGGGATTGATTAAATGGTAGTAGTTTGAACATCTTTAGAATACACCTTAGAAGATTGCATTAGGTGGGTGGAGTTGATGACAAGATTGCATCTAGTAGAGTCATAAGAATATTTACAATTCCTTGCATTCTTAAGTAGAAGTAGAAGTAGCTTAGATTCGTAGGTTGAATTTCATTGCACTTTGTAAGTTGGAAGTTGGAATATATTTTCATTGCACATTGGGAAGCCATATCATCCAAGGTCAAATTGACAAAGATCTAGTGAACAAGCATAAGTCCCCTCGTGATACCAGCATATCACGTTATTATAACCGAGTGAGTATCCACCATTAAGAAGGAACCTTGGAGTCACCTTTATGATCTTTCATTGCAATCTTTAGCATAAGGGGTGTCTTTATTCAAGAGAGGATTCAATATTCGGTGTTTCATCCTAAAACCACGAGTGTTCTATGCTACATGTTGTAAGGGAATAAATCTCACATCAACAGGTATCAAAATACCATGTGATTGAGGATTTGAAGACTCCCATGCTAGAGACTAGAGTAACCACGGGGCTCTTGAAGCTACGGCTGTCCAAAGAAATCATTATATTTTATCCATTGATGACTCAATAGCTACCATGCCCCCTTTCTCTTCAATTTGGGAGACAAGAGGAATGAATTTGGGCCGGTCAAGTGATACTAGGTGTTTGTTTGACGTTGAAGAGGGATCATACCATGGACCTTTCATATTGTAGTTGCATAGGACTGAGAATTAACGAGTGCCTTATTGTCACTTTAGCAATGATATTCTAAACAAAAGAAGCCGTAGAAGTATTGCTAGGTGTATATATCAGTTCAAAGCATTGTCTGGCCCGGGAGTGCACATGTTTGACAATGAATTCTCTTCCTCTAAGGTTAGAGATATACTATCATCTATATTGCAATAGGGATTTCTATAGTGATGATGTTTGTGCTGGCAAGGTCCATTCATGCTGATGTCTAATGATGTAAGGTGGATGATATTTATAAGTTGATTTGCAGCTTGAATTATTGTATTCTCTGGACTACCAGTAAATAAGGAAGCTATTAGATTTAAGATTGTTGTTCTTGATCATAATTTTCTATTTCTAAATTCTGAAAGAACTCGGTAAATGAGTTTGTATGAACTGGGCAACCAACTGAGCATTCTTCAGCAGATGTTTTGAACTCATTGGAGAGGGAATTAGAAAATTTCAGAAGCCAACCGTACTCTTATTCTTATTCAAGTGTTGACATCATCCTAGAACTTTGTATCTTGTTTTTATTCCTAGTGTTTGACAAAATGCAATAAAGGGAAACATTAAAAACCTGGTGAAGAATAATAGGGGGCGTTCTTCTAGAAACTGGTTAGTGAATTTCTGAAGCAGTAAATGTTCATTAAGAATCTAATGCATGCATTTTTTATAAGGTTAGTCCTGGTCACTACTCTTATTTGTCATTTGAAAGCTGTTCTTTGTAAGAATTTTCATTTTGAAAGACTTAAATCTGCAAATGTTGGAAACATAAATCTACAATAAGGAAAGTTTGATCATGCATTCAAACATTGTCATTAAAATCAGAAGCAAACTCTGTTAAACAACAATATGGAAAACTGTAGCAGCTTGTATGCAAACTGTTTGTTAAAATGTATGTTCAATTAATAAACAAAAGGGGAGCTAGGTGCAAAAATAGTTTGGATCAGATTTGGGCGGCCTCCTACAAAAATTCACAAAGGTTATCTCAGAAAACAAAATGAAGACAATGGCAGATCAGAAAAGTGTTTTCTTCTCAAAATAATTTAATGACACATTTAATAATGAACAGCTAAGGGACTTGCAGAAAGAAAAGGAAATAGGAAATTGGCTCTATGTAATTGGATTACAACTGAATTCCTTGAAGTTTCTAGATGGTGTTCTTTCTAAGTTGGAGGAATTAGACACATATTTGTCCAAAGTAGACCAGTTTGATTGGAGGCCTTTGAATTGAGCTTTGCAGCCCTCCATGCTCGCTTTGATCCATCACAAGTTATTGGAACATCCATGTAAAGAGGTGAGACTTGCGGTTACTTCTTGTCACAGTGAGATCATTAGAATAACAGCTCCTGTAGCACCCTATAATGAAGACATATTGAAGAAGGTTCTATAGCTGATTGTGGAGAGCCTACATGGATTACATGATGTCATGATGTTAGTCCCTGCTTTTGGTAAGAGGGCTAAGATTTTAAAAATTATGGCAAGAGCCAAATCATTTATCATTATGTTGGATCTCAAATGTGAAAAAATGATTCTTTAAATGTTTCAATGCTTCTTAAATGAAATCAGGAAGCATCATCCAGACAATGTGAGGGCTTGTATGCTAACTATTAGGTCCTTAATCTTAGATGAGGATGATGACATCTGCAAGCGGTTGCAAACAGGAGGAAGGAGCATAATTTCTCACCTATGGCTTATGAATTTTCAAAAGGGCTAATTGAGCAGAAATTGAAGGGTTCAAGAAACATATGACTGCAGATGAATTAATCTCAATGGACTTACAGGTTGCAAGGTCTTCCAAAAAGAGTTAGATGCAAATAAGGAAGTAGATTTGTTTTACATGCCAAGAGACTTGGGCACCTAATCACATTTGTGGGGACGGTAAGGAAGATAAGTCAGCCAAAGAAGTTTAGACCAGCATTGAAGAAGATAGAAATCCCACAACTTGGTTCCAATAAAATATCACAAATGCTTGTGAGGGGATGGATTCAATTGTTGTTATAAACTTATAGGTAAGGGATATATGAATCTCTATATTGGTGACTTGGAAGTAGTGATTGACAAACATTTTGATAATGATGGTCGTACCCAAGGAGAGAGCATGTTGGAGACTCAAGATGTTTCCAAGGAAGAAAATGAATCTTTATATGATGAGAAATTGTTTAAAAAAGATGACATGGCAGCAGCCTTAACTTTGCATGCATATCAATCAAACAAAAGTTTTGAGGCTTTTGATAACATTGAGCGCTATGATGAATCATGTGCTCTAAATAGAAGTAGTTCACTAATGGATGGTGTTTTGGATGACCAATCAGAAAATGCATTTCAAGATGATGGTGTTGACAAACATATTTTGAAGAATCAGCTGAAGGTTACTGGTGATATGTTGCAGCCTTAGTTCATTATGATAGCACTCACAAGATCATTGGAAACCTCTACGAGAAGATTTAGATTGAAAAGAGGCAAAGGGGCATGGAAGGTGATTCCTGCTTTGTTGACTTGCAGGGGGTGAAAGTAGCCCTTGAATCAATGAAATCTGATTATGTGTTTACTTTTAGACAGGGATCATATCTTTAAGTTTTTTGAAGTATATGCTAATAAATTGAAGGAAAAGGAGGATGAGATTAATAGGCTCATCATGGAGTTTAATGATACATGGGAGAATATGCAGATGGCTCTTCGAGAAGCAAAAATCAGATTGTTGACACCAATCATTTCAAGGAGCAGGAGGACAAAGAAAAGACTAAGTTTATTAAGGAAGCGATTAAGGAACTTGACAACATACAATAGACTTATGATTTGGATAACTGTCCCCAAAGATCAAGTGATAATTTTTTGGATTCACTAGAACTTCAGTATGAGTTGGATAATGTTCAATTGGTTGACAATTCTTTGTTTGAGGTGGATGCTGATTGGACATCCGCTCTTTGAATTGGATGAGGGAGTTCTTTCTAACTCTACTGATGAGAATGGAATTGATTGCATGATTTGGGACCCAGGTACAACTCCTAGTGATGGGGTATGGTCACAGGTTTGGAGTAGTGGATTAATTTCTAGACTTAGTACTGCTGCCCACTTACCGATCAACCTACATATATGAGTTCAGATTCTGATCTACAGATGAGCTAGATGGATTCTTTGGTTGAGTAGATGAGTAGTTCGTGGTTGAGGGTGGATGGCAAGTATGATTTGATCAGAGGAGATGGTTTTTCAGCTACTTCCTTATTCATGATTCTTATGTATTTAGTGGCATATCAAATTGATTACTGTTGTACTAGTTCCTCCAGACCATTGGTGTTGACTTCAACCTTTGAGCAGTTTGATTTTTACACTAACTCAGGATGGGTTGATATATTTAATTGTGTGCCTATCATGGGTGTTATGCACTTCCATGGGAGATCATTTGTAGTTGGAGAGTTGTTAAGTGTTGATAGCTCCTTGAGATACTACTATCTCCTCATATTTGACAATTGTGAGAGCATGATCATTTGGGATCCTGACATTGGCATGTTTGGTGCATTACTTCAAAGGGATTTTGATGAGTAGCTTCACAATTCCGGACATGTTTTATATCAAAGTAGTGTTGTGGATTGGCGGAGCAACATTCTTGAGGTTGATATGGGATCCAGGCATTTGATTTTAGCATGTAGGTGTAGATTTCTCGAGGCAAGCAATCTTTGGGATGGAAGGACTGTAATGTCCCCATTTTGGAACATTAGAAGTCAATTAAATAATTGAATTCTAAGTTGTCAAATTATATCAAATTTAATGATGAATTAATTTAATTATTTAATAAAGTATTAAAATGAGTTTAACGCAGCTTAGTGAATAATTAATAAAGTCATTTTAATTTAAAAGGGTGATAATAAAGAGACAAAGAAAATGAATACCAAGAGACAAGCAGAAGGAAAATGAAGAGTCACAGGGATGTGCTATTGAAGAACATTGAGAGGCTCATTCTCAACATGCTTGGTTTATGCTTGATTATTGTTTTCTCTTGGAGAATTTTGGGAAGCTTTGACTTTCAATTTTGAAAACCTAAGGATGGAAACCTTCAAGACTTCTTGGTGGATTGGATGGAAACCCAATTCATCTTTGGAGGTGGATTCGCGACTGAGTTCACAGCTGGGCAAATTTGCAAAGACTTCATTGAAGACATACTTGCAACAATAGAGGTATTCCATATTTGTTTGGTAAATAAGATTGTAATCTGAAGGCAATAAATATTCATATTTAATTTCAGACTGATATTTTATGGTTTTCAATATAATCTGCTGAATAAATAGAAATCTGTTTTCTTGCAAAATATTTATATAAATTCTTGTGGAACATTGAAAAATATGGAGCAAATATCCTAGAGGGATATTTCATAAAACCTTCATCTCCACTTGAGGTAATTCTATTCAAGGATTGCACTTGAGCTTATAGATAGAAATCATTTTTAGCTTGCTACAATGTTCAGATTTTAGCTTGCAGAAGTTTGGGTTGATTAATTTTTGCTTGCAAGTCAGATATTTATATTGTATAGTCTTATTGAAAGGAATTTTCCGATCATTTGCAGAGCTAAAATGGGTAGTTATCAGGATTTGTTGCTTATGTTGCATATATTTTTGCTTATTAAATTGGCTGTTATAAACGAAAATGAGTTACGGTGTTTCTATGTTGGTGTTTCTGTGTTCATTTCTATTGTCATTATTTATCCAACAACTCGTATATCCAATTCTACTTTCATATTTGGTTAATTTCAGTGTAAAGGTTTCATATAAACATTGATGAATTATAGTGTCATTGTCGACAAGGAATATCAATAGTCATATTTGATATATTTGACACATACAGTTCAGATCTATTGTTAATGTTGCATTTGAGGATGTGTACTGGCGTTATGAGGGTTTGAACTTATTGTTTGGAAGTGTAAAAAAGATATACAATATTGCATTATTGCTAATCAACTAGGGTTTGGCATCTACATTGGTCATTTGGTTATTGTTTTAGCTTGCACATGTTTGATAAATCCTCCATTTCCTAGAGTTCAACTGGAGGCATTACATGCCAATGGTAGAACCCCCAAAAGATTGAGAAAAAGAGCCCCTACATGGCCATTTTAAGCAATCCCTCAACTCAACCACGATCCATGGCAAAAGCAAAATTAAAGAATTTTCCCTATAAAGGTGTGGTGGGTATGGACAAGCTTGAGAGTTGGCTTGTCCGATTTGAAGCATATTTTAGCATACATCATATAAATAAAGATTAACAATGTTCCTTTTTTTGTATATTTGGAACTTTCTAGTCATGCACTAACATGGTGAAGTTGCTATGCTCATTATTCACTTCCAAAAAGTTGCTACCAAGTAGTATGTGGGAAGAATATGATGTGAATTAAAATGAATTTTATCCTATTCTCTATGAGGAGAAATGTGCACTTAATAAACAATACTATAGGCAAAGGCAGGGACAATTCAGGAGGCAAGCAATTTGAATTGTTTTCTGTACCCAAAACCATGATGATTGGGTGAGATGCCTTTTAAGATTTCATAATCACTTGAGGTAAAGCTGTGATGGCTGAACTTAGGATTCATTGTACGTTTTGAGTCATTTTGGCCCATCGCTACCTGTTGAAATATGGGTGGTCTCTGACTCTCTAGCAATCCCCTGAAAATTGGTTGGGTCTCCATTGTTCCATGGAACTTAAGCTCCATCCCCATGTTATCTTAGACCTGGTGTAGCATTGATTTCATTATTTAGTCAAGTATCTGTTATCAAGATTGGATCTCAAGCAAAGAGAACTGAAAGAATGAAACAAGATTCTGCTCTGAGTGCCTATTATAATAGTTACCATATGTTCGTACAAGAAGATGTTTATAACCAGTAGCTTTCTGTTGGTAACTTGATGTTGAAAACCAACTTCTTGTTAGTCTACATAGTTCACAATTGTATTAACTTCCTGCATGTTGTTAAATTGGATTTTGGGTTGTCACCAAGTGGCTCAACCTCAAACGCTTACATATTCAGCAAGTTTATCTAACCAAATTCCTTTGCTTGAATTGAGTCAAATCAGTGACTCCCTATCTGTGCAAAGTTCAAATGTTCCTGATTTTAGTTCTTGTTTCTCATGATTTTTTTTGCCTAGTACTCTAGTTTTTTTGATAGACTTGTGAGTTGTAGGTGAGTAACTTATCTACCAACAAAACCTGCAATGTCTTGCTGAGTTTTAAAACTATGGCTCAATATTTTGTGGAAAATATGGGCACTAAATAAGTGCAGAATTGTATAATTTATTAAAGTTTAACCAATTCAATGTCAACTCAAGCTACTTCGTTAGGCATCTTTTCAATCTTCAATGGTAGATTCTTCTATTGTTCCTCCAGAGAACATGGATGTTAGATAGACAGTGACACTTGTTTGGAGCTAGCGGATCAAACCTTTTCTAATTACTATCCTTATTTGGCCAGTTTCTTACAGCCTACTAAATGTTCTCCATGTCTAGTTTTAAAGGATTTCTGTTATGATATAGCTCTTTACTTCATTGTGAAGTCTAAATTCTAATGCTGTATTATTAAGGCTTCATAATATTCAACATCAATCCATTTGTTAATACACTTCCCTTTTTTTCCATTCCTGCCACAAAATCACGGATGAATAATATTCACTATTTTCTTAGCTTATTCTAATGTTTACTTGAAGCTTATAGAATCTTTCACAGTTTCTAGATGAAACAATTTATTTTCCATTTTGCTTTTCCATGCTATGTTTCCTGAATCTGCATTATGTAATTATCACATTCTGGATAATCGTTTTATAGCTCTCAAAATTTTCTTATATTTTAATAAGAATTTTTTATGTTCTTTTCTTACCCTTTTCTGAATATGTAATAGTCAAATCTCAGGTCTTATTTTAAAGCCTTATTTAAAACATGGACCTTGTCCCTGTGCAGGTGCAGAAATCAAAACTAGTACAAGAAAATTGTGAAAACAGGTTATATGTTGGTAATTTAGATCACCGTATAACAGAGTATGTAGTGGAATCTGGAATTTCTAAATTTTTGTAGATTTAATTATTAATATATGTGAGCCTCTTGACCAGAAGTTGATTCTCCATACATAAATTGCCATGGACGGTAGGAATGATTTTGCATGCAATAAATGAAATGATTGATTGATTAACAGGTATCATGTTATTAAGATGTTTTCTCCTTTCGGAAAAATCTGTTGTGAAGAGTTCATGTGGCACACGCGTGGCCCTAAAAGGGGGGAGCCTCGTGGATTTGCATTCATAGAGTTCAGTAAGAGGGAGGCAAGTAGTAATGTATTTAAATTTCAAGTCAAACCCTCCTTGATATTTAGTATGATCAATTTATTTCTTTAGTATTTTCAGTCTATTATGTGTTTTTTCGGCTTGAACCAAATCGTTCGTGCAGGAAGCTGAAAAAGCCAAGGAATTAATGAATGGTAAACTGGCACTGGGCCGCCCCTTGGTTGTTCGTTTTGTTGATGAAAATATTGCCTCTAAGGAGATACCTCAGCAAAGTGGCAGACAAAACCATCCCAGCATTTCTTGTATGTCCTCATGTATAATGAATAAGAGTTCTAAAATTGCAGCTATACAGAATAAGTTGAAATCAATGGAGCGGGAGGAATGGGGTAAACATGAATCAGGTCCAAGGAAAAATCCAAGACTAACAAATTCAGCGTCATCATGCATCCTGTAAGAAAAAAAAAAGGCATGTCTCTGTACTAGCGAAGGCAATGACAGTTATCTGTTTGGAGCTAAAACAGTTAAAATATTTTAATATAAAACTGAATTTTCACTATCGCTTGTCCAATGAACATTATACTTGTAGCTCCAATGACATGATAATGTGATCAGAATATACACTGCAATTTCCTAAGTGTCAGTTTAAAATCATCTTGATGCGGAAATATGGCCAAGTTACGTGGATTCTTAAGATACTGCAAATTTTCTTTGACGAGCAATGCAAGACAGGATTGTTCATAAGAAATAGAAAAAAGATCTATCTGACGAACACAGCTGATGCGGGTCCGTTAAATAGCCTTTAAATCTAAAAGCTTGGCAATTAATCATCTGAAATATAATTCTGATAAGTAACAAGCTCATCTGTAACCAATGACATCTGTAAAAATGTGAAGAAAGTGCATCTTTCCGCTGTTAGGGAGAAGAAATAAGTGGTATGAATTTCTTGCCAGCTTCCCCCTCAAGGAAATCCTACAAATTTTATGAAATCCATATTCAAATGAAATGAAGTCCATCTTGGATATGATTAGCATATCACTAATAATTGAAATAAACAATTTTTTTGACAAACACAACAGTAATAATTAAAATTTGTTTCTAGGTACAAATAAATGTAGCATTACAGTAATATCCAAATCTCTTCTTTAAAGATATTTGACAATTTCGTATTGAGGAAAAAATTACTGCTAATAGCTGTAACCTGCCTTTCCAAAGAGACAACCAAGATAATGTATTTAAGATATATGATCATAGCAAGTGATGTAAAAAGAAGCCAATGAATTGCTCTGACACAAACACACTCTTATTAAAGGTAACCATTCTCATGATTAATAATCTAAGCGAGATAAACATCTCATCAACAACGAATTCTCTACTTTGGCTTCTCACAAACCCCATTACATTCTTGTTAGTTGTAGGATCTACTTAATATCCATGTGTTGCATTCATAATCACCAAAGAGAATAGAAACACAATCAACGAGAAGAAATTGCATGAGAATGATTGCAAGAACAAATTTGACCCAGAGAAACTCTTAATAGGGGTAAAACTTTAACGAGAGAAAAATACTCATCTGCACGATCAACAAGTCAAGTTACAATGTGGTAAGCTCATGATATGACCAGCCAAGCTCCGCAAAAAGGTACAAAGAGTTCCTGCAATCTACATTGCATGATGCAGCTCTAAGAACCTTGCTCTAGAAAGAGAAAAACATTAAAAACCTTTTCTCCTAGAGGAAAGATTCTCAGCTGTAAGATGGTCACGGGGAGGGGAAAAAACACCATAGTTACTGATTAAAAATTGGTATTGGCTTTATATTATTTGCTATTTAATTTTCATATATTTTTATGTTTATGAGAATTTGAGTTAGGTAGTTATTTTCTTTTGAAACTCATAACTGATTTCAGATCACTTATTTTTTTGATACTTTGTTCTTCCAACATAATCAATTCAATTTTAAAACATACTTTCAAATTGTCATTTAAAATTTTAAAATTACCTCTTAACATCAAAATTGATACATAATTCTAATTCATAAAAAAATATTCAAATTTAAAATAAAAAATATTTAGTTTCTTAATTATCTCTAATCATGTCTTATTCCAAATGTTGTGACGACAATGGACTAAATGATCTTATGTGAAACATGGCATTGTTCTTCAATGATCATTCCAACTCTATCAGACAATAGTGATTCTTTATCCCATAACATTAAAAGCAAATTTTAGTAGATGAATGGATGTATAGAAACACAAATTGCTGGTATGACAAGCAAAGTAACATAATGTTTACAAAGTATATTTTTAAAATTGAATAATTACAAGTGTGTCAGAGATCAAGTCTTGCTAAATGCAAGGCCCCGGCATCATAAGGGGTGAGACTAAGATTGTACTACAAATAATCTCTTAATCTTTGACTCTTAGCCCGAGAGATTTCAACTTATCAGATTGATATAAAAACCAAAAAAAACATCCTTCGTAATCGATTGTACTTATCTTCCAAGGTGAATATATGCTTATAAAAGCCAAAAAAAATTCAGTTTCTCATGAATTGAAACAATTGCTGTTGAATTTTGGAAGACTTGCTAAGAGATATAAGAGAAGCAATTCTCTGAAGTGCAGCCACTGCAATTGCAACTTTCACTTGCCCCCTCTTGGGCAGGTTCCTTCTCCTCCTGCTCCCCGTCATGGAATTAATGTTAAGATGGGTACTGTTCATATTTGCAGATGCAATGGCCATGCTCAATGCTGTTGAATCTCTCCAAATCCCGATGGTGGCGAAGAGAATCCTGCAACACATTAATCAGATCAGAATACCGAGTGATTGTTTTCAATGTGTGTACAAGTTTGCATTTATATTAGAATTTCAGTAGAACTTAACAGGAGAGCATCAATCACATGTGCGAGGAATAAGATTCTTGAACAGCTCTGTCAAAATGACCACATAAAAAAAAGAAATTTATAAACATGGTTGGCGAATGGTCTCCTCTCACACAGTCAGCACCTGGCATTACAGCCAACAAAACCATCATACGAGTTGGGTAAATTTTCATCACGACAGCCTGTATTTAGATTCTCATATCCCCAGATCATCAAACATTTTTTTGATAAGATAAATTAATGTTAGGCTGGTTTTGGAACAGTGTGCTGCAGAAATATCAGCTTTTGATATTTGATATTTCAAAACAGGACAAATGAGGATCTTCTGTTCAAAACAGACAAGAATACATAATCAAATTTTGGGTATTACCAGCAACAGACCAAGCCTTTCCTCATGGAAACTTCTTAAAAAATTGAAGGGTATTTTCTTTCAAATTAGAGTCTTCGTCGTTCTTTCCTCTAACAAAAACCAGCAATTTGATTAATGCAGCTTTCAAATTTTATAGACGCACAGCAGAATTTTATTCTGAGCCTAAGTTCTTAGTCGGCTACTTATTGTTGGGGAAATGAGTAACATTTTAAAACTGTATTTTTGACCAAAAATTGTATGCCAGAGTGTTCATCTATTATTTTTTCTTGTCTATGATGTGAGTTGTCATTTTGTTACATTATTTTTAGAAATATATATATAAGGTAAAGTTGAAAATTGTTTGATTTATTAAAAAAATTAATGGAAGATTTTATATCATGGATGAATTTGATTCAGTATTTTATATTGAAGCATAAGCCTATTTTGATAATGATCCCAATCTCATCTCTTTTATCTGATTTCTAGGGTTTTTTTTTCTTCCTAGTCGATAATCAAGAAATATATCATTGTTCTAACCGATTATGTTCAACCAATTGAACTAAATTTTTTTAATATATTTTATAAATTTTATTTTATTTTATATATTTATTTTAGTATTAATCCCTATAAAAATGTTTCAACATTCATTTATTTCATTTCCAAGCTTAAAACTCTTTTGAGTCATTAGATTTTCATAGTCTATAATGTGAAAATTCTATTGCAGTTACTGATTATTAATCTCCTATCTTATACATATTATTTGACTACCAAAAATTAATTCACATCTAATATTGAATAATAACACAATTGCAACTTCACAAATAAAAAACACGAAAGAAATATGCAACACAATGAATATGATATTTTTGGACAATTTGTCCCTGGAAAAATCCCAGAGGGAAAACCAGTATTGCAGATGAGGAACTTACATTAAACTTCAGCAAATTAAGAGATACACAAAACTGCTTGCGTCTTTCTGGCAAAGCTTCGACAATCTTCCAATTTCTCTTGCTAAAATCCCACAACTGTTATCCCCAACGCTATCATTGTGCCCTTGCTAACACTACAAGACTTAATTTCTAACACTACAAATGCTTCTCAAGTGTGTGTTCTCCAAATGCCCTATGACCCCCTCTTATACTACTCTCGTTGAAAAACCAATGATCAAAATTTATTCTCAATCAACGACTGAGATAAATAACCCCTTAACAAACCCCAAACAAATTGGTTATTAGGTGTCCCTAAAAGAGTCATTTAATTAATTAAATAATTATCTCTACTCTAACAAATTTGTTTAGAAAATAATTATTTACTAATTATTTGCAAATGGATGAACAAATGTCCAAGCTACCCCAACTAACACTCTCTCTTAGCGAGGAAGTTGTTCTGCATGACACCCAACTTATCTCTAAAGAAGATGAATTTTGCCTTCCCCAATGCCTTAGTTAGAATGTCTACTACCTGCTTCTCTGTAGGTATGTACTGTAGCTGAACAATCCCTTGCACACAATTCTTGATGAAGTGATACTTGATGTCTATATGCTTAGACCTATCATGAAACACTGGATTCTTAGATAATTTAATACAACTCTGATTGTCGCAATGTATCATAGTAGTCTCAACTCTCTGACCAATTAAGGCTACTAGAGACTTCCGAAGCCATATAGTTTCACATGTTTCCATGCTGGCTGCTATGTATTCTGATTCTGTAGAACTTCTACTTCCTGCTGAATCAAGAGACAACTGTTGATCCCAAATTGAAGCAACACCCTGAAGTGCTTCTCTTGTCCCCTGTACTGCCAACCCGATTTGCATCAGTATAGCCCATCAACTTGATTCCTTCACCTTAAGAATATCTAATCCCATACTCAATTGTACCTTGCATATAGCGCAACACATGCTTTGTCACTGTCTAATGCACTCTCTTTGGCTCAACCATGAGCTAACTAAGAGAGTTTACTACAAAAGCTATATCTTCCCTAGTGTTGACCAAATATATGAGAGAACCAACCAATTGTTTGTATAAGGTGGGATCTGCATCCTTCTCCTTGGATTTGTCTACCTTCTTCCAATTCGTGATCATGAGTGTAGACATGGCTTTGTTATCCTCCATCCTAAATCTCTTCAAGATTTCAATGCAATATTTCCCTTGTCCAAGGAAAATCTCTCCATCTGTCTACCAAACCTCCGTGCCTAGAAAGTAGTGCATAAGTCCCAAATCCTTCATCTCAAACACTGTTGCAAGGTCCCTTTTGCACTACTCTATGAGCCCTAGTGAACCTGTTAGAAACAAGTCATCCATATATAGAACAAGAATGATAATATCACCCCCCACTACCAATTAGTAGGGGTTAGCATCCGCCTCACTCTTCACAAAGCCCATTACTTGTAAGTATGAATCAATCTGCTCATACCATGCCCTAGGAGCCTACTTGAGCCTGTACAAAGATCTCTTCAATCTGCACACGCGGGTCTATTTTTTGTGTGCTACAAAGCCTTCCGGTTGTTCTATGTATACCTCCTCTTTTAACTTACCATTAAGGAATGTTGTCTTGACATCCATTTGATGGATCTGCCATCCCATCTATGCTACAAATGAGATCACAACTTGTATAGAAGTATACCGAGCTACTAGAGAAAATGTAGATCATAATCTATTCCCTCCTTCTGAGAGAACCCCTTTGCCACAAACCTTGCCTTGTATTTCTCGATGCTACCATCTGCATCGTGCTTGATCTTAAAGATCGAACGTGATCCAACCACAACCCTATCTATTGGTCTAGGCACAACCTCTCACACATCATTCTACATTATTGAGGTATATTCCTCAACCATCAACGCATCTCGCCACACCTGATGTTGTGCAACCTCCTGATAGTTGGAAGGCTCACTATCTACCAATTGAATGACTAATGCAACATAGTCATTGAACTTGACTGGTTATCTCTGATGTCTAGTACTCGTTCTAGGAGCTCCGACTAACTCCTAAGTATCCTTATGTGTCTGTTTAACTTCACGGTTCCTACTGCCAACAGTAAAGGATGAAACATCAACCTCTCTATCTTCTTGATGCATTTCTTGTTGCACTTGTTGCTCCATAGTCTATGAACTCTCAACACTTGAGCTTGTGCTTGTACTAGTAACTGCACTTGAGTTTTGTTGCCCTTGATTCGGTTGAGTGATCTTTGGAGCTTCTGCTGGCTGCACACTCTGATCATCTACTGGAAAATCTTTCAACCTTCTAAATGTCTTGTCCTCCATGAATTTTACATCACGTTTGACTATAATCCTCATGTTCCCTATAATAAATATCTAATATGCCTTTGAGGTCTCACTATACCCCACAAAGTACCCCCTCTCTATAGTCTCATCTAACTTGGTACCTATATCCCTTGGAATGTGACAATATGTCAAACTTCCAAATATCCTAAAGTGACTGACGTCTGGCTTCTTTCCTTCGAATGCCTCTTCTGGTGTCATCTTGCCCAGTACCTTATGTGGAACCCTATTTTGTATGTATACTGGCGTACTACATGCCTTTTCTCATAAGTATTGAGGCATACCCTGATCATGTAGCATAGCCCTTGCTGCCTCCAATATGGAACGATTCTTCCTCTCAGCAACCCCATTTTGTTGAGGGTTGTAAGAAACAGTCCACTATCTCTTGATTCCTTCCCTAGTACAAAAATCTAGGAACTCTTTCCCTTTGTACTCACCTCCATTGTCTGACCAAAGAACCTTTATCTTCCTTCCTTCCTAATCGATTGTACTTATCTTCCAAGGTGAATATATGCTTATAAAAGCCAAAAAAATCAGTTTCTCATGAATTGAAACAACTGCTGTTGAATTTTGGAAGACTTGCTAAAAGATATAAGAGAAGCGATGCTCTGAAGTGCAGCCACTGTAATTGCAACTTTCACTTGCCCCCTCTTGGGCAGGTTCCTTCTCCTCCTGCTCCCCTTCATGGAATTAATATTAAGATGGGTACTATTCATATTTGCAGATGCAATGGCCATGCTCAATGCTGTTGAAGCTCTCAAAATCCTGATGGTGGCGAAGAGAATCCTGCAACACAATAATCAGATCAGACTACCGAGTGATTGTTTTCAATGTGTGTACAAGTTTGCATTTATATTAGAATTTCAGTAGAACTTAACAAAAGAGCATCAATCACATGTGCGAGGAATAAGATTCTTGAACAGCTCTGTCAAAATGACCATATAAAAAAAAAGAAATTAATAAACATAGATGGCGAGTGGTCTACCCCCACACAGTCAGCACCTGGCATTACAACCAACAAATGTTGGGAATGTGAAGCCCAACGATCACATGACCTTTCGCATTCCCTTCTTTTCGTCTTCTAGCTGAACATGATTGTATATATACATGCACATAGTCATGTAATGCATATTGGTAAATGATAAAGGAATTCCCTGCTGAGAGTGGATGTAGCCATTGTTGGTGAACCACTATAAATTCTTGTGTCTTGCATCCTTGTCTATTGTGTGTTTTATTTATGTTTTAGTTTTAGTTGTTTTTATTATGTTTCTTTGCTCATTTTAAATCAACAATTGGTATCAAAGCTTTGGCTTGAGCAGAGATGGATGAAGAAGATGATGACGCTAATTTTGTTATTGACAAATTTCTTGAAAATTTGGATTCAGCTGAAAAGAAGGATGTTGAAGCAAGTGAGGAAGAAGTTGAGGAAGTTGTGAGGTTGAAGGAAGAGAACTTTCTACTCACATACCAACTGATTTGCATGGACCAAAAGTTGGAGGTTTTGTGTCGTATAATGAATGTTGAAAAAGAAAACTTTGAGAAAGAGTGGGAGTTATTTGAACAGACCCTGTTTCAGGAAGAGGAAAATGATGGGAAGGGCCATCAGATCTTGACAGAGGAGTCTTTCCTCACAAAAATATATATCATGTTGATAGAGAAGTTTTCTCTTGGTGGAAAGAAACCACAAGAGGATTCGGGGTGCCTGGCAACTGGAGATTTCAGGAGTGTAGGGATTACAGAGCTCAAGGAGGCCGGAGAGAGCCCTTGGCTCAAGGCTGCGTGTGATCCAGAAGCCTCTAGCAAGTCTGAGAATGAGTTTTTTGATGATTTATTATTGGAGATTGCAGAAGTGGAAGCAAAGTGGAATGCATTAACTGTAGGCTCCTCTCCCACGCTTTCAAACCTTGAAGTTGGGTGTCATAGTGGTGGTGTCATAAGAGGGATTGATGAGGCTTCCAATGAGTACTGGTTTGAGGATGTAGCACCTCAAATAGTAGATGATTGGACATGAAAGAAGGTGTCATTTGCAGAGTCTATTAATATTATCTATTATGAGTTTGATAGAGGTGCAGAAGATGTTGTGGCTAGCTTGCCTGGAGAGAAAAAGGCATTGCTCTTTGACAGTTTTGACAGTACTACTGGAAACGCCCAAGTTATACAGAATAACAAGTATGACGGTGGTGATTTGTTTATTCACGAGTCTCCTCTGCTCACGATCTTCCCAAGGTCGAGTGATAGTGTGGACGATGGGTGCTCAAAATTTGGAGTTTCACCCAATAAGATGGAGGGAGACGTGACCCCAAAATTGGGGATTTTAAAAGGTAGTAACACGGACTGTGAAATTTCAAGTGTGAAGGTCGTTGAGCATGATTGCTTGGAGACGTCTGGAAGCCAGATAGACTCCAATGATGGGTCTGCAGAAAACAAGGACGAGGACCATAAATCACGCTGTGTGATTGCATTCTCAAAGGCGAGGCAATAGTCTAGTGTTCTGGAGGTGGTTGTGAAAGATAAAAGCTTTATTAAGGATGATTTTATTGGAAGGATTAGCTTTTATTTGAACGAAGTGCCCACAAGGGTGTCTCCTGATAGTTCCCTGGCGCCTCAGTGGTATAGATTGGAGGAAAAAAATAGAGAATCGAAAGTGAAAGGTGAGTTGATGTCGTCTGTGTGGATGGGTACACAGGCAGACGAAGCGGTCAAGCCTGGGCATAACTTATCATCCACCGATGTGTATAGTCTGCCCCACTATCACGCGTTTGGGAGTAAAAATAGTTCTCCTCTGCACATAGGACAAAGCTCACATCACAACAAGCTGGGAAGTTTAATACGCAGAAGCAAGGTCTTTCGTATTCTCCTTTGCGTGGCCCTGCGGATACCATTTTTAATGCAGATAATCAATCTCCATCTCTTCTATTGTGTGGTGGTGTCAATCAAATACAAATTTCTCAAGCACAGGCAGTAGATGATACGGTTTTGGGAACATGTCTCACTGGTAATCATTTAATGAGAATGAAGACACATTCAAATGTGCAGTTAGGGAATGTCGATAGCACTGGACAAACCTTTCTGGCAGATGTTGTGGTCGGGGAAAAGGTCCCGTTGGTATACCAGAGCTCAAATGCAAGTTCCATACGTAGGAGTCCGATGAATACATGTCTCACTGAGACTCTGGATCCGAAGACTGTGGCAGATAAGATCGTGGTCTATGATAGAGATATCACCACTCAGGTAGCGAAAGGATCACTGGCAAAATCTACGAGTGGAGCGGGACTGATCCAGGCGACCAACATTCTCCAGGGAGCTCTCTACGATCTCCAGGTGGAAACCGCCAACACGACTGCAAATCTGTCGGAACTTCAACTGGGTGGAAGAAGTTTTTCTTCAACATCAAACATGATAGATCTCGACGGTGGAGCCGTAGGAGTTTACGACGCTCAAGGCAGCGGAACTCCTGTAGAAAGGAGAACCATGGGCTTCAATTCTCGTTACAGAGACTCTAGGTTGGATTTTGACTGCTATTTAGGGAAGCGTCGGTCACCTGGGTAGGGCGATGAAGAACACAGGCATCACCATCAGCAAAACCAGCTCCTTCCTGACGATAGTTGTTCTGCTCATGATGTTGTAACTGACATACTGATGGCAGAATATTTAGACATTGTCACTCCTCAACATGCAGCTAGAGCTGAGGTAGAGAACGTTAACGTAGTAGGTATGCAAACTATAATTACCCATGTAAATAATGGTGCCAATATGGAAGAGGTTGCAAAGGTTAGAAATGGTAAAGTTCCAAGTATGGACTGCAAAAGCATATATGCCTGTAATCATTTAGTGAAGGTGTTACATACACTCTGCAATGATTTGGTGTGTTTGGTAAAGGCGTTGTCTTATGTGCAACAACTCCACAAGGCTTTAGCGATGGAGATCATTTTGATAGACCCTAGGTATTACCTTGGGATTTTTGATCTTCTCCACAATGAAATAAATCCTTTGGTGTCTAAGGACTGTGATCTATTTTCTGACACTTTGTTAAGGGGGAGATGAGGAGCAGGATTATTTGGTGAAAGAATGTTTTTTGTTCTTGAATATAAATTAATGGATGGGAATGTTGTGGGTAAATTATTAGGAGATGAGTTTTTTGACTTAGGTCTTTCTTGGCAAAGACTAATTCGTAGTGTCCGGGAGCAAAGTTTGGGAATTTTCAAGTCTTTGATGGGCATGGTTATAATGTAAATGTAGAAGTGGAAATATAGGGGATTCACAGTGCATGGCTGTGCAAGTTGGACTTCAAGGGGGAGATTGTTGGGAATGTGAAGCTCAATGGTCACATGACCTTTCGCATTCCCTTCTTTTCATCTTCTAGCTAAACATGATTATATATATACATGTGCATAGTCATGTAATGCATATTGGTAAATGATAAAGGAATTCCTTGCTGAGAGTGGATGTAGCCATTGTTGGTGAACCACTATAAATTATTGTGTCTTGTGTCCTTGTCTATTGTGTGTTTTATTTATGTTTTAGTTTTAGTTGTTTTTATTATGTTTCTCTGCTCGTTTTAAATCAACAACAAAAACCATCATACGAGTTGGGTAAAGTTTCATCACGACAACCTGTATTTAGATTCTCATATCCCTAGATCATCAGACATTTATTTTGATAAGATAAATTAATGTTAGGCTGGTTTTGGAACAGTGTGCTACAGAAATATCAGCTTTTGATATTTGATATTTCAAAATAGGACAAATGAGGATCTTTTGTTCAAAATAGACAAGAATACATAATCAAATTTTGGGTATTACCAGCAACAGACCAAGCCTTTCCTCATGGAAACTTCTTAAAATATTGAAGGGTATTTTCTTTCAAATTAGAGTCTTCGTCATTCTTTCCTCTAACAAAAACCAGCAATTTGATTAATGCAGCTTTCAAATTTTAGAGACCCACAACAAAATTTTATTTTGAACCTAAGTTCTTGGTCGGCTACTTTTTGTTGGGGAAACGAGTAACATTTTAAAAATATATTTTTGACCAAAAATTGTATGGCACAGAGTGTTAATCTATTATTTTTTCTTGTCTATGATGTGAGTTGTCATTTTGTTACATTATTTTTAGAAAAATATATATAAGGTAAAGTTGAAAATTGTTTGATTTATTAAAAAAAAATTAATGGAAGATTTTATATCAGGGATAAATTTGATTCAATATTTTATATAGAAGCATAAGTCTATCTTGATAATGATCCCGATCTCATCTCTTTTATCTGACTTCTAGGGTTTTTTTTCTTCTTCCTAGTCGATAATCAACAAATATATCATTGTTCTAACCGATTATGTTCAATCAATTGAACTAAATTTTCTTAATATATTTTATAAATTTAATTTTATATTATATATTTATTTCAGTATTAATCCCTATAAAAATGTTTCAGCATTCATTTATTTCATTTCCAAGCTTAAAACTCTTTTGAGTCATTAGATTTTCATAGTCTATAATGTAAAAATTCTATTGCAGTTACTGATTATTAATCTCCTATCTTATACAAATTATTTGACTACCAAAAATTAATTCACATCTAATATTGAATAATAACACAATTGCAACTTCACAAATAAAAAACACGAAAGAAACATGCAACACAATGAACATGATATTTTTGGACAAATTGTCCCTGTAAAAATCCCGGAGGGAAAACTAGTATTGCAGATGAGTAACTCATATTAAACTTTAGCAAATTAAGAGATACACAAAACTGCTTGCCTCTTTCTGGCAAAGCTTCGACAATCTTCCAATTTCTCTTGTTGAGATCCCACAACTGTTATCCCCAACGCTATCACTGTGCCTTTGCTAACACTACAAAACTTAATTTCTAACACTGCAAATGCTTCTCAAGTGTGTGTTCTCCAAATGCCCTATGACCCCCTCTTATACTACTCTCATTGGAAAACCAACGATCGAGATTTATTCTCAATCAACGACTGAGATAAATAACCCCTTAACAAACCATAAACAAATTAGTTATTAGGTGTCCTTAAAAGAGTCATTTAATTAATTAAATAATTATCTCAACTCTAACAAATTTGTTTATAAAATAATTATTTGCTAATTATTTACAAATGGATGAACAAATGTCCAAGCTACCCCAACTAACACTCTCTCTTAGCAAGGAAGTTTTTCTACGTGACACCCAACTTATCTCTAAAGACGATGAATTTTTCCTTCCCCAATGCCTTAGTCAGAATGTCTACTACCTACTGCTCTGTAGGTATGTATTGTAGCTGAACAATCCCTCGTACACAACCCCTGATGAAGTGATACTTGATGTCTATATGCTTAGACCTATCATGAAACACTGGATTCTCAGATAATTTAATACAACTCTGATTGTCGCAATGTATCATACTAGTCTCAAATCTCTAACCAAACAAGGCTACTAGAAACTTCTGAAGCCATATAGTTTCACATGTTTCCATGTTTGCTGCTATGTATTTTGATTCTGTAGAACTCAAAGCCATGAACTTCTGCTTCCTGCTGAACCAAGAGACAACTCCTGAACCCAAACTGAAGCAATGCCCTGAACTTCTTCTCTTGTCCCCTGTACTGCCAACCCAATCTGCATCAGTATAGCCTATCAACTTGATTCCTTCACCTCAAGCATATCTAATCTCATACTCAATTGTACCTTGCAAATAACACAACACATGCTTTGTCGATGTCCAATGCACTCTCTTTGGCTCAACCATGAACTGACTAAGAGAGTTTACTGCAAAAGCTATGTCTTCCCTCGTGTTGACCAAATAGATGAGATATAGAGAACCAACCAATTGTTTGTATAAGGTGGGATCTTCATCCTTCTCCTTAGATTTGTCTACCTTCTTCCAATTCATGATCATGAGTGTAGACATGGCTTTTCTATCCTCCATCCTGAATCTCTTCAAGATTTCAATGCAATATTTCCCTTGTCCAAGGAAAATCTCTCCATCTATCTACCAAACCTCCATGCCTAGAAAATAGTACATAAGTCCCAAATCCTTCATCTCAAACTCTGCTACAAGGTCCCTTTTGCACTCCTTTGTGAGCCCTAGTGAACCTGTTAGAAACAAGTCATCCACATATAGAACAAGAATGATAATATGACCCCCAACTACCAAGTAGTAGGGGTTAGCATCTGCCTCACTCTTTACAAATCCCATTACTTGTAAGTATGAATCAATCTACTCATACCATGCCCTAGGAGCCTACCTGAGCCCGTACAAAGATCTCTTTAATCTGCACATGTGGGTCTCTTTTTTGTGTGCTACAAAGCCTTTTAGTTGATCTATGTATACCTCATCTTTTAACTTACCATTAAGGAATGTTGTCTTGACATCCATTTGATGGATCTTCCATCCCATCTATGCTGCAAATGAGATCACAACTCGTATAGAAGTATACTGAGCCATTGGAGAAAATGTCTCCTCATAATCTATTCCCTCCTTCTGAGAGAACCCCTTTGCCACAAACCTTGCCTTGTATTTCTTGATGCTACCATCTGCATCATTCTTGATCTTAAAGATCCAGCGTGATCCAACCGCAACCCTATTTGTTGGTCTAGGCACAACCTCCCACACATAATTCTACATTATTGGGGTATATTCCTCAACCATCGACGCATCTCGCCACACCTGATATTGTGCAACCACACCTGATATTGTGCAACTTCCTGATAACTAGAAGGCTCACTATCTACCAACTGAATGACTAATGCCACATAGTCATTGAACTTGACTTTTTGTCTTTGATGTCTAGTACTTGTTCTAGGAGCTCCCACTAACTACTGAGTATCCTTATGTGTCTGTTTAACCTCATGGTTCCTGCTGCCAACAGTAAAGGAGGAAACATCAACCTCTATATCTTCTTGATGCATTTCTTGTTGCACTTGTTGCTCCATATTCTGTGAACTCTCAACACTTGAGCTTGTGCTTGTACTAGTAATTGTACTTGAGTTTTATTGCCCTTGATTCGGTTGAGTGATCCTTGGAGCCTCTGCTGGCTACACACTCTGATCATTTACTGGAAAATATTTGGACCTTCTAAATGTCTTGTCCTCCATGAATTTTACATCACATCTGACTATAATCCTCCTGTTCCCTAGAATAAATATCCAATCTTCCTTTGAGGTATCACTATATCCCACAAAGTACCCCCTCTCTATAGTCTCATCTAACTTGGTACCTCTATCCCTTGGAATGTGACATTATGCCAAACTTCCAAATATCCTAAAGTGACTGACGTCTGGCTTCTTTCCTATGAATGCCTCTTCTGGTGTCATCTTGCCCAGTACCTTATGTGGAACCCTATTTTGTATGTATATTGGCATACTACATCCCTTTTCTCATAAGTATCGAGGCATATCCTGATCATGTAGCATAGCCCTTGCTGCCTCCAATATGGAATGATTCTTCCTCTTAGTAACCCTATTTTGTTGCGGGTTGTAAGAAATAGTCCACTCTCACTTGATTCCTTCCCTAGTACAAAAATCTAGGAGCTCTTTCCCTTTGTACTCACCTCCATTGTCTAACCGAAGAACCTTTATCTTCCTTCTTGTTGACTTCTCCACAAGAGCCTTGAACTCTTAGATGCAATTGAAAACCTCATCCTTGGTCTTCAAGAAGTATACCCAAGTCTTCCTAGAGAAATCATAAAAAAAAGTAACAATTTACTCATATCCTCTGAGAGACTTCGTCGACATTGGTACACATACATCTGAGTGTACTAGATCAAGAACACCCTCAGATCTGGTGTCACTCCTGGGTGAACCCACAATAGTGGGTTACACTTTTTTGTTTGAACGAACACTGAACTCTGCATTTTGAAAAAAAACTTTCAGATTCAGATGCATATTTTCGTTAAACCATTTGAAACAGGAAGATGAAGTAAATTAGAGTCTTTTAGGAATTTATGTCTATATTCTAAATATATTTTTTATTTTATTTTTTGAATTGATTTGAATGGTTTCTTCTTTCTCCCACAAAAAATGGTATGTGGCTGGAATTGTCATTTTCAAAGAGTTACGTTGTTTTCATAGAGCATAACTTTTTTCTAAAATAGATATCAATGTGATTCTTTAGAATTTAGTTTTGTAACATCCATAAAAATGGCATGCAATTGGTTTGATGAAATTATAACTATTATTGCACATTTTATTAATGTTTGAAGTTGACTAAATTGTAATTTTGACATACCTTGACTACATAGCTTATAACTTATTGTGTATTTGTCCAATTTCATTTTTTTAATTTTTTTTTATAGAAAGAGAACTTCAATACCTAGGGCATAGAATTTTTTTAGAATTTTTTTTCTCTCATTTACTATTTTTCCATAAGCATCAAACATAGAGGTAGACATACGAAAAAATATTTATGTTTAGTAAAACTAAAAATACAAATTCATAATAAACTTAATATATATTAACATTATAATCATTGGAAATATTTTTCTCAGTAGTACCTTACTACATAGATAGGTTTGTCAAATGGATTGGTTTGATCTACCAAAAGATAAAGTTGAAGTGATTTTTTGTCAGCATTTTAATAGGTGCAAAGGAGACTCCATTGTAGGTATGAATGGGGAGTATAGATGTTATATCAATGTTTTTATTATCTAAGAGGATTTGAGCTAACCATTTGTAATTAATTCCTTCAAATGGAAACTCTGAAGGCTTAAATCATCATATTTTATTAAAAATGTGTTATTTCAGCAAAAATCAGCATGTCTAAAAAAGTGTTACCCACTATTGTGGGGTCACCCTCCTTGGAAAAGTTTCTTTCACAAATTTCCATAACACATCCCTTACATACATCATCATGCTCTGTGCTCACCTTAGGAACACCTATCACTATCTCATGAAGAAATTTAAGTGCTCCATGATGTATATGGCCCATCCTCCTATGCCATAGCTCTCCTCGATTCTAAGATTACTTCTACTCATGAGTGCCTTAGGAGTATCAAACTACAACCTATAAAGCCAACCACTCCTAACTCCAATAGATATAGGTGATTTCCAATCCTTATGCTTGATCAACACATGTGCCCCTCTCAAGAGTACATTATACCCTTTATCCTAAAGGACACACATAGAAATCAAATTCATACCTAAGCCTGGCACATGGAACACATCATAAAGGGAAATCATCTTACCATTCTCCATCTGAAACTGAATAATCCATTTACCAATTGAGTTGAGTTTAGACATGTTCCCCATAGAAATCTGGATCCTAGTATCCTGCTCCTTGTAACTGGAGAAGTATTCTTTAACTCCTATCATATGAAATGACGTCGCACTATCTATATACCAAACACTCTGTGAGGTTGAGCTAACCATACAAGATATGAGTGCAAACTCATCCTCCATTCTACTAGAGAGCTCATCTACACTTACCAAAGTTGCTACATGCTTCTTTCATTTTGTTTCATTCTTCCTTTATGGGAAATCACTAACATAGTGGCCAAACTCGTGACAACCAAAGCACTTGATCTTAGATAAGTCCTTTTCACTTTGTGTATTTGATCCTTTACTAGACCCCTTCTTCACTTTCCCTTTTCCAGCTAAGGCAATGTTTTCTTGTTCCACCTCACTTTTATGACTCTTATTGTTGGCTCCATTGACAAGACTTAGTCTAAGTTCCTCTTGAGTGAAATCAATCCATAGTCGATCCCAACTTGGTAAGGTTTCTCATCCATTAATAACTTGAACAAAGACATCCCACTACTTAGTAAACCCATTTAGGGCTATCCTTACTTGCTCATCATCATCTGGCTTATCTCCAACAACTACTAACT
Source organism: Chamaecyparis obtusa (assembly GCA_027943335.1). NCBI lineage: Eukaryota > Viridiplantae > Streptophyta > Pinopsida > Cupressales > Cupressaceae > Chamaecyparis > Chamaecyparis obtusa. The sequence continues at coordinate 119,061 of BSBK01008158.1, forward strand.
CATCCTTAACAAGTCTAAGCCTCGTGAGGTAGCTTGTAATGTCTTCTCCCTTGATCATCTGGGTATTCCTCAACTTTTCCTTGAGAATCATCTTTCGATTAGTGGTAGCATTTTGGTACAAATTCAGAATTGCATCCCACTTCTTGTTCGATGTATCTAACTCAATGATATGTAGAACTATATGGTCCTTGACACCATCAAGAGTTAGCCTCCTCACCTTGGCATCATCCTTCTTATATGCTAAGAGTTGTTTTGGATCTATAGGTACAACTACAACATTGGTCACATATTCCTTGATACCATTCTCTTCTAGCAATAAAGAAATTCTGGGTTTCCAGACACCAAAATTTGAGGCTCCATTTAATTTTTCTTTATCTCTCAAACCAACTGAGGCCATCTCAAAGGATAAAAGAAATAATAATTTGAAAGAGGTCAAACTAGGTTTTATAAACCCTTGATTTTCCTTTTCCCAGGGTAAACCTTTTCTACCCTCAACTTAGCTCTGATACCATGTGAAAATTCTATTGCAATTACTGATTATTAATCTCCTATCTTATACATTTTATTTGACTACCGAAAAATTAATTCACAACTAATATTGAATAATAACACAAGTGCAATGTCACAAATAAAAAATAAGAAAGAAACATGCAACACAATGAGCACGATATTTTTGGACAAATTATCCTTGGAAAATCCCTAGAGGGAAAACCAATATTGCAGATGAGGAACTTCAACAAGTTCATATGAGCTCTCTACTAGAATGGAGGATGAGTTTGCACTCATAGCTTGAATGGTTAGCTCAACCTCGCAGAGTGTTTGATATATAGATAGCGGGGTATCATTTCATATGACAAGAGTTAGAGAATACTTCTCTAGTTACAAGGAGGACACCAAAATCCACATTTCTATGGGGAACATGTCCAAACTCAACTCAGTTGGGAAAAGGATTGTTCATTTTTAGAGGGAGAGTGGTAAGTCGATTTCCCTTCATGACGCGTTGCATGTTTCTTTCATGTTTTCTTATTTATGAAGTTGACGTTGTGTTATTATTCAATATTAGCTATGAATTAATTTTCAGCAATCAAATAATTTGAATATCATAGGAGATTAATAATCAGTAATGACAATAGAATTCTCACATATAATAACATTAAAATGTGGTGCTTTTGAATTCAATTGCATAGCATTTATTTGCATCAATGTTTTCGATCGCATTCTGAATCATCTTTCTTTCCACAACTCTGTCATCTTTCCACAACTCTCACAACTCTCTCATGTTGATTAGATCATAGAGTTTGATCTAAAACATTGATGCAAATAAATATTATGCAATATAATCTAAAAGTACAAAACATTTTAAAACTCTTCACTAAAATGTATTAATTAGCTTAAATTATCTATTGAATTTTTATTTTTTTAACATTCTAAGAAATTTGATAAGATAATTTAATGGTAGGTAGTTTTTAGACTCTCAAAACTACAGATCATCACATATCAATCTTGATGATAAAATTAAGATAAATTAATGATATTCTGGTTTTGGAATAGGTGTGCAACAAAAATATCAAATTTTGATATTTCATAAGATGGTGATGGTGTGTTCAAAACAAACAAGAATGCATTATCAAATTTGGAGTATTCCTAGCAATAGACCAAGCCTTTTCTCGAGGAAACTTCTTAAAATATTGAAGGGTATTTTCTTTTAAATTAGAGTCTTTGTCATTCTTTCCTCTGACAAAAACAAGCAATTTGATTAATACGGCTATCAAATTTTATAGACCCATAATAGAGCCTTATTCTATTTTTAAAATTGTAGAAACAAATAGAAAACCAATCTAAGAAGAGTCAGAGGTCTTAGTTGGCTACTTAATGTTGGAGAAACGAGCAACATTTAAAAAAATTCCATCTTTAATAAAAAATTCTATAGTATAGAGTATTAAACCATTATCAGTTTTGTCATGATGTTGAAATTTGTAAAATAAAAATCTATAGGATCAAATAGATTACAATATTATATGATTAATAATTATTACAAGATGAATTACAGTAGAGATCAATTGATTTTATAGAAAAACATGTCTCCAAAAATAGAATTTTTTTAAAAAGAACTATGATATGCAAAGTAGAGCTAAAAAAAAAAACAAAAGTCCAACTAGACTGAACTAAACTAAATTAGGCTCAATTTAGTGAACTTAAGCTAAGTATGCATGTGCAAATATATGTTCAATTATGCATAAGAATATATTTTTTTAATATTCTTGAGTATGTGCACAATTAATTTATGCAACAATACCAAATATATCCAACGCAACAAAACTATGTATGCACAATATAAATGCATGCTCTAACATCCCCTGTTAAGTGAAACTTAGGGAGACAAACAATATCTAAGCATGAAATACTTGAATGGGTCTCGACAACTAGGTCTAATTAGGTACTTAGGTACAATGAAAGTCTCTCAAAGTGGAGAAAAGGAAGAAAAAACACGTGGAACAAAAGAAGAGGAACAAAAAGAACATCCTCGAAGCACAAAGAAGTTGTAGACAACTATCAAATGATAATTTCTATATTGTTAAATGAAGAAGCTCGTCTGAAGAAAATGATGATTAGGCTTGAGAAGACAATAATATGCTTGAGTTCCCCTAATGACCCTACTCAACTATGCAAGAGTAAAGTTCTAGTTAAAAACACATGTGCCAATAGTCTAAAGAACTAAATAATTGAGGATAAGTATCCTCCACAAAACTGGAATGCAAGAGTGTTTGTATGGTAAAAGATCCATCTCATCAAAATAAAACCATTACATTTAATTAGTATATAGGAACAAAAATTGAATACGTATCTCACTCAAAAGAAAAACCAAGGAAGCATTAGCACCAACAATAGAAACTTCCCTATAATGTTGACAAGGGAGAGGCATGACAGATCTACTAATATTGTGTGTCACCAAGTAGTGCATGAAGAAGAATATGAATGTCCACAAGAAACTACCTACAATTGAAAAAAGGGTATGCATCCAATGCACACATGCATGAGACAAGAATCACTAGGATTTGATGTTGTCATGGAGGGACACTTACTGAACAAATGTGTGATGATAAAAAAAAGACACCACACAATCCCCGTGAAAATTTATAATACAATGCATGTACAAAATAAAAAACAATAGATGTGCAAAATCCCTCAAAAAATATATATATAAAGGTGGCACTTTGTCTCAGTGCATCTACAAATAGAGAAATACATGGTAAAGATGTTCAAAATGTCCAAAAAGGCTAAAGTGCTAGAATTACATGAAGAACAACCTGAGTTAAGTCATCCAACACAAGAAAAACATTTCCAGAAGTTACAACAACCAAATTATCATCCATGATGTAAAAACACCTAAAACTAAGATATAACTAGGGAAAAATCTAGAAAAAAAAGTGCATGGATTAATGTGAAGAGCTTGAAGAGACCTTTCCAAAGCTGCAAGAATCTCGAAAGATAGAGGAAATGGAAAAAGGATATTAACTCAAGAGTGAAAAAGTCACATCTAATTTGAATAAACTATAAACTATACTAGCATAAAAATATTCAAAAAGAGACCAACATCATTGATTAGCTATCTAAAATAGTTTTTCAATAAATATTTGGATTTTGAAAAATGGACATTGAATGACCAAGTTATGGCCTTAGAAGTACAAATAAGAAGGCATGAATTCAACTAGATAATAAAAAATAATCAAAGAAGAATCTAACAAAATTACTAGCATGGAAGAATAGCCCTCTAAATCATCTTTCCAATGATTTCTCATTTGCAAAAAAAGGAAACCATATGAGCAAGTTATACTTGATTTTGTGAAAGTCCACCAATTAGGAAAAAAATGGCTATTGTGGGCTATAAAACCCACCCACTGGTCACATTAGGCCTTGAATGAGCGATGGTGGCTAGCAGGTGGTGCTTTTGTGGAAAAGTGGTAGCAGCTCAATAGAGTTCTGTTGGAGTGCTTGAAGCTCTAGAGCTCTTGGAGCTCCCACAATGAAGCACCTGGAGCTTTGGAGCTCCAAAATCAGAGCTCACTTGGGAGAACCTAAAGCTCTCAAACCAAAGCTCACTCTGGAGCACCTAGATCTCCTAGAGAGGAATGTTCTTTGGAGTGCCTGGATTGATCTTGGAGTGCCCTAAGAGCTATGTATGAACCAATGGGGTTCGTATAGACCAAAAAGATTACCTCAAAAAATGCACGATCTTTGATTTTGATGAAACAATAAGCAATATTGGGATTTTCTGGCACTCTAATAATGATGATGATGTCATTTCACTCCATAATGTTGAGAATTATGTGTTGATTTCTACTTGCCTCAAAATATGTGCCCATAGGAAAGACCACCCAAACCTTCAACTACTTAGAATTTGATGAAACAACAAGTATTCTTAGAGCTTTTGGATTCTGCAAACATGATCATAAGGTCGATGAAGCTCTAAAAATAAGCAAAAAAATGCTCAAATCCAAATTTACATAAGAAAACAAATTTGGAGACCGTACAATGCTCTTGAGAAAAGAAACCCTCCAAACTTGAGAAGGAAATTGTTGAATCTATGCCCTGATACGATATTGAAATTTGCAACACAAAAACCTATAGGATAAAACAAAAAAATGAAAAAACACATTCCACGAGTAAGGGTAGCAAGAAATCATTGCTATATTGCCTAAGAGCAAAAAGAAATTATAATATTTCAAGATTAATAATTGCATGATGAATTTCCATGAAGAAGTCAATTGTTTTTATAGAAAAGCATGTCTCTAAAAATAGAGAAAAAGATTAAAAAAAACTATAATATGCAAACTAGAGCCCAACTAGAGTGACTTAAACTAAATTAGGCTCAACTAAGAGAGCTTAAGTTAGAGATGCATGTGCACAATTAATTTATGCAACAATACTAAATGTAACTAATGCAACAAAACTATGTATGTGCAATATAAATGCATGCTTTAACAAATGTGGGCAAAATCACACACACACACACACACACACAGATATATATATATATATATATATATATATATATATATATATATATATATATATATATATATATATATATATATATATATATATATATATTTAACATTTATTTACTTTATTTAAAAGATTTAAATTGTTCACTAAGATGTGTTAATTAAATTAAATTATCTATCAATTTTTTGACATTTTTTAAAACATTCTTAAAAATTTATATACTAGTATGATCATGTTGGTGACCTAAACATTGTTCAACCATAGTATTCTATGTTTGTTCCATAATGGATATCGACAGATTCTTAGGGTTGAGTTATTCTTAAAGTTTTGTTAAAGGCTCAATATAGATATTTATGATAGGCCTCTAGGTGACCCACAAAAGTGTTTCCAAAAATAGAGAAACTGTGAATGTGACCCTATGATAGTCAAGGAATTTGCTTCTTAAAGTGTTATATTCACTTCATGAGGTATATGTGGGACAAGAAAAAATATTTTATGATTTGAGAAGAAGCTATAACTTGTTTGATAAATTGTAAGCTTTCAAAATTTTAAGAGACTATCGTAACAGATTCTCTAAATACAACATTGAAATGTTTGATAAATGTCACCCGAATGTTTGAATAGGATAAATGGTATTCCTTGTGTGATATTTCTAACATTACATGGTTGGTGGTGATGCTTATTTTTTATATTAATCAGTAGAAATAAGGGTGATGATATTCCTTTGTGATGTTTCTAACATTACATGGTTTGTGGTGATACTTGTTTAGTATATTAATCAACAAAAAATAAGGGTGATGTCCCTTAGAAAACTAAAACCTTAGGGTGTAAAAATCACATACCAAAATGACCATTTACAACAAGGGGTGAAAAGAAAACCATCAACATCACACTAGAAACATAGCTAGTGATGTGAAAATAATACAATATTCCTGCTCTGCAACTTTTAAACTTCTATGTTTCCATGGTGGACAATAGTAATAGGAGGCATGTATCCCCCACAGGAACCCCTTACATCAACTATTGAACCCATGCAAGAGGGGCCCAGTGGTCCCATTACATGGTAACCTACTACCGACGGTATCACAACGTAGGAAACTTAAAATAAAAAAGGCCCGAAGACTGGCTCTAAGGATCCAGATGTGATTTCTAACAAGGTGGATCATGCAAAGAGCCAAAGAGGCTCTATGTTAGAAGGGTAGAAAAATGTTCTGGTAGGCAGCTGCCAAAGGGAGGTAGAAAATGAGGTTGCATCAAAGTGTGCTCAAATGAAGGAGGAAATGACTATCAAGGTTCTTGATGTTATTGTTGATCGTATTGTCTCTTATATGAACAATACCTTAGTTGGTTGTTTCTTTTCATTTAGGCCAATGATTTTTATGGTCAGGAAGTGGGTCTCTGAGAGATGGAAATATAAGGGAAGTGTTGCAACCAATGCAATGCCTAGTTCCTTATTTATTTTTAAGTTTACTATTGTGGACATGACTGCCATTTTGTTTGGGTCTTGAACCTATGGAAAACACCACCTCTCCTTATGCAAATGGAAATCAAGCTTTGATCTTGTTGTTGATTTAAGTCGGACTACTCCTATGTGGGTTTGTTTGTTGGACCTCCTACTCAAGTTTTGGGATAAATAGATCTTTCACTAGATTGGTAGCACATTCAAAAACTATGTTTCCACATATGAAGTCACCAAGGAAAACTCCAAGTTAGTTTTCTCCAATTTTTGTGTTAATGTGGTTGTTAATAAAACTCTCCCTAACTTTATTATCCTGCAATATAAACTAGAGAAATGGACACAAACACTGGCATATGAAAATTCTAGTCTTCTGTTAGAAGTTACAAATCAAATCACATGATTTCTAATTGTAAAGCCCCCAAAAAGGAGTAGCGAAAACTAAAGATCATCTCTACCTCTCCTCTAAGGGTCACTGCACCTCCAGAGGTTGTGGATTCAAATTATAATAGTGATGAATATTCCTTCATAGATGGGTTGTTGAATTTATTGGAAGCTCTTAGGAAAACTAACTAGGAGAAGGACTCAAGTGGCATGTTGGACTTGACTATTAGATTAGGTGAAAAACTAATCTCCCAAGAACACCTGCATGCATAACCCTGTCACATGGAAGAAGCAAAGCACAGAAGGCAAGAAAAATCTATGGAGGCCAAAAAGCCAGAGACATCATATGCACATTCAAAAAACAATCTATTATGAATAATGCATTGAGTTGCTAAAAAATACAAAGAGGGAATCCTTATAAAAGGAATCACAAAACCCTAAAAGGAAAAACCCTAAAGAATAATAAGATGCCTAAGTCTAACTTAAGTGTAGAGAATAATAGACTAATAATTAAATAAATTAATTATTAGCTATAATATGACTACTCTAACACCCCCCCTTAAGTGTAACTTAGGGAGAAGCTAAACAACTAAGGACTAAAAGATGCATGAAAACAAAAATGCATGAAAGAGCAATGGGTCCTGACAACAAGGCCTGATCAGGTACCCAAGTACAAGAAATAAACTAGATGAAGGAAACAAAGCCTCCAATCTAGGGAATGTCCCAAAGAAAGGAACAAGAAAGAGCATGAAGCATCTCCGAAGCATGAAATTACAAACACTGTCAGAAGAAACTGCTGGAACCCCCACTGAAATAGTGCATGACCAGGTAGAGAAGAAAAAGTCTGAAGAGCTGATCAATCGAAGAGGTGGCCTCCAAAAGCAGGAATGAATGAGTGTCTATATAGTAGATGATCCATCTCACCGAAATGCATAGGTGCCTAGCCACTACATCCGCCTAGTACATAGGAACAAAAACTGTATACGTAGATCACTCAACCGAACCAAGGAAGCAATAGAACCAACAGGTGAACCCCCCCCCCCATAATGCTGAACAGGGAGAGGGGTGACAGGAACACTGAAATGCAATGCCAAAAACATCTGCAAGAAGAAGAATCAGGAACACCAATAGTGCAACAGAAGTACAAGCACATGATAAAGGGTGGTGTCATAGACACACAACATGGGCTAATGTCATGGAAGGTACACTCACTTGACAAAGGTGGATGAGCACAAAAGGCAAAACATCATAACCCCCCATGGCACTTTATAACTGAGTGTGAGTACAAACAAACACAAGGAGTACAAGATCCCAAATATGCAAAAGCAGGCACTTTATCTCAGTGCGTTTATAGAAAAGAAATGCTACAGAAGAGAAGCATACAATGCTCAGAAGTCAGAAAGAAGAGTGAGCCAGAAGAACAGAAGAAGAGATCCCAGGACTTGTAGAAACCAAGTAATCCACCAGAGTGAGAAAGTGAAAAAATCAGAGGAGAGAAAACCTAGAGAAAAATCTAGATAAAAGACCTCTGCAACTGAATAACTCACAGAACCAGCTTTCCAACGATATCTGGTGAGCCCAAAAATGAGTCCAGATGAGCGAGATATGGCTCCCAGAAGGCAAAACATAAATATCACCTTTGACAGAAAAAAACACTATCAAAATAGCAGAGCCAAAAACTTTAACTTCCATAATCAGAAAGATCTTGGAAAAAGCTTTCCGACGATATAAAGAAGTCCAAAAAAGACCTTCGTATGCTCCAGATAGAGCAAAAAAGGCCCAGGTACCCTTAAAAGGCTTCAAAACAAATTTTTAAGCCTCAGGGGCTAGAAAAAGCAAAGCCCCTGGGCGCATGGCATGCGCAAGGGGCTAAAAATGGAGCCCTTGGTCACCTATGTGACCACTGCAAAGGCCTGCGGGGCTTAAAAACCCGCCGGGCGGCCCAGGCGGCGGTGCGGCCGGCAGAGCGATGCAGGGGCTGTCGGAGCAGAGCTGCTGCAGCGAAGTGGAGGGCGGTGTTGGGTAGAGGAACGGGGGCCATCAGTGCTGGGCAGAGCAGGGGATGGAGGCACTATAGCGGAGTGGAGGAGGGAGCTGTCGGAGGAGCCGGGTAAGCCTGATGGAGCTGCACGGTTGAGGGCGGCGGTGGCCACGGGGTTGCGCCTGGTTGGCCGCTAGGTGGCGCCCCAAAAATTTATTTTTATTTTTAAAATCGCCGTACAGCCTGTGCCTCGGTCCGCATGCTAGGGCCGTACGGCCCTGGTACGCAAAATTTTTTGCCGTAGAGGTCAAGGTGTCCAAAATGGACAAATTTTATATGGATTCTAGCTATCTCGGGCCTTCCGGGCGCAATTGTGAGGTCCGTTTTTGCTCAAAATGCTTCAAATTTTTTTTTCTTTTTTGCAGGCAAAAAAGAAATAAAAAATAACGTCCTTCTTCTGAATCACTTCAACAAAACACGAACAGAGAGCAGCAAGATGGCTCTGATACCATGTTAGATTAGGTGAAAAACTAATCTCCCAAGAACACCTGCATGTATAACCCTGTCACATGGAAGAAGCAAAGCACATAAGGCAAGAAAAATCTATGGAGGCCAAAAAGCCAGAGACATCATATGCACATTCAAAAAACAATCTATTATGAATAATGCATTGAGTTGCTGAAAAATACAAAGAGGGAATCCTTATAAAAGGAATCACAAAACCCTAAAAGGGAAAACCCTAAAGAATAATAAGATGCCTAAGTCTAACTTAAGTGTAGAGAATAATAGACTAATAATTAAATAAATTAATTATTAGCTATAATATGACTACTCTAACATTGACTACCGCACTGGAGGAGGGAAAAATACTGTTGATTGTTCCCTAACCTAGTACAACCCATGTCCTTGCTAGTGATAATAGGGTTGACAGTTAACCCAAGACACTCCTCACCCCCCCATAAGAAAGGCCTTCTCATCACTAAGAGTCTCAACTAGTACCCCAGTAAATGATGATGGGTGGATGATCCAGAAAAAGAAAAGAAAAAACAAGAAGGTTGGTGTTGGTGCTAACACCAAGGCTAGTCAATCATTGCAACTTGTCATGAGGAAAAGATAATTCATCAGGGTAATTTCCAATGCTAGACATAGGACCCTTGACTTTGCAATCAAGATGAAAAAATGAAGTTCTTCTGATAGAACATGAGGGGGTTGAATGGCTCCCAAAAACACTTTTCACTAAAAAACTATATACTGGAAAATGCTATTGATATTCATCTCCTCCAAGAAATAAAAATGATAGAACCCTCCCTCGATGCTCTTGCAAGGTTTTTGTGTTCGGGATCACATTTTTATATGACTAAAGCTAATGGAGATTTTGGTGATATTTCCACCATGTGGAATCCACATAAGGTTGATGGGGTTTTGACATTTTGAACCTCTCTAATCAAAATGTCCTAATTACCAAATTCAAATTTGATGACCATTCTTGATACATGGCTAATTTTTAAGTTCCCAACTCCCACACTAGAAAGAAGAAGGTTTGGAATAATACCTCATCCCTTATCCAAAAATTTAGTTCCTCACATTGACTCCTTGCTAGAAACTTCAACTCACCACTTTTCCCCTTGAAAAAGATGGGTGGTCTTGAGGACTATATCAACAACATGGTTGAACTATTATATTTCATAATACTATGGGTTTTGTTGATATTGATCTAAATTTATAAATTTTCACCTGGTCAAATCGAAGGAAAGGCAAGGACCTTATAGAAGTTAGGCTTGATATATATCTATGCTCTACTAATTAGGACATAGGTTTCAACTATTTTGTGATTGCCCTCCCTCGAATAGTTCTTGACCATAATCCCATTTTAATGGAGTGGAAGGAAAGATTGTAGAAGGGATGTAACCCATTTCACTATGAAATCATGTAGAACACTCACCCTAACTTCTATTCCTACATTAAGGAGTGGTAAGACTCAACAGTGTCAGGGAATCCAATGTATCAGGTGGCTCAAAAGATAAACATTGTTAGAAGGAATGTGAAGGGATAGGATAGGTTCATATTTGGGAGCATTTTTTAACAAAAACAAATGTTTCAATTTGATTCCTATCAAAGAACAAACACCCAAGGGTGACCTCCTTAGTGACTAAACATGCTGAACAAGAAGTCTTAAGATCCAAATGGAATGGTATTTTATATAGGGAGGAAATATTCTAGAAGCAGAGCTCTAGAGTCTAGTGGTTGAAATAAGGGGACAAGAACTTTGCTTTCATCACTCAACTAGTACACATAAGTAAAGGAACACTATTCTTAACCTTAGAGATTGACATAATGGGACCATCAAGGAAGATACAAACGTGGGCCTCTTGGCCTTAAATTTTTTTTGCATGACCTTTAGATATGATAGATGTGTCGTAGATAGTGCTTTTGACGCAAGGGAGGATGAGGAGAGAGGCCAAAGGAACACCCTAACCAGATCCACCTTGTAGAGATCACATGCGGAAGCCACAAACACACAAGTGAGAGAGAGAATGTAGATCAAATTCATATATTTATTCAAATAGAATCATACATGTCGAGTTGTACGACCTTCCTGGTTTAGGCACATATTACAATTCAAGTATAGAAGTCCTCCAACATGCGAGGATCTGAAACTATCTTCAATCTTCTAACTTCTACTACTGATGTCCTAATTTATGTCCTCCTTGATGTCCTCACTACAAACAAAGATTACAATATATACAAGAGGCTACCAAACAATTCAGCCTTTAGATCCACCATCAATAGAAGGAATGACCAGATCTAGGTCCACATGCTTCCTAATGATAGATACCAGCATTAATCCATGACAAAAATTAATTGCACAAGTTTGCCTCAACAGGAAACTAAAATAAACAGCTCAGTAAAATAGGATAACCGAGCGCTAGACAAGAATCACCGAGCGCCAGGGAAATAACCAAGCACCAGAGAGATAACCAACCAACCCCAGTTAACAAAGGAAACCAAGCAACTATGGAGCTAACTCAGTCAAAGCAGGAACCGAGAAACACAGGAAAACATAAACATGTTTTTGGTGACACAGGATTGCCAAGGACCCAAGATGCTCCTACATCAGACACCTAGGGTTATTTGAAATGATTCTCCAAATCATGAAGTGGGTATGATCCGAGCTGAATCCAAATCAGATTGTGAAATCCATGAGCTATCTTCAATCGGTCTGTTCTTCCACTTTACGAGATATTCCATATACTATTTTCCTCTTTTACTTCTGCCAACTCTTTGTTCCAAGATCTGCTCAACTTCTTCTATCTGTTTCTTAGGATTATCATTCGGTAATGTCATTTCTTCATCCAACTCATGGTACTCATACAAATCAGTAATGTTGAAAATAGGTGATATATCCATGTCATCAGGTAACTCAATCTCATACACATTTCCACTGTCAAATTTTCTCAAAATCTTGCAAGGACCAAACTTCTTCATTTTCAGCTTCCCATATGTTCCAATAGGAAATCTTCCTTTCTTCAAATGAACCATCACTTCATCAACAACTACAAAAATCTTATGTCTTCTAGATCTATCAACTCTATCTTTGTATTTCTGATTACTTTTCTCCAACTTATGTTTCACATCTTCATGTAATGTCTTCATGTAATCAGCAAACTTTACTCCTTTAGCACTTCTCTTTCCTTCATCAGCAATATCCCTCAAATCTAATATACCTTGTATGCCATTTACAATCTCAAAAGGCGTTTTTCCAGTAATCCTATTCACTGAATTATTTTATGCAAACTCTACTTGTGCCAATACAAAATCCCAATTACTCGATGTGTCTCTAACTAAACATCTCAAAAGATTGCCCAAGCTTCTATTCACAACTTTTGTCTGTCCATCAAGATGTTGGTGAAATGTAGAACTATATTTCAACTCAATGCCAAACTTTCTCCAAAGGGTCTTCCAAAAGTATCCAACAAATTTACTGTCTCGGTCAGAGATGATACTCCTCGGTAATCCATGCAATCTAGCAATTTCCTTAAAGAAAAGATATGCTATATGTACTACATCTGATGTCTTTCTACAAGGTATAAAATGTTCCATTTTAGAAATTCTATCCACAACAACAAATATAGAATCATTACCTCTTACTATCTTTGGTAAGCGAAGAACAAAATCCATACTGATATCAATCCAAGGTTTCTCAGGAACAAAGATCAGTGTATACAATCTAGTATTTTGACTCACTCCTTTTGCAACTTGACTAATTCCACAACTTTTCACAAATTTATAAACATCCTTATACAAATTTGACCAAAAGTATTTCTCCTTAAGTAAATTCAATGTCTTGTCAACACCAAAGTATCTAGCCAAACCACTACTATGTTTCTCCTTTATCAAATTAATTCTCATTGATCCTCTCAGTATACACAACTGAATACCTTTAAACAACATACCTCCTTGGATGAAATATTCTTCCCATTTAGTACTTGGTTGATCTTGAATAGGTGCTTTGCACTTTCTCCACGGCTCAAAAAAATTAGGATCAAATTCATAAGAATCTCTCATGTCATCAAAACCAAGAACTTCAATTTTCATCTTGGTCATCAAAGATCTTCTTCTATTCAATGCATCAGCAACTCGATTAGTGATTCCACTGTTATGCTTTATCAAAATTGTATAGCTTTGCAAATACTCAACCCATTTCATATGTCTCTGATTCAACTTATTCTGACTACCCAACTATTGTAAAGCTTTATGATCGGTATACAAAAAAAATTCACTCGGTATCAAATAATGTCTCCATTTCTTTAGGGCTTGAACAATACCATAGAATTATTGATCATACAAAAAATATTTCCTTTTTGCATCATTCAAATTTTCACTAAAGAAAGCAACAGGTTTACCTTCTTGACTCAACACAACTCCTATTGCACTACCACTTGCATCACATTCCACTTGAAATACCTTATTAAAATTACGTAATGCTAACACAGGAAATTTAGAAACCTTCTTCTTTAGAGTCTCAAAACTTTTATTAGCTCCATGTGTCCACTTGAATTCTCTTTTATCTCCTCTCATAGTCTCAGTCATAGCATTACAAATTGAATTGAAATTCCTAATGAACTTTCAATAGAAACTTTCCAAACCATGAAATGATCTTACCTCACTAGCATTCTCAGGTGTAGGCCAATTCAAAATAGCTTCAACCTTTTTAGGATCCATTTTTAAACCATCAGCTAAAATCACAAATCCCAAATACACAATCTCCTCTTTCATGAAAGAACACTTTTTCAGATTTATCAACAACTTTTCTTCTTTCAACCTCTGTAATACTTGTTTAACATGCAACAAATTTTCTTCTCTGGTCTTTATCAAAATATGATCTAGGTATACAATCACAAATTTACCTAATAATTTCTTCAAAACTTCATTCATCAACCTCATAAAAGTACTCGGTGGATTAGTTAAACCAGAAGTCATAACCAACCACTCATACAAACCTTCATATGTCTTAAAAGAAGTCTTCCACTCATCAAATTCTCTGATTCTGATTTGATGATACCTTCTTTTCAAATCAATTTTGGTAAAATACTTTGATCCAGTCAAACTATCCATTATGTCATCCATTCTTGGTATAGGAAACCTATATTTCACTGTTATCTTGTTGATTGCTCTAGAATCTATACACATTCTCCATTCTCCATTCTTCTTAGGTTCCAATACAATGGGTACTATAGAAGGACTCAAAATTTCTCAAATCAAACCTTTCTACAACAATTCTTGAATCTGTTGGTTCAATTCTTGATTCTCGGTAGGTGTCAACCGATATGGTGCCTTATTCGATAAACTAGCTCCAGGGATTAGATCCATGCAATGATCAATGCTTCTCTTCAGTGGAAAACCATCAGGTACATTATCAAAAATGATCTCACTATACTTGGTGAGTAACTTATCAATCTCCTCAAGGATGCTATTCTTTGTTTTCTTACTCAATTTTTTAGGAATTGCAGCAAAACATACATCATTCTTCTTCAAATCCTTAACCAAATTTCTTCCTTCCATCAAGAAAACTTTCACAGATGTACAAACACTACTAACAGGTTCTTCAATCAAAGGTAACAAGATTTGTATTCTCCCATCAGCCCAAATAGTATATTTATGCAATCTTCCATCATATATAGCATGTCTATCATATTGCCAAGGTCTACCCAACAAAATATGACAACAATCCATAGGCATGATATCACATAACACCTTATCATAGTACTTTCCAATTTTCAAATTCACATAACATTGTTCACTTACCAAGAGTGTATGCTCATCTTTGATCCATGAAATTTGACAGGGCTTCGGGTGTTCCAACCTTTTCAACTGCAACTTTGTAACCATTTCCTTAGATGCCAAGTTCTTCGAGCTTCCACTATCAATGATTACCTTCCATACTTCATCAAAAACTCTACATCTAGTCTTGAACAAACTTTTCCTTACCAGATCTTCCTTATTACTTTCACTCCAAAGTGCTCTCTTTACCATCAAGTTCTTTTCCTTCTCAGGTTCATTTGGTGACTCCTCTTGCACCAAAGCATTTCTACTCCCACCGACCTTCTTACTTGCATGTGTACACTCAAATGATCTATGCCCTTCCTCTCTACAATTGTAACAAGTTCCTCAAAAACCACTTCTAGTATAACCACCTCGCTAGTTATTGCATCTTCCTCTAGATGAACTTTCACCTTTCCACTCGATCTTGCCTTTATCTAGATTTGTCTTTTTAGGTTAAGATCTACTATTTTTACCATAAGATCTACTATTTTTACCATAAGATCTACCTCTTCCTCTAGGGATTCTGCCACCTCCACCTCTTTGTCTTTGCTCATGTCTTTTGCTCAATTTCTCCTCGGCTTTCAATGCAAACTGATAGGCTTCTTCAATGTTTTCCAATTTAACCAAATTGATTTCTTCTTGGATGGAAACTCTCAAGCCATTCAGGTATCTAGAAATTCTTTCCACATCATCTTCATCATGTCTAGATCTGATATCTAATCTATAGAATTCCTCAGTATAATCCTTTACCAAGATATCTTTCTGCCTCAAGATTTGCATTCGCCTAACTAGGTTAATCTAATAATCACAAGGTAAAAATGTTCCTTTCAATTTATTCACTATCTTATTCCATACCTTAATTTTGTCTTTTTCTTTCCTCTTTCTATCCAATTTCAGATGTTTCGACCACAAGGATGCATGACTCTTCAACTTTGTGCTTGCAATTTTCACCTTCTTTTCCTCAGGGACATTTTCATATTCAAATTACTTTTCCATCTCCGTGATCCAGTCCACAAATTCATCAGAATCCAATTTTCTACTATACTCAAGAGGATTAAAGTGTGGTGTAGACTTCAGATTTATCAAAGATTTCAATAATCTTTCCTCACCTTGATCCATCACCGGTGTAGGTTCTACATCAACTTGTTCTTCCTTAACTTCATCATCACTAACATCTTCAAGATGTCTTCCTCTTCGCTGGGATGTCTCAACAACTTCTAATCTAGTAGCAAGTTGTCTCAACATGTCTACCAATCCTAAATCCACATGTCACCTCCCATGAACCATCTTGAAACCCTCTGCAATTGTAGGTTAGATTGTAATCTGCTACCCCACAACAAATCAACTAGGGTTTGATAAGAAGGGGCCCTCAAACCTAGATTCGCAAACCTAGATCTATATCTCACCTCGCTCTGATACCACCTGACACAAGGGAGGATAGGGAGAGGGGCCAAAGGAACACCCTAACCAGATCAACCTTGCAGACATCACACACGGAAGCCACAAACACACAAGTGAGAGAGAGAATGCAGATCAACATCATATAATTATTCAAATATATTCATACATGTCGGGCTGTAAGGCCTTCCTGATTTAGGCCAGATATTATAATTCAAGTACAAAATTCCTCCAACATGTGAGGATTTGATACTATCTTCAATATTCTAACTTCTACTATTGATGTCCTAATTGATGTCCTCCCTGATGTCCTCACTACAAACAAAGATTACAATATATACAAGAGGCTACCATACAAATTTGCCTTTAGATCCACCATCAACAGAAGGAACTTCCAGATCTAGGTCCACATGCTTCCCAATGATAGATACCAGTATTTAATCCATGAACAAAATTAATTGCACAAGTCAGCCTCAATAGGAAACTAAAACAAACAACTCGGTAAGCAAGGATAATCGAGCGCAGGGAAATAATCGAGTGCCAGAGAGATAACCAACCAACCTCAGTTAACAAAGGAAACTGAGCAACTACTGAGCCAACTCGGTCAAGGCAAGAACTGAGCAACACAGGAAAACACAAACATGTTTTTGGTGACACAGGATTGCCAATGACCTGAGATGCTCTTGTTAGGAATAAGGTGTCTCAACCTTGTATATTTCCTTACATTTATTATTTGCTAAATGTCAGCACTTTGGACAATGTGTAAGGTGATCATGACCGAAACGGTTATGACAGATTCCTATGACGGTCATTAATATTTGTAAGAGCTAATTGTGAAAGATTTGATGATGGGTGAAGACATGCAAGACATGTGGCAATTGATAAAGTTGAGTACTGTACACTCTTCTCCAATTGTGGGGTTCAGGTTCCTATTTTCTCAGAGAATGGTAAAACCCTAATACGACTGTTCTTTAGAAGTTACCCTAAAAAGGGAAGCGCATGATATAAGAATTTTTTAGGGTTACAGATTCTGATGAGAAGCGAGCGTATTGTTGGAACATTTTATCCTGCCGGATTTGTCTTCAAGTGTTTATGATCTCCTGAAAGAACTTGCATTGCAAGTGTATTGTAAATTGTAACAGTTTTGATTAATACATTGTGCAGGTTTTGGAGTGCTAGGGTTTTTACCGAAAGGTTTTCCCCAGGGTATATCATTGTGTCATTCTCTTTTTCATGTATTCATCTTATTGCAACAACATCTAAGTTAATTGTATTAGCATTCTGTAATTGATAAGGGTTAAATCTGAATTTGCATGGTCCTCTCCTTTAGAGTTTAGCGTAGGGAACTATTTTCCACTGACTTAGTTTCCTTTCAGATCTTGCATCAGCTTTGGAAGTCCAACTATTAGATTACATCCCAAGGACTATTATTGGGGTTGACAATGTGAATTTTTTTGCTTCAATTACTACAAAAGAAGTGAGGAATGCCACCTTCTCTATACGTGCATTCAAGGCCCCATACCCATATGGTTTTCTCTTAGCTTGTTTTAGAGTTTATAAGATATTGTTGGACTAGATGTGATTGCTGCATGCCACCAGAGATTTCTTCAAAACAAGAAAAATCCTTAAAGAATTAAATCTCTCTTTTATTTCTTTAATTCTAAAGATTTAGGATCCCCTCTCTCTTCATAACTTTAGGTTGATAACCTTTGTAATACAATCCATAAAATATTTTCCAATGTCTTGGTTAGCAAAATCAAACCCATGCTTGACAATCATATCAATTGCAACTAAAAAGGATTTGTCCTTGGGAGGAAAATCCTTGATGCAACCATTACCATTCATGAATTCTTCCACTCCAAGGAGAAAAGAAATATTTTGTAGATGACATTCAAAGTAGGTCCATATTCAAAGTGTACAATAGGGTTACATGAGACTTTCTTGTCAAAGTTCTAGAAAGGTTTGGATTTGATAGGAGGGTGATTTCCTTGATCAAGGAATGTGTAACCTGTTAGAAATAGGGAATAATGAGAGGGGGGGGGGGGTGAATCAGTATTCTAAAAATTTTATCTTTTGCCCAAATATGGATATAACAGATTATCTTCACACATGCATAACATAAGAAACCAAATAACATGCATAGCAATAACATCAAAGAACTCATAACACTTTATTTGTTCTTGAGGAAACCCTAGCCAAGGGAAAACCCTGGTGGGGATGGTACCCACAAAGATCCACTAATCAAAAGTATCCTATTAAGGATATTGACCCTGTTAGGAGTCTATTACAAGCATATAGTGTATCAGTCCTGATTAAGGGACTATAGACCTTGTTAGAAGCCTCAACCCTGTTAGGAGTTGTCAATACAAAATTTGATTACCAGATGAGCCCACTTCCCAAACAAGTAATATAAAATGTATACTAATTAAAAAAATGGATTAAGGTACATAACCTTATGCTACTTGAATCTATATCTTTTCACTTCTCTTACATTCGCATCATATCATTACAATATTACACATCTCATTCATACTTCTTCTTGCAATTACAATTACATATATACAAGTTATTAAAGATAATAACTTTACATGGTCGGCTTCCATATATCTTTATCTAAGAGTTAACATCTAGGATGTCATCCCTTTATATTGTTAAGTCATTATTTTGATAAACAAAATAATCCCTTAACTCTTTACCAATTCTGCCTTCATATTTTGTCCTGTCAGCTTCACACTATCTTCGGTAAAACTATCATAACCAATTCCGTACATGTCGTACTGACTTGCTCTTTGAGATGAGTCATCATTAGCCATAATAGAGTCTATGTTCAAGTGTGCAAGCATTCAACTCACTCCAGTCAATGTCACAAACACAAATTGTGTCCTGGTACACTGTAAAAACATTGTCTCACACTTAGACAAATTTGTGATGTGCTCTACTATACTTGCTCTTTGACTTGTATGATCTTCATGAGGATCATATGTTGGCATAATGACAACATCTATGTACTCACTTCAGCCAAATTGCCAACAATCTCCCCCTTTGTCATTGGTGGCAACATATGAGAAAATTGGCTAAGTGTACAATAACAAAATTTCAAAATTGTCTCAAAATTGGCCATAGTATAAGATATATACTATCCTTATATCTCCTCAAAATAATTCTTATATACTGCAATACTCCCCCTAAGAGTATACATAATACTATCAATCTTCTGCTCTGTATAATTCTCAATTTTCTATATATCTCTCCCCCTTTGACAACAATGACAAAATAAAGTAGGGAGGCTAACAAAATTGTAACACTAAAGATTATACCTTAAATGTCTTATTGCAAAGCCAGTAGGCTTGCAACACAATTTGAAAAATCAACTTTTATAGCTTCTAACTCCTTTTCCCATGACTTCTTGATGGAATCTACCACATTAAGTAGTGTGCTCAGTCCATAAGTTGCAATTTGACATGCTTGGAGGGTCTCAAAGTTGAATTTCTGAAATGATATCCTAGCTGTAAGACATTCTTCCAGCTACTCTTCAATAACACTTATCTTCATGGAAGTATGTTCTCTCAGAAGAGTGAGTCTCCTCATGTTTCTGTTCCTCTCATCGTGAAAAATTCTTATTTCATCATACAGCTTCCAAACTTTCTTCTCAACATGACTAATCTTCACATTAGGATTAGAAAGAAGGTTTGATTCATTCTAAATCTCTTCTTCCTTCAGCCTGATCTGCTTGTCTTCTTCTGCTGCCAAAATCTCAGGTGTTGTACACTGTATGTACAAAGACTTTCTTGTTCCCAAGTGTCTCCTCAAATCCTTGATACAGATATCAAGACTATTGACATCATTTCTGATATTTTGACTAATATTCAAAAGCATTCTAGCCTCATAGTTTGCTTGTGCCTTTACCTTTGCAATCTTAGATAGATTTGTAAACTCATCATCAAAGGTTCTCATCAGTTTCTTTTCTTTCTCCAGAGGGTTTGCATCTGCAATCTATGTGGTTACAACTCCTTGTAACTTTTCAGTTAAGTCCTTCAGAAAACCTTCAAGATTCTTTACCTTCTTATTTTTACCAATAATTTTATTCAGGGAAGTGATCAATTCTAACTGATCATCATCATCAACTTCCTTTCCTAAATCTTCAAATAAAGATCCAACTTCTTTCTTCTTTTCATTCTTAGGAGTAAGACTGATGTCTTCTTTTGTAGGAAGGGGTACTACAACCTTAGTTTCTTTAGGTTCTTCAGTCGTAGATTGGGTTTGCTCTGCTTGTTTAGTTCTATTCGGTTCATCAAGAGCCGAATTGTCAACAATGTTCTCTAAGTTCTAAAATACATTTTCTTCAGTGTCCAAAGTAATCTTTGTACCTTCAACATTCATAGATTCTTCTTCAATATTTATAGCAGGTGGAGAAGGAATATCCTCCTGTTCTGCTTCTTTCTCTTGCTCTGCTGCAACTGAAGTCTCTTCAACAATTTCTGCCATAACTTTAATTATTGCTTGTTCTATTTTTTTTCTCACTTGCTCATACTGTCCTGCCATGATTTGAATGGTTCTCCTCTTAGTCCTCAAAAGAGTGCCAAGGGGTTTCAAAATCTATTCAAGATGCTCATCATCTTTCACAACACATAGTTTCTTTACCATATTTTCTCTTATAGTTTTACCTTCTTCTTGTGCTCTCATTTTCCTATTAATAAGCTTCTTGAATAGGTCATCAGGAATCTTGCCCTGAATAGTATCAAACTTCTTGTTAGCCAGAATCATGTACTTAACAACAAAATTTTCAAGATTCAATCTCTCAGAATAGTCATAAAGATCATAGTACTTATTCATCTTAGTAAAGTCTCCATCTTGTATGATTTCTTCATTCACTCTCTCAACTCTGGGTTTCCATGCTTTCTTCTTCACAGTAGTGTCATCATCTTTAATTACTGCAATTTTCCTAGGGACTGGTGGCACCAAAAATTTCTACCTCTTACTAGGTCCTGTAGCACTTTCCTTCACTCTCTTGCTGGGTGTGGAAGAAGAGGATCTAGTGGATTTCCTTGTTTCTTGTTCTTCCTCAAGTTCCTCAACTTTCACCTTTACTTGTGTAGGTTCATGCTCAACTGCACTTGATGACAAGGGAGGTACAAACAAGATTTCTTTCTTCTCAATACCTCTAATTGTTGCTGTTGTCTTCTTTGCAATATCAAACTCATGCTTCATCATGCAAGAATTCTTTAATATTTTCTTATAGTGTTGTCCACTCTCTTCTTAGACTTCTTTTCTTCCATTATAGCTTTTGCAAGGTTGAAGTTTTCTTCAAATGTTCCAAATCTCTTGCACTGGGTGTCCAACTTACTCTTAAGTAACCTGCCAACATATCCTTCTATCTCTACCTCAAATATCTCATAGCCAAGAGGGTCTATGAACTCAATTCTAGGTTCCACTGCTTCAATATAGGTAAAGTCAGTGTCAACCATGAAACATATATCATTTTTATATTTCTCCACAATAGATTGTGGAATCCTTGATCTACTAGATACCAATCTCTGAAATGTCTTCAATACCAACATAGTACTTTCATTCTCATTATCAATAACATGTTTCAAATATACTTTATTGATTCTTTCCATAGTGTTTTGTCCATTATTCCAATCATCTGTAACTGTGTAAGGAAATCTTCTTAATAGGTGGAAAAACATATAAGTGATCAAAGAAGAAAATCTAAATTGTGCATACTTGGTCTTCTTAATCTTCTCCAAGTTTTCAAACAATTTAATTCTCAAGATTTCACACATATCTACTGGTACCTTATCAACACACATCAAATATGCTATGTGTACCATACCATCTGCCATATCATCTTCTCTAGAATTTGCACAAAACTTAGTGGTTAGGATTTTGCACAAATATCTCACATCTTCTTGCTTGATTTTACTGATTACAATTCCTCTACCATTATAGGATGAACCTGTGTTATCAATAACTATTTTCCTTATATTCTTCTCATTTAAGGGAATAGCACCAGATTTAGATAATCCAGTTACATCATGAATCAAATCAGCAGTAATGTCTATTACTCTATCCTCTAGCCAAAATTTCCCATTATGAATTCTTCTCAAAATGATCTTAGTGCATTCTTCATCGTCAAACTCATATTTCAATGAATACCTAACAATCTCATTGTCTTTCAAATGTTCATATCCTTGCTTTAAAGACATATCATGATTGTAAATCTTTTGATACTCACTGGTAAAGTCACTGTCAGTTAGGGTTTCAATCTTACATCCAAGATAACTTCTTACATTTTCCAAATGCAAAACTCCGTCTGGTATAGATGATAGTGCTAACTTAGTATCATCTTCCAAGGGTTCTACTGGTTCTTTCTTCAATCTAGGTCTATTCTTATCTCTGACATTTTGAATTAAGGATACATCCATGATTGCTTCTAATCTCTTATACCGATTCAAAGATTTATCAAGATAAATACCTCAAATTCATGATTTTAGGGCTTCCGCAGATTCGGCGTTTCAATCTTTCACCAAATTACTACAAAATGCTTCCAATCACTACTTTCTGCTCTTCCAAACACTTAAATTTGCTTTGATAGACAAATAACTTTGATGATAACCTTTTATCACTTGAATCTCACTTAAGTTTGACATCGCATTCAATTCTTTTGCCGCTTCTTTCCAAACAGTTGTTTCTGTTAACCTGCAAAACTTAAAACTTCTTGCGATCTCGCAAAACATAATATTTTCTTTTGCATTCTTAACCATAGCATTAGTACATCATAAACTACCTTACATTAACTGCGCAAGACTTAATTCATCATAAATCTACTTCTACACTATTTCTAAGTTCCTAAACTACTACACTTTACATAATTTAAGTGCTTAAAGATAGGTTAGGTAAGGATTCACTCTTACCACTTGATACTTCACCTTTCTAATTACTTTCAATGTTGAATATGTCTCCTTGATTTGTGCCTTTAACAAACTTTACTTCATCTTCATTACTATAGCAACCTTTCTGACTGTTTCCTGTACTTTCATTTCTTTTTGCATGATTCCTAGGGTTAGGGTTAGGATGATAAGTTCCATTGTTCATTGTATAAAATCTTGCTATATGTCTAATCTTGTTACATATCTGACAAACAATTCCATTGTTCCCATATCTCGGTCCTTGCTGATTGATTTGTGACCTGCAATTTCTAGCAATATGTCCAACCTTGTTGCATCTATAACATACTACTCCATTTCTTCTGTTCATATCTTTAGTAGGTCTCTTATTTGCATTGTTAGTATTCCTAAACATTCTACTACCATAATTATTCTCAATGACTTCAGATTTTCTACATTCAATAGCTCTATCTCCAAAACCATGACAATTATAACAATAACCATTAAGAGGTTTAAATTGTTTACCTGTGCAATCTCTCTTCATGTGATCAATAGTATTACAACCAAAACATCTACCTTTGAATGCTCTTTGCATACCTTTGGGTGATTCTTCTTGCTTCAGTGATTCTTCTTCTTTAGGTGCATCTTTAGATTTGTTGATCTCATCTAACTCTTTTCATCAATGCTTTTACATACTTTCAGATCTGGTTCTTTTCTTTCATCATTTGTTCTGAATATATTAAATCCAAGTCCAGTCTTATCATAGGATGGTTTCCCAAAAGATGCTTGTTCATCGATCTTCTCACTATTTAAATATAGCCTTTCAAGTTGTTGTTTGGATTGAGTCAATTCACCTTTCACAATCTTATTGCATTTCTCAAGTTCTGTATGCTGCAAATTTACTTTCTCAAATTCAGATGTTACTTTGCCAAGTTTAGATCTTAATTCTTCATTTTCAATCTTTAATCTTTCATTCTCAGATCTCAGATTTGCTTCATTTTTGTCATTTCCATCTTTCAAACTTATTTTTAGTTTTGCTATCTTTAGTTCATGCTTAAGGATCACATTTTCTTTTTCTAAATTGTCATCATAATCTTCAATAAGAACTTCGGATTCCTTTTCAGATTTCAAATCTTCTATCTTGTTTTTCAATTTCTCAATAAGGTTCTTTGCATCATCATATTTCCTTTTCAGAGTGTTTCTTTCATCAGTAAGCATATCAATCTACTCAAGAGCTTCATCAAGATTCTTCTGTAGCTAATCCATATCCATAGAGATCTTACTCAAGCTACTAGGCTTTCCTTGAATGATTCTTCTCCGAGTAACTAAGCTCTGATACCAATTGTTAGAAATAGGGAATACTAAGAGGGGGGGTGAATTAGTATTCTAAAAATTTTATCTTTTTCCCAAATATGGATATAACAAATTATCTTCACACATGCATAACATAAGAAACTAAATAACATGCATAGCAATAACATCAAAGAGCTCATAACACATTATTTGTTCTCAAGGAAACCCTGGCCAAGGGAAAACCCCGGTGGGGATGGTACCCACAAAGATCCACTAATCAAAAGTATCCTATTAAGGATATTGACCCTGTTAGGAGTCTATTACAAGCATATAGTGTATCAGTCCTGATTAAGGGACTATAGGCCTTGTTAGAAGCCTCAACCCTGTTAGGAGTTGTCAATACAAAATCTGATTACCAGATGAGCCCACTGCCCAAACAAGTAATATACAATGTATACTGATTACAAAAATGGATTAAGGTACATAACCTTATGTTTCTTTCATCTATATCTTTTTGCTTCTCTTATATTTGCATCATATCATTACAATATTACACATCTCATTCATACTTCTTGCAATTACAATTACATATATACAAGTTATTAAAGATAATAACTTTACATGGTCAGCTTCCATATATCTTTATCTAAGAGTTAAAATCTAGGATGTCATCCCTTTATATTGCTAAGTCATTATTTTGATAAACAAAATAATCCCTTAACTCTTTACCAATTCTGCCTTCATATTCTATCCTGTCGGCTTCACACTGTCTTCGATAAAGCTGTCATAACTAATTCTGTACATGCCGTACTAACTTGTAGTCTAAGATGGGTCATCATTAGCCATCATAGAGTCTATGTTCAATTGTTCAAGCACTAAACTTGCTCCAGTCAATTTCACAAACAAAAACTATGTCCTGGTACACTATAAAAACATTGTCTCACACTTAGACAAATTTGTGATGCACTCTGCTATACTTGCTCTCTGACTTGTACGATCTTCATGAGGATCATATGTTGGCATAATGACAACATCTATGTACTCACTTCAGCCAAATTTCCAACATAACCATGGTCTATTATTTTGTGCTCATTAATGGTGCTCCTAGGGGCTTCTTCAGTGCTAACTCCTACTAGAGGTATCAAGCAGGGTGATCCCCTCTCTCCATACCTATTAATTATGTTGGTGGAAGTTTTAGGGAGAAATTTATTATGGATGATAAATGATAATAAGCTCCTTGGGGTATGTCTTGCTTCCACCATGCCCCTTGTTGTTCTCCAACAATTTGTTGACGACATACTCCTTTTTCTTACTACTTCTGTGATTAAAGATAGAACTTGGAAATCATTTCTCGGTCAATATGCCTTTGTGTCGAGACAAAGCATCAATCATGTCAAAAGAAAAATATATTTCTCCAACACACTTGATAGTCTCCATAAAAAAATTAGAATATTTTCGGTTTTCAATGTACGAATCTCTTAGACATCAATCTTGGGCTGTCACTTGCAATCAAGGAGGTATCCTCTTTTTGGAATTCAATTCTTGAGAGAATGCAACACAAGTTGGCTGGTTAGAAGGAAAAAATTCTAAGCAATACTGGTAAATTATAACTCTTAAAGCAGTCTCTATAAGGGATCCCAATTTGCTTTCTTTATCTCTAATTATTTGGCTGAAAAAATTAAGAGAATCCAAATAAATTTCCCTTGGTTGGGTATGGAGGAAAAAAGAGGTTTTCATTGATTAAATGAGACCCTTGTTTCCAACCAAAGATAATGGGAAGACTAGGCATCAAAAAGAATTCTCATAATTACAAATCCCTTCTTGTAAAGGTTGAATGGAACCTTACTAAGAACATAACCACTTGGTGTGATATCACATCTTTAAAATATTTGAATAAGGAGAAATTCAACCACTTGATTAATAAGTAGGGGCTTCCCAATGGGTCTAGGATATGTAATAGCATCCTTAATTGCAGGTCTTTGATATAGAAAGGCTTGAAGCAGTAGGTTGGAAATGGCCAGATGGTCCAA
Source organism: Chamaecyparis obtusa (assembly GCA_027943335.1). NCBI lineage: Eukaryota > Viridiplantae > Streptophyta > Pinopsida > Cupressales > Cupressaceae > Chamaecyparis > Chamaecyparis obtusa. The sequence continues at coordinate 145,821 of BSBK01008158.1, forward strand.
TTTTTAGATGATACCTAGATGGATGATACTCCCATATCTTCTAAACTAGACTACTGGGGCCTCTGTGAGGCTGTTAAACATTTCTTTGGGGTTCAGGTGGCTAATTACATTGATCATTTTGAACTTGGAAAAATATTTTTATTTTATGCTCAGACCTTCAACCTTTGGACTTACAAAGGAGACTCAAGGAGGAGAGAAATCTATGTTCCATAGAGATCATAGCCTTTTGTGGAACAAGAATGTCGATGGTGATTGTATGGTGAAGTTTTCCTATTTGTTGTTTATCCGAGAGGGTAATTATGACAAACTATAGAAAAGAGTATGGAACTCTCAACTTATCCCTAAATTTAACATGTTCTAGTGGATGGTAATGCACAACTAAATCCTTACACAGGAAAGCCTCATTAAGCATGTATTTCAATTGACAAACCCTTGTATCCTTTACAAATAGAATGAGGAGTATGTTGATCATTCATTTATACATTTCCCTTCCACATGTGATCTATGGAAAAAAGTTTTACATTTACTCCAAACTGATTCGGCTATAAATAAAGATGTCCAACAAATTCCTTTTAACTAGGAGGGAACCTCTCTTTTTCCCCTAATTAGGAAAATTTGGTGGAAAATCTATCCACATCTAGAATGGAAAACTTGGAAGGAGAGAAATAACAATATCTTTTGGAGTGTATAATGTATGTCTAATGTTATTTTCTATCTTTTACACAAAATGTTGTTAGAATACTTGATTGTCACCAGAAAGAATTACCTCCTTGTCCTCTCAATCACCAAATTGTAAGGAAGTAGCCACCTAGATTCTTATGGGAAGTTTAAATTCTCTAAAAAGATAAAATAGAAACACACAAAATAGACTCCTCCTATGCCTAGTTAGTGCAAGCTCAACTTTGATGGTATGACGAGGCAATGTCAGGGATTGGTTGTTGTTGAAGGAATAATCGAAATGGACAAAGGGAATCTAGTTTCACCCTATAGCAGTGCAATGTCCAAACATATGAATAACTAGACATAGGGAATGGACCTCCTTTGGGGCCTTAGGGTTGTGCTCTCTATCGGCATGAGAACCCTCTCAATTGAAATGGATTCCTAGATCATCATTGATAGTGTTAAAGTACAGTCCAAGGCCATCTAGTTGGTTGAGGGAATTCTGGGGGATGTTCACAAGCTCTTGTTGGGCTTTGACTCTTTCATTATAAACCATGTTTATATGGAGGGCAGTGTGGTATCAAACTCTCTTGCTGCTAGTGATTACAATATGGAGGGGTTGAGATGCTAGTGAAATCTCCACTCTCTTTTAGTAGATATTCGAACTCTCTTGAGAGGAGAGTACCCAACTTCCAATGGGGATGGTGTATAAAGTTCGTATTTATAAGAAATATGGTTCGAGGGAAGCTACAAATATTTTATGCAGAATAATCTATGCTTCTTATTTTAATTCAATGCCTTTACATATATATAGGAGTAAATCTCCTGAACTACTTTTCTTATTATGTTGAGTTGTTTTAACAACTCAACATACTTACCACTATTAAAATAACTTATTGAATAAACCTTATGACTATTAATAATATTAAGTTATTTATTAAAAACTCAATATTATGAGAATAAATTATTTTATGTATTCTAATATTCCTAACACCTAGATGTGAACACTAATTCCCAACACCCCCACCCCCAACCCCACCCTTAGTGTGAACATGGGGAGATTTTACATCCAATACTTGATGACCACATACAATAGCTCGCCAAACATTATAATATAAGAGTATGAACATTCACATCTGTACTTATGGAACCACAAATAGAGACTAACACAATTATCCAAGGTATTACATAAAATTTGGATAGGGACAAACTCATTTATCCAAAAACAAGGTTATGAATAGGGACATACACTTTTTTTCACAAAAATTATGATTGGGTACTTGAACATATCCAATCATAATCACCAACTCTTGTGACTAGGGAAAAACACTTCCAATCACTTAGATCATCTTGTGAATGGTGACAAACACATCCATTCACTAACAAACAACAATAGTAATTGGGGACAAGCACATCCAATTACTTACATAGAAAGATTGAACACCATGCCCTTTGTTGTGACATATGCAGCCACCATTGTAGACCAGTGTTGCTCTAATCACAAATGATATAAGACCGTTGCTACTGCCACCTGGAAACCTATCTTGGCTTTAGTCTTTTTGGCATGACATGGGAATAGAACATTGATTATTATCCTCCCCCCTAAAAAATAATGTAAAATTTTCACTTATTCACACAACATACTAAAATCAATAGAACATATTGTAATACCCCAAAATTGGCACCTTATAATTTCAATCAATTTTGGTGCATTTTCTTCAATTTTACATCATTAAAGTCCTATTTTACTAGGCAATTTTCTCTCTCCTACTTGACTTTATTTGACTTGGTGTCAATTGCAAAAAACCCTAAAATTGTATTAATCTCACACTATAATTAATTCCTAAGTATTTGACTTTATTAGCTAAATAATCCCTATGATAAATTGATTTAATTCTAAAGTCCTAAGTGCTTTAAATTAAATTAAAATCACCCCATTTAGCTAATACACATAAAATGAATTAATATTATTTGGTTATTTGAATGGATTATCTTATTTGGATTTAATAATTCAAATTATTCGAAGGGTCACCCATATGTGGCAATAATTCATTCTTTTAATTAAGTAATTCTTCAATATTTGTCTCAATTGGAAATGAAGAGTCAACCATTTCATTTCAAGAACCTCTTCATCCTCTCTCTCGGATTTTCTATATTATGAACCTTCTTCCTCATTTGAAAAAAGGCAATTGTGAGAGTATCTAAACTATAGTCAAATTTAGTCTCAATTTTCATACTTTCAAGCTTTGTTATTGCATAATTAGTTTAATTTCCATTTCTAGTTAATTTCATTCTCATATTAAACTAGTTTTCTTATTGTTATTAGCTTAATTCTCATATCTCTTTCAAGTTCTTAGATTAAAATCTGCACTTCTTTCTTAGATTAATTGCATCTTCATTCTTAGATTAATTGTACATTCATCTTAGAATAATTGCAATTTGTTTATCTTTCAAGCTTTCAAAATCCTTCATATTAGTTTGGTCTTTTGGTTGTTTTCTCTCATTCTGAGAGTAATTCAAACACCCCGGCTAATTAGAAGGCAACAAGTTGAATCGATAGAATCTTACGAATTGAGTAATTCATACTCCTCTTCGTGATTCGATGATCGAGAAATGACTATGTTGTGTCTATGGCTAGATTAGAGGTCCATGTTCAGCTATAAACATTCTGGCACCCACCGTGGGGCAGAAAAAATCATTTCTGACCTCACTCTTGAAATTTTTTGATAAGGAATTTGAACTCTACCATGCATTCGTACTTCACTATGTATAGAATTGCGCGTGAGATTTTTGAGCGTGTCATGCGAACATTTTCTCCTAGTAGCATTCTATCATGTGAAGAAACACTTTCTCATGCAGGTCCTTGTATTTTCTCATTTACAGTGCAGTACTTTCTCGCGTGAAGTTTTGCTGTCAGTCATTAAATTTTCTAGATTTTGAAATATACTGTTACTTTTCCTGACATTTACTTTTTGTTGTTACTTTCATATTCCTGATTTCTGCTACAGCGTAACAATGGTCTGCAGGTCGCTTGTCGAAGATCATAAAAACTTGCTAACAGTTTGCTTATAGGATAGTTGTCGAAGATCATTTAAAAATGTTGTGCTTGTTTACTTTTTTTCATTCACATAGTCTAACTAGGGCTTTGTTAAAATTTCTTAAGGGTCCTAATAAAAAAGTAGGAGAATAGGCTCTTCATTACATGGAAGTGATGCCCATGAATGAAATTGAGACCCAGATGTTACTAGAATGATGGATACCTGGGAAAGCAAAGCAAGGTAGTGAATCTTTAGCACATCTACTTGTCAGGGGATTATGCTCTTCTCTCTTTGAGAGAACCAAAAACCCAAAAGCTTGTGGATTTGGTGGAGTGAAACTAGCTCAGTGATGACTATGCTTGATGTGTTTGGGTAAGGTTAAGAGGTAGAGAAGTATGCTCTTCTCTCTTTGAGAGAATCAGAAAATCCAACCCTCAAATCCAAGCCAAGTTGTGTCACCTTTAGAGGGCCTGCCGAAAGTTGAACCTCCGGGAATGACCCAAGTGAGTATGCGCCTATTGCTGGTGATTCCACCTCACTATAATAAAGAATTTTTTGATGAGTCTAAAGACTCCAAAACCATGTTAGCTTCCTTCTCTTGATTTCAACTATCATCTTGAGAAGGCTTCGTCTATTGTACTAAGCGGCGCCGCTCCTAGCCCTGCTTGCGGGGGTGTATGACTGTCGAGTGTTGGTGTGGCTGTGAGGCCTCAACCTTGTATCGAGGGAACTAAAGGTTAGTGTGAACAAAAGCCCACTAAAAAATTTCCTTAGTTAGTTGCCTACCCGGACCACCTCCAAAAGGAGACATAATCTTTGTGCGGGGAGGGAGAAGAAAATCTCCCATAGATTCTCACCATAGGCATGCACCTGGACGTTTGAAGGTGGTATATGACACTGGCCCCTACTTCAAGGGTAACCTTTGAACATATACTATTGAGTCCTTGGAAACACCAAAAACACAGGTGCCCTCTAGGGGGTGACATGGCTATGTGAGATGAACACATGCGCATAAGCAGTGAGGCACAAATTTTGTCTTCTCACCATTTTTTTTTGTAGGGATAACTATGTGTTTGTTATCAAGTCTTAAACTTGTCCATCATGATTAAACAAAGACTCCCATGATACTACCAAGTTGCTTTGTCCTTGGTAGGTCTGTTTGCGACTACTTCTTGTGTCACCATTACTTTTTCTAAACCTTCATGTGTAAACAAATGCTTGAAACCTTCAAACTGAGATTGTTGATTAAACTGTCCTTTAAACTATCTAGAAACTAGATTTTCTGTTTGAGAACCATTTGCACTGTGTCCCAAAATCTATCTTTTATCTCAAAATCTACATTGAATTGTCGAACACTGGTATTTTCCCACGTGAAGTTTTAGAAACTGAGCATTTCCTCACGTGAGATTTCATTCTCTTGCATGAAGTTTGGCATTCTCTCATGCAGCCCAGTACTTTCTCACGTGAACCTGTACCCAGATTTCAAAAATAATGAGCTTGTTCCTATTGACTGGTCAACTTTTTACCTGATCTCATTTTTGTTTGAGGTCTGTTTGTCTATTTTCCTGTCGTTCACTATCTGAAATTGAGTGTCTCGAGCTACGAACTGATCAATTATTGCTTTGAATAATTTTGTATCTCCTTTGTTTATCTTATCTCTTTTGTGCTTTTGTACCTCGCATTGTGATAGTCTTATCTCGGCTATTCTAGCCATACTCTTGACGATTCATGCCAAGTGCATCTCACATCTTGGCTGTTCTAGCCTTTATGTCATTTTCATTATTCCTAGAGACAAAGTTTTAGTATTGTCTTGAGTCTTCTCTTGTCGCATCTTCATCTATGACTGTCATGATTAGAAGTGGCAACACTTACCCCATTCATAATACCGGTCAAGGTAGAGGTAGATCTCATAATCAGGAAATAAGTTGTCTCGAACCTATTGTGCAATCTGAACATTGTGAGGGATCCTCAAGTTCTTCATTGAGTACTTTGAAAGAGAGCCCATCTCAATCATCACCTCCAATGTTCCAAGAGTGTTTTAATCCATTGTTTCAAGCACAACCTCATTTCTCATTTCAAGAACATGATAATTCATTCTTCCAAAACAACTCATTATTTTATAAATTTGGAAGACCAATTCCTCAAACTAGTCCTATCATTAAACCTATCGATCCTATTGATGATATCGACTCATTTGAAACTATTGACCCTCTTGATCTTGTTCACACACCAAAGGTTACCTTAGCTACACCCTTTCGGCATCATTCACACCATTTTACAAAGTCTTCATTTTCTACACAGTCCTACGTTGACAAGATGGGAGATTCGTTCAACTTCCAACCAGGAAAATACAGCCAAAATTATGATCAATCTCAAAACAACCATCATCATGGTCAATCTTCCAATGACAAACATCATGCTAAAATTTGAAATGAGTAACATTATGATCAATCCCAAAATGATCAGAATCAGCACCAAGCTCAAAACAAAGCCCAAGGTGGTCAACCAGCATATCACTATCATCCTCCTCCTTATGATCAGAGTCAAGATCAAGTCCCAAGCATTTATGAGATATCAACTCATTTGAAACTATTGACCCTCTTGATCCTGTTCATGCACCAAAGGTTACCTTAGCTACACCCTTTCGACATCGTTCACACCATTTTATGAAGTCTTCATTTTCTGCATAGTCCTACATTGACAAGATGGGAGGTCCGTTCGACTTCCAACCAGGAAAATACAGCCAAACTTATGATCAATCTCAAAACAACCATCATCATGGTCAATCTTCCAATGACAAACATCATGCTCAACTTTGAAATGAGTAACATTATGATCAATCCCAAAATGATCAGAATCAGCACCAAGCTCAAAACAAAGCCCAAGGTGGTCAACCAACATATCACTATCATTCTCCTCCTTATGATCAGAGTCAAGATCAAGTCCTAAGCATTTATGAGATTCTTGGCAATGATGGTGATGACATAATAACTCAAAATGATATAGATGTTGTGAAAGAAAACAAGGGTCTTATCAAGATGATGGAGATCCTCCTTCTAGAGGAGAAGGAAAAATAATTTCTTGAGTTGGCCAAACAAGGGGCCAAATTACCCTCATATTATTAGGTTGAAATGCTTGTGGCCAAGGAAGAAGAAACTAAGACCGCTAAGTTTCAAAAGATGGTCCGAGACATGCAAGATCAGATTAGCCAACTTGTGAATAATAAGGACAAACCCACACAATAGTTCACAATGGAAAGAATTTTTCCTTTCCCCTTTGATCGGAGTCTTCACATGCCACCTTTTCCCAAAGGTGTAGAGCTACCTAAATATGAAAAATACTTGGGTGCTACCGATCCCCAAGATCACTTAAGAGAGTTTGGTGCTTTATCCATGGAATTCATGCATGATCGAACCTATCTTATGCACCTATTTCCTCGTAGCTTGGGTGGACCGACTATGGAGTGGTTTTCTCGATTTCCCACTGGTATTAAGATTTCTGATGAAATGACTAATCTATTTCTCAAAACATTACTCGCATAATATTCAGCATCCGGTCAACATCTGGGATCTTTGCAATTTGAAACAGCGATAAGGGGAACCTTTCCCAACATTTCTCCAAAGGTGGACACAATTATGTACAAGGTGTCCTCACAAGCTACCGGAGTTTGAGAGAATCAACATTTTTTGGATAATCTTGTCCCAGACTTTGGATACCAAGTGCAATTACAAGGTCCCGTAACCTTTGATAGCATCATTAAACAAGCGGTGCGAATAGAGGCCTTTATGATCAAGAAAGGGGAATTGACTTTGAATAAAGACAACAAACAAGGATCTTCAACCTCGAACAAAGATAAAGGGAAGTTTGTCAACAAGAATAAAGATGTTGTGAATAATGGAGTGGTTGACAATGTGACCCCGAAGCCTGCTAAGTCTATTTTCAATCTCTCCCTTAGCATATAGGTGATCAAAGCTACTGAAAATCATGTGACAGAAAACCAAAAAGCTTCAAGGTTTTCTAGGAACAAACCTTGGGCATCTCGAGCCAAGCGTGAATTCACTTCCTTGGGAGAACCACTTGATGTGGTCTCTAAAACTCTTGTGCATAATTAGATACTTACTCCTTTGGAAAAGTGTCTCTATGACCCACAACCATGACCTCATTGGTGGAATGACAATGCATACTATGACTATCACCAAAATAAGGGTCACAAGACTTCTACTTGTCTTCAGCTAAAACATAAGGTCCAAGATTTGATTGATAGCGGTGACATTGTTGTGGATGGCCATAACAATAATTCAGACTATCATGCATTTAAGGATCCCTTCCCTCCTCATGAGAAGGGTGAATCTTCAAAGACTAAGAATACCAATGCTAAGGTCAATTACGCGTACACTAACGATGACAATGTCATTGGTATGATTGAACCAATTAAGGTTGAGTATTGCGATGTGATTACTATTAAGGGGAGAGGCAATGCTCCCAAACCTAAGACTCCTTTCATCTTATGTAGTTCCATGTCTCATTCATCTGAATCTGAACAACCTCAGGATTGTGTGAATGTTGTTACTTGATCACATGGAAGGATTGTTTTGAAAGGTCCTGATCCTCCTGTATTTGCTCCAAAACAAACTATGGATAAGACTGCTATTGGCCCTGCCAACAAGAGAATGAAATCGGTCCCTACATCTAGCATGACTAGTTATAGCATCTTAGATCAGCTCTAATGGACCAATGCTCAGATCATCATTTTTGAGCTATTGAAGATCTCGCCTGCTCACAATCAGATTCTGGATAAAGCCCTCACCGAGGCAAACATCCCCAAAGATCTTGATCTCGACCGGTTCTAATCTATAGTGGGTCATTTGACCTCACCTCATTATTTTTCCTTCTCTAAAGAAGATGATCACTCTTTGAGCCATTCGCATAACGCTCCCTTACATATAGAAGTCATGATAGGCCCTAAGCACATCTGCCGAGTGCTCATAGATAATGGTGCTGGTCTCAATATCTATTCTGCTAAATTTCTTACCCAGCTAGGTTATCATGAGAATTGTATAGATTCTTAAAATAAGATTACTATCAAAGCTTATGATGAAGAGGAATGAAAATCCTAAGGTTTAGTTGTGCTACCTATCCACGTAGGACCTGTTGAGAGAGATGTTACCTTTCAAGTTCTTGACATTCCTTTTGCCTACAATATCTTGTTGGGTAGACCATGGATTCATGAGATGCAGGCCATTCCATCTACATACCATCAATGCATCGAGTTTCCATTCCATGGAGTGGAAGTCAATGTGCCTGCTAATACCAACTATTCTTGCAATACCCTTGCACAATCTACAGATAGCTTTGTTCCAGCTAATAGAGAGTCCATTGAGTTCTATGATGCTAAGCTCAAGGAAATGGAACAGACTCTGAAACTTAAGGATACATGCATGGGAGGATATTGAATTGAACCTATGCTATCACTGGCTTCTCTCCCTCTGTCTCCATGCTCCTATGGGAGACCTTCTGAGAGTAACAAACCTTTTGATGACTCTCCTCAAAAAATCTATGATGGTGCCTTTGCATGGGCCTCTACACCTTTAGAAGATGAGGATGAAGAAAGATCTATCACAACTTGGATCTATAAAGGGAAAGAAACATCTGAAACAATTGTTCCACCTCCAAACTTAGAGTAAGAGCCATACATTGAGGCCTTCAAGATCATGAAGCATTTTGGCTATAAAGGGAGTGGTTCTATAGGAATAAATGACAATGGTTTGTTGAAACCTATTGAAGCTACAGGTTGCCACACAAAGGATACTACTGGCTTAGGCTTCAAAAAGATTCCCTTTCATTTAGGGATAAACAAATTTTTGTCAAAACCTGAACCTGAACCTGAGCCATAATTTGAAGATACTACTCTAGAGGTAAACCTAGAGGCCAACTCTAATGAAGACACCTTTCCATATCCTATTCCTCCAAAATTTGCTGCACTCTTTGCAGAACCCAATGAGCCTGTCATACCTATCCACTTGGTAGGGACTGATAGTGATTCTGATGAGTTTGCTTTGGTGCATCAACTCATGTATGACCAATGGAGAGAAATAAAAATGGTTGATTCTGATTCTCAGGGTGAATGATACATACCACCACATTTCCAAGAGAGGTTTGAACAAGACCAACTTTAGCAAGCCATTAATGCTACAAGGGATGAAGATGAGTTAAATGATACAACTAGTGCTAATGGAATTCCCACATCAAGTACTAACTCACATGAGTATGAGTTTGACTCTTTGTCTGATGCTACTTATGATAAAGATATAGACATGGTGCGTACCTATGAAAACCTTCTCAAAGTAGGTGAAGGGTCTAGTGTTAGGATGCACGAATTAGATGCCATTGGTGTTAACTTGTCCTCTACTTCAGATGTGAGGTCTCATAGGGATTCAAACACTCCTTTGGATGAGATTGCTCTAGGTCTTGACTTGCTCATCCACACTTTTGATGATTATAACGTGAATGCAATTGAACCAGCCACTACTTCTCTCTCACTCAAAAATCCTAAGCTGATAAACTGGAACTCCCCCTCCTCATCCAATGAAGTCCTAATGTTCCAGAATGATTACACTCTAGCCTGTTACCTCCATGATATTGAACCTATAATGTCCTCCACCAATGAAGGCAGTGTCAACATGACAGAGGCAGATATCAAGTATCTTAGTCAAAAAATTAAAAGAAGAAAAAATAGATGCTTTGATGGTGAAAACCACATTGTGGCAGTATCAGAGCCAAAAATAGTAAAAATAAAAGATGTGTCCAAGGGTGAAAACCTCTCTGAGGTGCCTAAGGATGAGATACTTGATATGCTCCTGAGTCACTTTCAAGAGAGATCATCAGTATTGATTGAGCTGACACAACCAGTGAATTTGGGTACAGAGGCTGCTCTACAAATTATTCATCTAGCACAGTCATTATCTGCAAAAGAAAAGGAAGAGTTTACTAGCTTCTTTCAAAGAAAGAAAATAAACTTTTCATGGACTTACTTTGACATGTCTGGATTAGACCTCAATCTAATGATGCACCATCAGTCCATTGCACTAGGTATTAAGCCTATCAAATAGAAGCTTCAAAAGATGCATCCACACATGACACTTTTAGTCAAAGCAAAGCTAGAAAAGCTTCTTAAGGCTGGTTTCATAAGGACTATTGAATATGTAGAGTGGATTTCAATTATTGTTCCAGTCACCAAATATGATAAATCCATTCGTGTGTGCACAAACTTCCGAGATCTAAATAAGGCATGTCCAAAAGAAGACTTCCCACTACCCAATATTGACATGATAATGGATATGACAACAGGTTATGAAATGTATTCCTTGATGGATGGATTTTCTAGCTATAATCAAATAAAAATTGCACCAGAAGATCAAGAAAAGACTTCTTTCACATGTGCCTGGGGCACCTTTTGCTGGAATGTCATGACTTTTGGGCTTAAGAATGCTGGAGCAACATATCAAAGAGATGTCACTACCATTTTTCATGATATGATGCATAAAACAATGGAAGATTATGTGGATGAAACTTTAGCCAAAAGAATACAATGGAAAACTCATCTTATAGATTTGGGTCCCATACTTGACCGCATGGAACAATTTAGTCTCAGACTTAATCCAAAAAAATGTGCATTCGGTGTCACTTCTGGGAAACTCTTGGGTTACATCATTTTAGCTAAAGGCATAGAGCTTGATCTTGAAAAGGTTCAAGCTATTATGTGTGTGTGTAAAAATTGTACCTGATCTGTAGACACAACACTTCAGTAAAACATTAGAGGTTAGCTATAATCAAATCATGAAAAATTGAAATCTATTCTAACCAAGTGATTTACTGCCTTCTAGTAGGTGCGAGATTAATGTTCTCAGATTGCTATCGAGATCAGTGACCTAGACGACACCTAAATGAAGGATTTGAATGCAATTGATCTAGATATGAATTGAATGCAATTAATCTATATTTTTTGATATTTTCTATGCAATGATATGATGAAAACTGATATGAATCTATGCTAATATGAAAATTGATATGCAATGCTAATCTAGAAATGATATGATATGAGAATGAAAATTCTAACAATAATATGAAAGCTATGAATTTGAAATTGATCTCACAAAGCTTCGAATCCTCAAATTTATCTTTCAAGCTCCAATTGTGCAAATTCTCAAAATCTGATATGCTATGATTCCTGTAGAGTAAGTTTGCAATTTGCGAGATATGAATTATGAGGAGCTGAGCCTTGGTTTTATAGAAATCTAGGGCTTTGGAGGTGCATAAGAAAAAGCCATAAATCACTCAAATAACTCAGCTTGATTTTTGAGTTATTTTTAAATAACAGATAATTAAGCTACAAAAATCATGCAAAAGCACAGTTCAACTCGAATTAGAAGTTTAGATCAACTTTAAAACTCAAAAAGATGTTGAGTTTCAAAAAGCTAAGAACTTGCATTGATTTTCCAATTTGAGTTTAACTGGTGCTTGAATGTGCACATGGATAATTATGATTTAATAAATAAATAAAGTGATTTATTCTCAACTTAACTGATTTTTGAAAATAAATAATTGATTTATGGGTTAATCAATTATTTAATCAAACTTTTATTAAAAACTATATTATTAAATAATGACAACTTTCTTTAATTAATTAAATAAGAATTTAATCAATTATTCATAGGATATTGGATTTATTGTCAAAATTAAATAATACAATTAATAATAGATAGAATTAAATTTAATTACACAATTAAGTGGCAAGATATTAAATCTAATTAATTAAATATGAAAATATTCAATTAATCAAACTTAGGATAAATGTGATTTATTGCCAAATAATCATTAAATTAAAGATAATTAAGATAATTAGGAATATTGCTAGGAATATTCCCCAATGCAGAATTTAAGATAATCAATTAGGATTCGATGATGTTTAGATGTGCCTTAGATTAGGACTTCGATGTCGATTTTGTTCGAATTGTTGATATAGGAGGTTAATGAACTTATAGCCCATTTTTGGGGTATTGCATTATGGACATGCCTCCACCTAAAAACATCAATCAGATGAGAGGACTTCAAGGAAGGCTATAATCTATTCAGCATTTCATTTCATAATTGGCTGACAAGTCACAACCATTCACTAAAACTTTGCATAAGGGTGTGACTTATGAATGGAATGAAGAATGTGATAGAGGACTCACTCAAATCAAATAGTATCTTGCTAATCCACCTATATTGATGCCTCCTATTCATGAGAAGCCTCTTATACTATACATCTCAGCCATGAACACATCTTTGGGTGCTCTCCTAGCTCAAGAAGATCAGAACAACAAAGAGAGAGCCATTTATTATATTAGTAGAACATTAGTTTATTATGAAATGAACTATTCTGTCATTGAGAAAGCTTGTCTAGCAGTAGTGTTTGCTTCATAGAAATTGTGGCATTATATGCTCACCCACACTACAAGGCTTATTGCAAAAATTAATCCACTAAAGTACTTACTAAGCAAGGCTGCCCTCACGGGTAGACTAGCGAAATGGGTTATGATACTCAGTGAATTTGATATTGAGTATGTGGAAAGAAAAGCTATTAAAGGACAAGCAATTGTTGATCAGCTGGCGGAGGCTCCTTTGAAAGATCACTAGCCTTTGAAAATTGAATTCCTAGATGAATCCATCATGCTTCTCACACATCAAGCTTGGAGCATGTTCTTTGATGGATCATTCACTCAGCAAGGATCAGGTGCAGGCATTATGTTTATAACACCTCAAAGATACTCATTGCTAAAAGCTTATAAAATGTTGTTTCCCTACACAAACAACATCACTGAATATGAAGCTCTCATTAATGGTATGAAGATAGCCATTGAATGCCATGTGGATGAGCTCAAGGTCTTTGGAGACTCTCAGTTAGTCATCAACCAAGTTAATGGTATCTATCAAACAAAAGATGAAAAGCTAGTGCCTTACAAATGAATGGTGGATGATCTCAAATAGTATTTTGCACACATTTCTTTCTAGAAAATTCTAAGGACAAACAATAAAGTAGCTGATGCTATGGCCAATCTTGCCTCAATGTTACAAATGCCAGAAAATGAATTCAAACATGAATTCTTGGTGGAGACATTACGCTACCCTGCCTATGACATTCCTAAATCTAGGATGATCTGTTCAGTCATTGGACATGATTCATCTCACTACCACCATATCTATTCCTACCTCCGTGAACAAATCATTCCCAACACCTATACCCAGAATGAAAAGCATCACCTAATTCATAATGCTTCATGGATGTCATCATAGCAAATGACTTGTATAGATGAGGTCTAGACGATATCCTCCTTAGGTGTCTAGAACCCAATGAGTCCAAATGTGTGTTAGTCGAGGTACATGAAGGTATCTGTGGGTCTCATTCAAGTGGTCTAATGTTAGATCGTAAACTTATTAGAGCTAGTTACTACTGGCCAGATATGGAGACAGAAGCTGTTCAATATGCCAAGGCCTTTAAACAGTGCCAATTTCACAGAAATCTGATCCATGCTCCTACTAAAGAGCTTATTCATTTCATCAGTTTCTGGCCATTTCAGTAGTGGGCCTTTGATTTGGTGGGTCAGATACATCCTTCTTATTCAAGAGGACATAAGTTTATCATCACAACTATAGATTAGTTTACTGAGTGGGTTGAGGAAGTCCCTATGACTATAGCTGATGGCAAGTCTGTGGCTATGTTTATACTAAACTATATCATATGTAGGTATGGTGTACCCTCATCCATTATCATTAACAATGGGGGACAATTCAAGAACAAGGACCTCAAAGAGTTATGCACCAAATTCAGGATCATTCAGCATTGGTCGTCTATCTATTATCCTCAGGTTAATGGACAAGCAAAAGCTTCTAATAAGACAATTCTCAAAATTTTGCACATAACAGTTCATAAATCTGGTAGAGACTGGCACCTCCAGATTAATCTGGCTTTATGGGCCTATAGAACAAGTATTTGAACACCAATGGGCCCATGCCCTTTGCCTTGGTTTATGGAGCAGATGCAGCATTGCTTATTGAGGTCGAGATTCCTACATTGTGAGTCTCTCTGAGGGGCCTCATCACTGATGAAGAAAACAAAATATCCTGACTTCAAGAGCTTATGGATGAATGTCAGAAGGTGGCGTCTGATCATCTTAGAGCATACCAAAAGAGAATTTCTAAAGCCTACAATAAGAAAGTCAGACAAAGGGAATTCCAAATGGGTAATCTCGTCCTGAGAGAAAACCCCCAAAATCAGCAGCAGTGGGTCCAAAAAGGGAAATTTGAACCAAACTAGCTTGGTCCATACATTATTACTGTATTATTTGGGTCTAGTGCTTATCAACTCTCCACCACTGAAGGAGAACAACTCAAAGAGCCAATCAATGCTCTGCACTTGAAGTGGTTCTATAGCTGAGGCATTCTCTGTGTGCTCATGTACATACTTATTGATCCTGAAAAAATCCAAAAAAATGGTATATTGTTAAAAATCCTAAAAATTGCAAAATGTCCTAAAAAATGATCATCTTAGTGAAAACCTGGTAAACAGGTGCTTTGATGTATCTATTATCCTAGTGAAAACCTAGTAAAAAGGTGCCTTGATAATAATAACAAAATTGAAAATTTGAAAAATACAAAAAAAAATCAAAAGATCAAAAGTACAAAAAAATGAAATATTCAAAAATACAAAAAAATCAAAAAAAGAGAAAAGAAAAAAAATGTGCCATTGATGAAAACCTGGTAAACAGGCGTCATGGTAGCAAAAATAGAATCTCTGCCTAGATGGTGAAAACCTAGTAAATAGGCACCTCTTGTTCCCCAATGCTAAACCTTTTGCAGCACCATTTGGTTTTGCGTAGTTTCTTCTCACTTTCCTATTTTAGTTTGCTTTCCTTATTTCCTGCTTTAGTTTTCTTTCCTAGTTTCCTATTTTAGTTCATTTCCCGCTTTAGCTTTCCAATTCGACTCTACATGGATTGGAACTGGTCACACTTGGGGGCACCTTCCTGGTCTAGGGCACATTGTCCTATCACTTTCAGAGACTCTTTCTTGCATTAGTCACCAATGGTTCCCACTATGTCTTCCTGCTGATGCCCAGCTATTTTTGAGATTTCTCTCCTCGAGGGTCTCTCATGTATCAGTCACCAATGGTTCTCACTGTGTTTGCCTACTGATACCTAGCTATCGCTTGGATATCTCTTTTTGAGGATCCCTTGTACATCAATCACAGTGATTCTCACTGTGTCTGCATGCTGATGTTTTGCTAGTCTCTTTGAGATCTCTCTCCTTGAGGGTCTCTCTTGTATCGATCACCAGCATTTCTTGATGTGTCTTCCTATCGATACTTCATTTAGCACTCTGATTTTCTCTTCAAGATGACTTTTCACACCGTATTCTTTCAATTCGAATTCAATCCACTTGAACACAAACTTAAACAGAAACTAAAACTAAATTTTTGATTCTCTAAAGCATGCTAAGATTTTCTCTTTTGTGTGTTTGTTCTTTCATTTTGTCATTTCTCCTCGAGCAACTCTAAGACATCTTTCTTGACTGAGAGAAGCGAAGATTGGGGGTATGATCTTTTCTTGCTTTCTATTTGCTGGTTTAGTTCCAATGATCCAATGAATCTATCTAAGAGGGGTTTCCATCTGTAAGAGCCTTCATCTCATGTTGGATGGCCATGTGTGCCTCAACTCCTTTTATATGGAAACTTTGGTGAGGTTGGTTCTTCTCCTTGTATGTTTGGAGTGACTTCTTTCTACTACAAGTAAAATTGCTAAGGCTTGTCCTACTAAGTTAACGTAAGGGTCACTGCAAGCATTCTTTGGAAAAAGAAGGGACTCTCATGTGTCTAGCATGTTTGTATGCAAGCAACATTCAGGTCATTCTAGTAGCTATGCTTTGATGCTTATGTTAACTTGCTAAATCAAAAGGAATAGGTGTTCAAGTCATTCTGGCTTCTTGTGCCTTAATGCTTACATCTCATTCCGACAACTCTAAGACTAATGGCATATTCATATTCTCATGATTGCAATGTCAGTGAAGATTTTATGGCATCTTGCGATTGTCCCATACCTAAAAAATCTATGATGATAATACAATGAGTCCAACAAGCAAGTCCTAGGGTTTGCATCTAGCTTAGACTTGTATTTTCATTCTAGGCTTGCATTGAGATAGTGTTTTGATACTCCCTTGATTGTCTTCCTCTGGATCTATTCACCAGAGGTTCTCATCTTTTGTCCTGGGTTCATCTTGGCTACACAAGTGTCCGATCCTCCCTCTTGATCTTTGAAACATTCTTTTGGTTAGTACCTGTCATATATTGCTACATCTTGCATGAGATGATTAGTACCACATACATTGCATTTCCATTTGCATCCATAAAATCCATATGCATACATTCTACATCTACATACTCATTTCCATTTGCATCCATTATAAGCATAAATAAAATATACATTGCATTCATTTATCTATCATTTATCATTGCATATTCATATACCATCAAAAAATAAAACATGTGCATATTCATATCATAAAAGAAAACATATCTAACCCATACATCTAAGCATATAGGAAACATCTCATAAAATATGAATATCAACATTAAAGCAATATATAAACAAGTACAATGATATCAAAGAGGCAATCTCATATATATATCTCGCGGTCGATCAATGTCATGTACAAAATAATGGTGCTACTCAAGCACAGTATCAAAATATGGGCTATAATATACATCATGATCCACTACCACCTGGAGGAGGTGGAGGTGGAGGAGCTGTTTGTGGTGGTCCCTAAGGAGGAGGCATCAGTCTCTGTGGTGGTGCCTGTGGAGGTGCCTATGGTGGAGGTCCCTGTGGTGCTCCGATGTACTTAGAAAATGGAGGCACCTGCTCTGATAGATCTGGAACAACACCAACATATGCCACATAGTAATAGTCTATCTAAGAGAACTCATATCTGGTCTCTAGCTGTGACCTTGCTAGCTCCTCTCGGAGCTCTCTGATCTCCCAATCCCTCTCAGCCACTCACATCTCCTAGATGATGACCCACGTATGGAAGTCATCCCTCTCCTACTATACCTGCCAAACTCTCTCTTGAATCTTCTTGAGAGTCTCCTGAACCTATGTTATCTGAGGTGGCCCCTGTGTGGCCTGATCTGACATATCAATATCCTTGACCCGTGCCTCCTTATCAGGAGGTGTCTGTTGTGATGGATCCCCTGTCCTCTACCTAGTGGACCTTTGTTGGGTCCCACTACTACCTGCACCTACATCTGACCCCATAGTCCTTGGGGGGATATCCATCTGCCCTATCCTAGGCCTCAATGCTCTTTGCATAGGCTACTATAATGGTATCTACTGCTGGGCAGGTACCTGCTGCTATTGTCCCTATGGTTGATGTGCAGGCTATTACTGTGTGGGTTGCTATTGTGCGGGCTACTACTGTGTAGACTAATTTTGTTCTCTCTATCCCATCTCAACATGATCTATAAATATATAGAAGGGGTGTGCCAAGAGATGATCTCGGTATGTAGGCGTCATCCCTGCATTGGTGACATCCACCATATAGACCCACCATGCTGGAGGCACTCGTGCCTCAATAGTGCACCTACCTCGATCTAACCTGGGCTACCAACCCTTCTTCATCTCATCGATAAAGTGAGCATATGATGCGTACTCCTGAGAGATGTCCTGCTACCTCCTGAACTGTCTCATAACATGTGTGAGCAAGAATCACTCAATAACAAAAATAGTATGTCCAATCAGTGGATGTGAGATGAACATGTGTGCTAGCTCTTGTTGAGCATCATCCCATGGCTCTATGGCTACCTAAGGCCTCCACACAATTTTTTCCATATCATCTAATTTTCCTCACCACTACTCAGTCTTACCCAGTGTTAGTTGAGTCATTAGGCCTGCATACCTATAAATATAGGGCTCGAGGGCCTACCGTGTATCATGAAATATCAGACTGCAAATAGGGAGATGCTCCTAGGCCCAGATTTGCAATATGAAAACTCCAGAAGCCTTAGTCTTGGTGCCCCAATACATGACCTCGTGCATCTCATGGTACATATGTGCGAGCATGCACTCACCTCATTTGAATCTAATGATTGGCCTATCCAACATCCTCTACAGCATTCATCCTCAGCCACACTCCAAACCATCCTAACCCCTATTAGGAACCAAGTAACAGCTCAAGAATATGGCTAAAAAAACTACCAATTAGTGAGCACCACCATACCTTCTGACCAGCTCGTCCCATGAGATGGCTCGACCCATCAATAAATCATCTCTGAATATGGCCCTCAGTGCCAGTTTACCTGCCCTTGGCTGCATATCATACTCAACTCGAGTGTCATGGAAGGGTATCCTCAATATCCTATAAATGTCCTTGGGAGTGACTATCATCTCCCCATCGACAAATGAAATGTGTTCGTCTCCGAATGGAAATGCTTGGCCAATGCGCTTAGAAGACTTTGATTTACCCGAATGTTGGGTATATCATGCAAGTACGACAATACTAGCACCTCAATGTGGGCACCCTCAGCATCGGTCAACCTCTGCACTAATGTAGTGATGACAGGATGATGCAACCAGAATGCGACATCTAGGAATTTAACCTACAAAGCAAGCAATGACATTGGATCAATATCTCAACATGATGGTTTCAAAGCAACAACAAGTGAATGAGGCTACACATCTATCATAAACAAGACTCTGGTATGTTTTAATTGGCTGATTTTATGCAAAATTGGATGAAGATTCTAAACGTTGTAGTAGCTTCCCGCGTGAGGAAACTATTCCCTCACACGAGACATGATCTCTTCTTGTGTGAGAAGATGAAATCTCACATGGTATCAACTAGCACCTCACGCGAGCTTGTAGAGAAGTCCTGGGCAAGGAACCCCTAACCCATGTGAGGAAACCATTTCCTTGCGCGAGGGGCGACTGAGGCTGGCATGAGGAAACTATTTCCTCATGTGAGGGTTGAAGAACAAGGCCCTAAACATGCTAAATCTAACCTAAATGACCTAATAAAGCAATTAAAACTTGAAATGTAGGATGGTTTATCGGCTACTCACAGGTGGGTCATACTCCGGCGGTCAACTGTGGCATTAGGAAAGCTCGAATTGATGTGTATGCACTGGAACACCCTCCATTCTCTCTCAGAGCTCTTAGAATCGCTAGAAAAAAAAGTGAATAATGATTTGAAAATGACCCCTCCAGGCCTTATATAGCTTTTTGACCTAATTTTCAAAATGCTTCATTTTGCGCAAAAATTGCACCCTTGGCTAAATCAATTGCTCTGAATCCATTTTCGGGATTGAAATCAAAATCTAACATCTCTAGATGGCTTGAAATCATGTTTTAAAATTTTGGGATCCTTTGGGATCAGACGCTTGTGCAGTCAGCCTTCTAGCATCATTTTCGTGCCAGATTCTCATCTCCTCGTCATTTTCTTGAGATCTTCAATGTTTTCATCAAAATCAACTCTAGTCAAATCTGGTCAAACTTGGTCACAGGACCTCCAAATCACTCCAAATTGCTTCTGCAGCTTCTTGAATCTAGTCTGATTGCTTCTATTCTGCAACCTCTTGTTGTCAATCATCCTTCTGATATGTCATCTTTCGATTTCACTCCCGAGGGGGCAAGATGATTGCATCATTTGAATCTTGTCGAACCAATCTCATATCAATCTGATCTAAATCAAAGTCCTCACTGCTTGGGGCATCTCTTCACTAGGGGCATCTTTGGGCCTCATATCTTGTCATCTATCTTTTAGGTATCTGAGCAATGTAATGCGGATCCTTGAGGATCAACTTCATTCTGGAGATGGTTCTCAAAATCTATTAGGTATTGGGGCAATCTAACCCTAATTCCTAAAAGTCAAGCTTCATTTTGGAGATGGCTCTCGAAATCTCTTTTTAGATCGTTATCTGGGCAATCTAACCTAGGTCTCAGAGGGCTAAGTTTCGTATTGGGGCAATCTAACCTTGATTCTGGAGATAGTCCTAAATCTGCATCTATCATCATTTGATCAATGGGCATTGGGGAAATCTAACCCCGATTCTAGTCTCCTCTCAAGTTGTCATTAGATTGTTGTCTTTGCAATCTAACTTAGACTTCAGAGAATCATGCCTCGTTCTGGAGGTGGTTCTGCAATTTGATCTATTTCGGTGTCTTGGCATCCTAACCTTGACTACCAAGGGTTAAGCTCCATTTTGGGGATAATCCTGAAACCTCATCTATCACGTCAAACTATTATTTGAATCAATGCACTGCTCGCGAATCAATTTAAAGAGGGGCAAATGTAATACCCCAAAATTGGCACCTTATAATTTCAATCAATTTTGGTGCATTTTCTTCAATTTTACATCATTAAAGTCTTGTTTTAATAGGCAATTTTCTCTCTCCTACCTGACTTTATTTGACTTGGTGTCAATTGCAAAAAACCCTAAAATTGCATTAATCTCACACTATAATTAATTCCTAAGTATTCAACTTTATTAGCTAAATAATCCCTATGATAAATTGATTTAATTCTAAAGTCCTAAGTGCTTTAAATTAAATTAAAACCACCCCATTTAGCTAATACACATAAAAGGAATTAATATTATTTGGTTATTTGAATGGATTATCTTATTTGGATTTAATAATTCAAATTATTCGAAGGGTCACCCATATGTGGCAATAATTCATTCTTTTAATTAAGTAATTCTTCAATATTTGTCTCAATTGGAAATGAAGAGTCGACCATTTCATTTCAAGAACCTCTTCATCCTCTCTCCCAGATTTTCTATATTATGAACCTTCTTCCTCATTCGAAAAAAGGCAATTGTGAGAGTATCTAAACTATAGTCAAATTTAGTCTCAATTTTCATACTTTCAAGCTTTGTTATTGCATAATTAGTTTAATTTCCATTTCTAGTTAATTGCATTCTCATATTAAACTAGTTTTCTTATTGTTATTAGCTTAATTCTCATATCTCTTTCAAGTTCTTAGATTAAAATCTGCACTTCTTTCTTAGATTAATTGCATCTTCATTCTTAGATTAATTGTACATTCATCTTAGAATAATTTCAATTTGTTTATCTTTCAAGCTTTCAAAGTCCTTCATATTAGTTCTGTCTTTTGGTTGTTGGCTCTCGTTCTGAGAGTAATTCAAACACCCTAGCTAATTAGAAGGCAACAGATCGAATCAATAGAATCTTATGAATTTAATTCATACTCCTCTTCGTGATTCGATGATCGAGCAATGACTATGTTGGGTCTATGGTAGGATTAGAGGTCCACGTTCAGCTATAAACACATACCACCAAAACTAATATGCAGCCCTATCATTGGTGACTGATGAGAGGTCATCATATTTCCTGTAGCCTCATATGCCTCCAATTTCCAATAAAATTGCTACTTAGAAGATTTTTCTTCTATGGCTCAATTGCAAAGTGCCCCCGACAAAATGAATGTCATGTACAAATGATAGTTCATCTAATTACAAGGGTGACCCCACAATAGTGGGTTACACTTTTTTAGACATGCTGATTTTTGCTGAAATAACATATTTTTAATAAAATATGATGATTTAAGCCTTGAGAGGTTCCATTTGAAGGAATTAATTAAAAATGATTAGCTCAATGCCTCTTAGATAAAAAAAACATTGATATAACATCTATACTCCTCATTCATACCTACAATGGAGTCTCCTTCGCAACTATTAAAATGCTGACAAAAAATCACTTCGACTTTGTCTTTTGGCAGGTCAAATGATTCCACTTGACAAACCTATCTATCTAGTAAGGTACTACTGAGAAAAATCTTTTCAATGATTATAATGTTAATATATATTAAGTTTATTATGACTTTGTATGTTTAGTTAAACTAAACATAGATATTTCATCATATGCCTACCTCTATGTTTGACACTTATGGAAAAATAGTAAACAAGAGAAAAAAAATTCTAAAAACTATCTATGCCCTAAGTATTCAAGTTCTCTTTCTATCAAAAAATAAATAAATGAAACTAAACAAATACATGACAAGTTATAAGCTATGTAGTCAAGGTATGTCAAAATTACGGTTTAGTCAACTTCAAGTGTTAATAAAATATGAAATAATCATGATAATGTCATTAAACCAATTGCATGCCCTCTGTATGGATATTAAAAAACTAAATTCAAAAGAAACACATTGATATCTATTTTAGAAAAAAAGTTATGCTCTATGAAAATAATGTGACTCTTTGAAAATGAAGTTTTCAGCAACATACCATTTTTCATGGGAGAAATAAAAAGCCATTAAAATAAATTAAAAAAAAAAATAAAAAAATATTTAAAATCTAGACAGAAAATCCTAAAAGACTCTAATTTACTTCATCTTCTGATTCCAAACGGTTCAATGGAAATATGCATCTAAATCTGATTTTTTTTTTTTCAAAATGTAGAGTTCAGTGTTCATTCAGGCAAAAAAGTGTAACCCACTATTGTGGGTTCACCCGCAATTTTTCATTTTTTGACACTTTTTAATTTTGATAGACACTTTTAATAACGTAAAAATTAACAAATATTGAAAATAGACCCTTTTCTAAAATGACACATCTTGACTTATACTCCATCTCTATAAATACTAATTTGAATAACTCACTAACACTTGGAGACACTAAAAAGATACTAACTAATAATGAATGGGCCTATCATTATAAAACTAAGAAAAAATTAACTTCAATCTAAAATCTATTATTAGACATTGAATACTCTCCCTCTTTTCAATTCATATGATCTTTAACAACAACCTTTAACTGCTGAATTGTAAAATTTGCAATTGGCTTCACAGATGTTGCTCCTTGGTAATCTATGAGAGATTTGCTAAGAGAAAATGCCTCGATGGTTGGAATCTAATGGACATCGACATCAAGAGAGGAAACTATAAAAAATCCCTTCAAAACATTGGCTGTCTTTTTCCAAATGGGAGCCAACGCCTTGCAGTTTTCACACCAAGACACATAAAATTCTACCAACACAAGCTTTTCTTAACTCAATACTGTGGAGGAGGACCCATACAAAGGGTGGCGGCTATGCTCCCCACAAAATGTACTCAAAATCATTTTTTTTTCTTCAGATTTACACTTTTTAGTGATTTTTTTTCAAATTTTTTTGAATGTTTTTGATTCAAAATATGCAGATCATGAAGAATAGATGCTGAAAATTTCACAAAAATCTGTTGTGTTTTTGGATTTTTCAAATTTGGTCAATAGTACATTATGTCTGGAGGATAGCCGTGTCCCATACAGAGCTTCTACCACACAGACATATGCCACTAACACAGTTACCCAAATCTATCTCAACTTCATTCTACTCCGCGACAATAATTTTGACCAATTTGAACTTGCTTTCTGTATTCTCTATAATGGCTTCAATAGGAAGCTTTTGGAACCATGTCCTCCTTGTATTCAAGGTAGCAACCAAATGCGTACTCATTTTCTCCCACAAATGTGTCCTTTCCAATGCTTTGAAGATTATTCGTCAAGATAGTTAATGTTTATCTTATATTCATCTACAATTGCAATGGAAAGAAGAAACTGCTTTCATTATTTGGTTGATCTTCCCTTGATGATAGGATTTGTATCATTCCTTAGGAAATCACTTTTCAAGCATTGAGGAATATTTCCTACAATAGATAACTATGAATTGGGCCAGTCTCCTTTTAGGAACAAAATTTCCATGAGATAATGTGGATGAACTCAATATGGAGACCTCGATGAAGGTAAAGACATCGATCCTATCCAAGAGCATCCAAAGTAGACCTTAGAAAAAGTGTAACCAAGACAATAATAAAGCCACCAAAATAAGGGTTATAGGTTTCTTGGCTAGTACGACCTATGGTTACTATTTTTAGTAGTTTTGTTGTAGGCTTCTTTTTATGTTTATTTAATGTAGTGTGTTGTATTTTTATACTTTTGGATTGTGATTTTGTAAGGGTCAATATTCTAGTTTTGTCGTTTATTAATATAAAAAACATAGCTAGTAATCCATATCAAGAATGGGTAGATAGCTCACTCGTATTATAGAGAGAAGAATGTGAGATTGAAAAGTGATTTTTTCTTCACCAACGTACAACTGTCCAGATGATACTTTCGTTAGGGTCCCCACCATAAGGGGAAGGTGGTGGAACCCTCTTTGTGAGACTCTTAGTAGAAGGAACACAGTGTTGGGAATGTTGCACTATAGCATCAGTCAAATGTTGAAGTAGATTAAGATTAGTCATCAAATGAGGGTCCATGCAGCTAGAGGGGGTCGCACTGGCAGCAAGAGGTGAAGACAGGTCCATCGAGTTTGAGAAGGCCAAATCAACAGTAGGAGCATCACCCTGTGGGGGTTTATTGTCATTCTATGAAGAGTCATTAGGGGAAGAATAAGAGGCCAAGATGGTCAAATGATCATCATTAGCATCCTTCCACCAAGTGACAACACCTTTATGATGTGAGAAAGAACAATCTATAGCTAGGTGACTAGTAGAGAATCATCATTGACATCGAAAGGGGAGACCCTCATAATCCAACAATTGAGTCCATAGCCTATCCCTAACCATGAGAACCACCATGAAACTTGTTTTTTTTTCTTTTAACAATTTGAGACTTATGTTTTGCAAACATGTTTTGGGTTTTAATATTGCAATTATTTTTGTTTAGTTATAGTCAATTACTCAAGAAAGTATGAGGCCAAGGAAGGGAAGATATTGGAAGATGTGCATAGAATCTCATTTAGCTAGTTCAAGATCACTATTAAGTATGGGTTTCTATGGACGATGTCATGGATATTTTGAATGTCATCTGACTAATTTTTAATATTAATCTTAAGATTGAATATTTCCATATCATGATTGAATAAGTTGGTGAATGGAAGACCACCTTTCTAATTCATGGAAGGCGGATTAACATTTGAGATGTAAACCTCCTTATTTTTCTTCATTTAGTGTGTTGTCCTCAAGTAAGTTTTTATTTTGTGAATGCTAAATTGAATTTCTTTATTTTTTAAAAGAGAAGCTTAGGTAGTCTTCTTGGTAAGCCTTGTTGGTGTGTTTTAAGTTGAGATCTCATTGAATGCCTTATTGGTGTATCTCTTATTTCTTTAGTGATTAGTTTTTTTTGTTGATATCTTTATGTTGATTTGAGCTAGTTGGTTGGATGGTAGGTGGATAGTATATAGATTTTATTTTGGATATTTCTTTTTTCTATGACTTATAAAAAGAATGTGTAGTTTAGGAGGGATCCTCAATGAAATGGTATGGTCTTAGATAGTTACTTGGCCTTGAAATTATCCTATTGTATTATGTCTTTATAAGGCTATTTCTAAGGGAGTTTTTCCTTAGTCTATAGGACTCTCTCTAGTCTAAGGGTATTGTGCAACAAGATTTAGTATCTAAGGTGGTGCTAATAGTATCAAACACTATTAATTGGCATAATTATATTTATTTGTTTAGAATGTGCCCTATAAAATCCCTCAATTTTAAAAAATATACGATTCAAATGAATAAAAGAAACAACACTCTCTTACTAGCTATGTTCATGAATTACTCCTTAATTTCATGAAATATGATATAGGTTGTAGATTTTAAGAAACTTCCTTAGACAAAAATATCTTGCACCATATTGTAGACTATAAATTGCTCTTCTTAATGCATTTCGTAAAGTA
Source organism: Chamaecyparis obtusa (assembly GCA_027943335.1). Lineage (NCBI taxonomy): Eukaryota > Viridiplantae > Streptophyta > Pinopsida > Cupressales > Cupressaceae > Chamaecyparis > Chamaecyparis obtusa. The sequence goes on from BSBK01008158.1 coordinate 172,276, forward strand.
GTACATCAACTACAAGGTCTAATGGAAATTTAATATACAAAATATTTTGAAGGAGAAAAAAAAGACATTTCTTAATATTATCAAATTTGACAATCTTACAAATATAGTAGTACATCAACTACAAGGTCTAATGGAAATTTAATATAAAAAATATTTTGGAGGAAAAAAAGACATTTCTTAATATTATCAAATTTGACAATCTTACAAATATTTTACTGTTTCTAAATTTAACTGTCAATTTTTAACATCAATATTTCTGATCACTTTTTAACATCAATATTTGTGATCACATTCTATCATTTTCTTTTTACACTGATAAGCTTTATCCTCTATTTTGGAGGACTTGGCGAGCGAGAGTAGAGAAACAATGGTATGAATTGCAGAGACTGCAATACGCACTTTCACCTGCCCTCTTTTGGGCAGACTTCTCCTCCTACTCCTGCTCATGTTCCTGCTCTTGCATTCAACATTAAGACGGCCATTCATATTATGAAATGCAGTAGCCATTAGCTGATCTTGAACTTAGCAGAAGATGCAGCAAACTACTCGGAATTCAGACTGAAAGCATCCCAAAAGCTTTAATGAATGACTTCCCGTACTATAGATGACCATATAGCAATATATTTATAGGATTTCCAGGCAGGTTGAAGAGAGTACATTAAAAAAAACTAATATTGTTTATCTATATCCGTGACGAATATGATTCCTCGACAGCTCTGCTAAATTGCCTACGACGACAACACTAAGAAAATCTTTGAAATTTGATTGTCTTCTCTCAGTGTCTTCCATGACAGGCTGTGTTGTTGGGAGATACAGTGACATCCAGATATGCAAAGATTTCATGACAACCTGTGTTTAGTATCATGGCTTTATTGAATCATACAATAGATCAATAATTGCCATTTTAAAAAATGGGTCTGGATCATTCGCACAGAAGATTTGGAATGAGATTAATCTGTCATAAGACGTGTGTGCAATCAGACAAGATAGCAAGGAGAGACAAGATACAGAAGTAAAATCAAATCGACAAGATGATCATAATAAATTCTTAATATGTCTCTGCATGTTTAAGAAAATGGGTTTTTAATACATTTGTTGTTTTGAGAAGAAATGTGCGTTTTAAGTACGTACTGTACATTTTGTACGACATGATCGTGTACATTGAATCTTGAAATCTGCCAGTAAAGTTAGATACTTGTCTTCTATTGATAAAAAATGGTATGGTGAAAAGTGTTTTTTTAAAGGAATACTTTTAGTGTTACACAGGTTTTACATCGAAGTTTTAAAGACTGTCATTTATTGGCCAGATTTTTATATCATGAAAAAAATGCACGGCTCTTTGGAATCCTCTTCCATTGATAAAAGAGGGAAGATGTGGCATTAGTTATAGTTAATTTTGTATATCTTAAGTTTTTAGATGATACATTGGATTTTGATGATTTTTTAGTTGTTTTTTATGTAATTTAAGTGCTTATAACTATTGTTTTGGCTTTAGGTTGGTACGACGAATGTTAGGGAATTCATTATGTATGAAGGGTTAAAAAGTGATCATTTTGAGTTGATGTCTCATACACATTTTCTATTTCCCCATTAACTCTTTCCTTCGACCACCACATAATTTGCACAATTGATTCAATACTAATGCACATATGCCCCAAAAATATGTTATTAGTACCAATAAAATTGCACAATTGGTTTGATTACTAACTCTTTTTTTCACTATTGAATATTACCAATGGGTGGCTCTTAATTTGTCCACTAGATGATTTTTGAGTGGGTTTTTAATTAGCGAAATCCAATTAACTGTAATTGGAACATGGGCAATAATTGGACCATTCCCCTAATTGAAATGGAAAGTATGGTTAGTTATTACACGACTACGATCTTACAATATCACTTTAAGAAAATTTAGAAGACTTTGAGAAGTGTATTATCTATTTGGACATTAGAATGTATGTTAATTATAAATAAAAAATATGTATTTTTTTATTTTATTTTATTAATAAGTATGATTGAAGGTATATCTTGGTGCCTAAATAAACGTCACTATCAAAAAGTTGTAGTAATTAAGTGGCATACATGTATTTAGTGGCAAGGTAAAATTTTAAGGTGTTGTCCAAGAAATACTTCAAATTTTTGAATTTGGAAATTGTAAAATCATTAAAGAAAAGTTTCGATTTGGTGAAAGTTGTGGTACAAAATTACATTGGTTAAATAAGTGGGAAGGTCTTTAGGTCGACAAATTTGATTGAGAGACTTGAAGATTGTCCTTTGGATTTTGATTTTCATAAATATTATACATATGAGAAATAAAATTTTGTTAAATACTATTTGAGTTTCATACAATTGGATGGAATTTTGAATTGGACTCATAACTATTATTTTTAATTATAATTATGCCTTCATTGATAGTTTTTTTTTGTATTTTGTATCATTTATTTATGAAGTCTAGAAAAATGTGGGTATTCTTTTTGTGATTGAAGTTTTTAGTAAATTTGGAGAATTTAAAACTCTCATGGAAATTGGACTAAAAGGAAAATCAAGGTTCTAATAATGGAAAATAATGGAGAGTTTTACTTTGAAAAGTTGGAAAGATTCTATTAAAATAATAGTATATCTAGATAGAAAACCTCTCTACACCCTTTAATAAAATGGAGTTGTATAGAAAGGGTGAATAGAGCATTAAAAGAAAATACTAGGATCATACTCAATATTGCTAAGATCATGCATAGAAATTTTTAAGTATTCTTACCTTATTGATCAACACATGTCATATGTCAACACTTATTGATAAAATCCCAGAGAAGATTTGAATGAGAAAGAAAACCTCTTTAAAGTATCTTAAAGTCTTCAATAATGATCGAAGTGCACATTTTCTCAAGGATAAAGGTCCAAGTTGGAATTCAAAACTAAGAATGTATCTTCATCAATTATATTGAATATGTGAAAGGATACAACATCTAGAATCTTGAGACAAAGAAGAAATAGTATTGTTTATACTATAAGGTCCAAGATTATTGAGAGGAGGGGGTGAATCAATAATTTATCAAATCAGAAACTCTTCACAATCCTTTCAACAATATCAACCTCATTCATTAAATTTAAACTTTATGCATGCAATAAACAAAGTAACCATACAACCATCCAAACATGCAAGAAAGTGACACTAGTATTTTATCGTGGAAACCCTGATTTAGGGTAAAAACCATGATGGGAATTAGCACCCAAAAATAACACACACTCTTCTGAAATGCACCTTGTTAAAGGCCTAGTCTTATTAGGAGCTTATAATGATGCTTGGTTAGGAGAATACCCAGTTAGGAGTCACTTGATTAAGGGATTTACCTCTAGCCCTATTAGGAGTGTTACCCTGTTAAGAGTAACCTTGTTAAAGGATTTTAAACCTTAGATAAAGAGTCACCCTATTAGAAGATTTACAAATCAGACCTATTAAAGTCTACCTGGTTAAGGGATTTTCTTGCAGAAACTGTTAGGAATCAATAACTACAATGATCTAGGTATAGAACTTCTCTTTTGCTTGTTCAAATCCAATTAAGCTCAAAACTTCTTCCTCTTGTAGATGATCTTCACTCTTTACTCAGCCTCACCTTCTTATCCACGATCTACAGCTTCATAATTTGTCACTTGACATATAAATACATATTTACTAACTAGGTCAACCACCACCTTAATCATGACCTAATACATTTGAATTTCATCATTACAATTCATTCCCGCTCGATTCTTGAATCCTAAGACATGTTAATCATAATTGATTATAATTTCAAGTCCATGTCGCTCTTCAGGTCCATCGCACATTCAATTTAAATCAAGAACAATCAAACCTTTTGACTTCTTCAACATGCTTCTAATACTTAATTGAATTAAAACATCGACTACAACCAATCACATCATCACTTCTCACTGATCTAACATCAACTGGTCAACCTATTCAAACATTTTACAAACTTCCATAGAATGATCTTATATTCCTTGAATCTATGCCTTGTGGTAATCCAAACAACTTGTGATCAAAGCATCAATAGCATATCCTAGTCAAGATAAACATATCATGACCACAACACTTGTCTCCACACTGATTTGATAGAACAATCAAATCATTTATCCTTTGTCACTATCTATTCTCCATGTTCCTTTATCACCATTCAATTGATCATAAATCTCTCCATACTCATTTCCAGCCACTGTGATCATACATACAATATCTAGAGACATCTCTAAATCTCCTATAAGAACCACACACTCCAATTTTATCACAAGCTCACCGCACATTGGATTCACCAGCGCAAACACTTATCAGCTCACTATCAACCAACACAACACTTAGTTGACATCAATGAAAAAATCAATAACTGATCTCCCTCTCATCAAACCTATACCAAAATACTCTCAACAATCTCTATAACATCTATGCATCAGTTATGGGTATATGCACAAAGATGGGGGACCAAAAAGGTGCCACTTTCCTTTTTGGTCCCCTATCAGCCATAGTGCATACACACTAAATCATGTGCACCCTATAAGGTGCACGCGCTTTGTAAACCACTATAAGTGTTTTGTACATTTGGAAAAGCTCATTTTTCTTTTCGTAAACCCGCGATTGCAACAAAAGAGGGCTTCCCAAGTGCGTACACAAAATCACTTTGCTTGTTCAATCCATCAATTTTGATCAAGAATGGCTCCACGACATTGTCAAGTTTGAGCCAAAAGAAGAGGTAAGTGTTTTTACAACCCATGCCTCTTATTTGTATTGAAATTTTAGTTTTGAAGAAATTTGTTTTGTTAAAATTGCTTTTCTTAGATTTTATGTGTAATTAAGATTTTAAAATCTATTTTTTTTAATTGCCAGGAAGAAATGATCTCCCTGAACAAAACCCTCAACCAAACCCTCCATCTCCTCATGAATAAATGAATGAAGAAAATAATCAAGAAAATGAACCTCAACTGCTTCCACCAATCGAGAAACCTCCTCTTGGAACACAGGAAAATTTACTCAACCAAATTGAAAGAGGGAAAAAAGAATTAGAATCTTTAATTAGGAGGTTAAAAGATTCTATTGCTACAAATCCTGGAAGGGAAAGACTTGCAAAATCATTGGAATCAATGTTGACCCACGTAGGCTCGGTTAGTGGGCAACTTAATTTATGGCAGGATAAAAGAGAAGAACAAAAATAATATTATGTAAATAAATTATCATACGAGGACATAAAAAGAAAAAAATCACAAAAGATGACATTTGCAAACTCTTTAAAAAATCAGGGGACATTGATACTCTTAGAACTACAACAAGGAGGTTCCCAATTCATTGGTGCTTGAATGAAGACATTAAAAATAAATTTTGGGAGAGATGGTGGATGGTCTTTGATTCCCTTCCTTTTAACAATCATGAGGTTCCTATATATTTCTTGAGGAAACTCTATTGCGAGTTTGTACTCAAGGAGGTGCCAAATTATTTTGACTTTCTAGATTCTTAGGGTAGAGGAGGGGGGTGATCATTTGATAGAGAAGGGGCACATCGTGACCCTAATGCACCTAGGGTTCCTATTGGCAAGGCACAAGTGGATCATGTTAGTATTCCTTCTGTTGTGAAGGAACATGTAGAGGTGCACACACTAGGCATGATTAGTGCTTTGACGGAGACTCTCATTCAGTGTGCCACTCCTTTTGTTGAGGGTGACAATGGTCAATCTTTGAGGGGGCATATTTGTCAATCATGTGGATCTTTGTGCACATTTGGTACTACTGAGAGAGAGGAGAATGATGATTGATGATTTTCTAAAATGACATTTGGCATTGACACATAGGTAAATATTTCCAAGTTCATTAAATTTCTTTGATCATATTTAATTTATAAAAGAATAACTAATTAATTTAGTATCTATTGATTATGATCAAAATTCAAGGCAAGAGTGTCAGTGGTGGTGGCAATGGAAATGATCTTCCTATCCCCTTCTACACATCGTCGTCAAGTCCACAAGTATGTATCAAATAAAACATTTTAATTAATATATTTGATTATTATTTAATTATATGAATGATTGTATCATAACTTATTATGCATGTGCATTAGTTCACTGGTGGACCATCGACATTCACAACAGACAACAAAGGGCATCGTACCACTTTCCTTGAGGTATCTTTATTTGCATGTTAATTTAATTTACTTGATTATATTTAATTAATAAATGAATGAATAACTAAATTACTAGACAAATTATGATAAAAATCCAGAGGCAAAGTGGTCATTGTGGTGATCACATTCTTTCACCTGGCTTTATGACATCATCATTGAGTCCAAAGGTATATATGTAATAATGCATTATAATTAACATTTCAATAGTACATTCTTATATGAATGGTTGTCTTATAAATTGCCATGTACATGTGCACTAGTTGAATGTTGGAGCTTCAACATTGACACCGCATACCAAAGGATGTGGTGGAACCTTCACGGAGGTATCATTTATTCATTAGTAGGGTTGAAAAAAATATATGTAATCTTGATAACTACATAATACTTTTGTTGTTTCATTTTCATTTATTGACATTAGAGACTCCTCCTTCTATTCGTGATACTTTGGATCATGGAATAGCTACATCAGTAGCTAGTTCTGAAGCACTGACTGGGGTATGAAAGGGATCATTTAATTTTAGTTATTATTTTAATAGTTTGTATTGAATTTTATAATGATATTCATGTATGTATTTTAATTATTATTTTGATCATTGTTGTAGGAATTTATTACTCCAAATCATCAACATGTGCCTTCGGTGGATGTACATCATGACTATTTGCTAGCGGTAAGTGAATATTCTATTTTATGTCATTGTATAATTTAATTTTGATGTATATTAGTTATTGATGCTTAATTTTTTTTTATCAGCTCGAGGTGCAGAAGAGTCTAGATAGGAGGACTAGTGAGCACACTCAGAAGACTACAACATCCACTACATCTCCATCGACGCAATGATCGAAGACAGCTCAAGATTTTTTTTCTTCCCCTAGCGAGAAAGGACTAGATTAGGGATATAGATTGTATGCCTATATGGCATTAGTGGACATATTTTCTATATATTGTATAAGTGATACGTTGTACATTTATTTGGCTTTGAGGAAGCCAATTTAACTATATTGGATATATTCGATGTATGACATTATTGGACATATATATTTGGCTTCATGCCCTACGAATATTTTTTTTTATATTTTAGGTATGCAATTCATGTGTTTGGTGTATTGATGTATATGAATTTATGTTTATGTGGATGTCTTATGCTTTGTAAATTTCCTATGAAATGGATCTAATTAGAAGAATATTTTATCAATTCAACTCTATGACACTTCTAGATATGAAAGCCCCAAATTGGTCTTAAAAACCCCTATAAACTAGGGCTCTCTTAATGTATGACCTCCAAACACCATACCAACCAAATGAAAGTTGTTCCACCATTCTTATACAATCCTCAAATGGATTCAATCATAAAATGACCACCTCCAAGGGCTTGATTCTTTTCTGCTATACCTATGGCTTCATTTCAGTGTCCCTTGGTCACTCCTCAACCCCAACAACTCCTCCAATCAATTCCCACCTGAAAAATCCTTCTCATTCCTACATTCAAATTGTTATAATGCTATAATAAAATGATTGGATCCATCCCCAAGTGACAGTAATTAAAAAAAGGGGATGGATCATTCCATTTACATCTTAAAACAAGACAATTCCCAACACTATTTCAGACCAATCAAAAGGAAATGCACCAAATCAATGAAAAAACTATAAAATTGATTCAAAAGAGGTGTTTACAATGTATCTCAACCATGCAAAAGTATGGATTTCAATCATACATCCAAAAACTATGAGAAATTGCAAGAAATCTAAAATTTATTGTTCAAACAAGACACAGTCCATACAACTCTTGCCTCCAGTCTATACCATCTGAAATAGAAAACCTCCAAGCACTTTTAAATAAAGTCTTATCAACCTCCTCAACCGATCCAAATCAATTGGAACTCCTTATAGGTCTTGTATCTTCTTCAAACTAATTAGTCACCCAAGTGACCCTTCTGCCTTCATTAGGGTACCTTGCACCAATTCTTCCATACAAACCACATGGTCCAATATCCCATCTTCATTCAGTGATCTTAAAACAACATCAACTTACATCCCTGCATGAAAAAACTACAAAACAAGGATATAATACATTTTTCACTCATCCTCCTGCTCATACCTTGAGGGACACTTCAGTCTGGAGTGGTCGGTAGCGTTTGAGAAACTCTGTGTGCCAAATGAGGTTGTCAGTAGCATTTACCCAGCTATTCAGAGTTGTTTGAATAGATGGTTTGATGCTATGACCTACGGTTTGAAAGATACGCAATGTTTCTCATTTCAACTAAGGAACACTACGAGTTTTGACATCAAACTAGAATATGTTGCCAAATATAAATGAACTTGAATCTCTAGAAACCAAGACAAGTTATTGTAGGCCTAGGAAACATGGTCTCGTAGTACTTGATGGTTCTATGTTACCTCACATGAGCTTTGAGATATGACCCCGTAAAGATCACTTATTTTATGCTAAAGGGACCTTGAGGGACACTTCAGCTCGGAGTGGTCGACATCTTTCGAGAAACTCTATGTGCCAAATGAAGTTGCCTCTAGCATTTACCAAGCCATTCAGAGTTGTTGGAACAGATAGTTCAATGCTATGACTGACGGTTTGAAAGATATACAATGTTGTCCATTTCAACTGAGGAACACTTTGAGTTTTGACATCAACTGAGAATGTGTTGCCAAATATAAATGAACTTGAATCTCTAAAAACCAACACAGGTTATTGTAGGCCTAGGCAACACGGTCATGTAGCACCTAACAGTTTGATGCCACACCGCATGAGCTCTGAGATATGACCCTGTAAAGATCACCAATTTCATGCTAAAGGGACCTTGTGGGAGACTTCAGCCTGGAGTGGTCGGCAATGTTTAAGAAACTCTGTGTGCCAAATGAGGTTGCCATTGGCATTTACCTGACCATTCAGAGTTGTTGGAATAGACGGTTCGATGCTATGATCGACGGTTTGAAAGATACACAATGTTGTCCATTTTAATTGAGGAACACTTCAAGTTTTGACATTGACCGAGAATGTGTTGCCAAATATAAATGAGCTTGAATCTATGAAAACTAAGATAAGTTATGGTAGGCCTCGGCAACACGGTTCCATAGAAACTAACTGTTTGATGCCACCCTGCATGAGCTCCAAGATATGACCCTGTAAAGATCATCGATTTCATGTTGAAGGGACCTTGAGGGACACTTCGGCCAAGAGTGGTCGGAAATGTTTGAGCAATTCTGTGTGCCAAATGAGGTTTCCAATGGTGTTTACCTGGCCATTCAGAGATGTTGGAATAGACGGTTCGATGCTACGACCGATGGTTTGAAAGATACGCAATATTGTCCATTTCAATTGAGGAACACTTCAAGTTTTGACATTGACCGAGAATGTGTTGCCAAATATAAAAAAGCTTGAATCTTTGAAAACTAAGACATGTTATTATAGGCCTAGGTAACATGGTTTTGTAGCACCTGACGGTTTGACACCACCCCGCATGAGCTCCAAGATATGACCCTGTAAAGATCATCAATTTCATATTAAAGGGACCTTGAGGGACACTTCGGCCCAGAGTGGTTGACAGCATTCGAGCAACTCTGTGTGCCAAATGAGGTTGCCACCAGCATTTACCTAGCCATTCGGAGCTATTGGAATAGACAATTCAATGCTATGACCAACAGTTTGAAAGATACACAATGTTGTCCATTTCAACTGAGGAACACTTTGAGTTTTGACATCGACTGAGAATGTGTTGCCACTAATAAATTTGGGGCCATTTTGTGACGGCTATGTGTCGCCATTGCGACGACTATGTGTCGCTATACGGACAGTGATAGATGTCGCTATTTTTTAGTCACAAATCACGACGTCTATGGGTTTCCATCATAATTGCGACGCCCTACCGTCACAATGTCATTGCTTCACCCATTCAGCACCTTCATCGCATTGCGACGGCAAGGCGTCACAATTGCGACGGTCCTCCGAAGCAATTGCGACGGGCCTGGGCGTCGCCAATACGGCACCGCCGTCGCATGTCTTGGGAGGACCGTCGCAATAGCGATGATCCTCTGAAGCAACTGCGACGAGCCTGGGCATCGCCAATATGGCACCGCCGTCGCATCTCTTGGGAGGGCCGTCATAATTGCGACGGTCCTGGGTAGAATTTAAAAAAATAAATTATTTAATACATTGCTAATGAACCACATTAATGCTTTTTTCCTTCAACAAATGAGGACAATCACTCTAAAGACAACATGATAATGTACACTCACTGTAAGTGTACATTATCATGTTGTGTTTACAGTGACTGTCCTTATTCAAGTGGCAATTACACAAGGGACAATCACTGTGAGATGTCCTCATTTGTGACAAGGATAGTCACACATGAGGACATCTCACAGTCACTGTCCCTTGTGTAATTGCCACTTGAATTTATTGCTATTCAACCACATTAATGCTTTTCTTCTTCAAAAAATGAGGATAGTCACTCTAAAGACAACATGATGATGTACACTCACTACAACTGTACATTATCATGTTGTCTTTACAGTGACTGTCCTCATTCAAGTGGCAATTACACAAGTGATGCAGAGTGGTCTGCAGAAGTGGTTAGCAGAGTGCATAGGGTTTCACCAAACACCTATCTCCACTAACCTTGGAGACCAAATAATTGTTCACACACCTTCTCTTTGATGCCCTAGGACATCTCAACTCATAATACAACCCTCTTATTCAGCCCAATATGCTGCTATTACACCATTCCCATCATTTCATCAAGGAACACTTCACTGTTTCCTACAAATCATCAGCCTTCTCGCACTAGTGCTGCATAGAATAAGTTAGATTTCTATTTTACATGTCAATAACAAGCCTCCCATGAAGTCTGGGCCCTTGGGATTCATGGGAGGTTCATTTATTTAAAGAAAACCTTTGACTGTTATAGAAAATTAGTAGAAACTGCCAGTTTATATGTTAGCAGGCATAAGTACTTCTTCAAAACAGAATTAAAATTGATGCAACAGTGAGTAGAATGCAGTAAATAACCTTTCTAGTTCATAAACATATCATTCAACAATGAAGAATTCAATAACACATTGAAACAACATTAAAATTAAAGCTAGGACTTACTAGGACTTTTATGACTCTTGACTGGCAAAGTACATTGTTCATTACAATATGCCATTATTGGCCTTAAAATATCCCAGTTGACATGTAGGGTTGCCTTTGATCTTCTGGTTCCATCTTGTTCCAAGGTGTTCCTAGTTGACTTGATAGGTGCCCCTGCACCAACAAGGGATAGTCACTGTGAGATGTCCTCATTTGTGACAAGGATAGTCACACATGAGGACATCTCACAGTGACTGCCCCTTTTGTAATTGCCACTTGAATGTATTGCTATTCAACCACATTAATGCTTTTCTTCTTCAACAAATGAGGATAGTCACTGTAAAGACAACATGATAATGTACACTCATTGCAACTGTACATTATCATGTTGTCTTTACAGTGACTGTCCTCATTCAAGTGGTAATTACACAAGGGACAATCACTGTGAGATGTCCTCATTTGTGACAAGGATAGTCACACATGAGGACATCTCACAGTGACTGCCCCTTGTGTAATTGCCACTTGAATGTATTGCTATTCAACCACATTAATGCTTTTCTTCTTCAACAAATGAGGACAGTCACTCTAAAGACAACATGATAATGTACACTCACTGTAAGGACAGTCACAAATGAGGACATCTCACAGTGACTGTCCCTTGTGTAATTGCCACTTCAATGTATTGGTATTCAACCACATTAATGCTTTTCTTCTTCAACAAATGAGGACAGTCACTCTAAAGACAACATGATAATGTACACTCACTGCAACTGTACATTATCATGTTGTCTTTACAGTGACTATCCTCATTCAAGTGGCAATTACATAAGGGACAGTCACTGTGAGATGTCCTCATTTGTGACAAGGATAGTCACACATGAGGACATCTCACAGTGACTGTCCCTTGTGTAATTGCCACTTGAATGTATTGCTATTCAACCACATTAATGCTTTTCTTCTTCAACAAATGAGGATAGTCACTCTAAAGACAACATGATAATGTACACTCACTATAAGGATAGTCACAAATGAATCTCACAGTGACTGTCTGATGTAGAGGGAAGGGTGGTGGTATCAAATGCACAAGTAGGTTTAGAAATTTCAGAGGTTAGACACTTGGGCTTATTCAACAATCTTAAATACTTCAAGAAATTGACTATCAAGGCTATCCTAAAGGATGGATTTGAGTTTTAAGGCTTCACTTTACTTGGTTTCAAGATTCTGAGACTCTCACTCAATTCCCATATCCCATTTCACCAATGTTCTCACAAACTGGTCACAAAAAGCTTAACAGGCTGTCTAAACCCTGCAGCAGACTTAAAAAGGGAATAATTCTAACTTTTCTCAAAACATTTGATGAGGTAACAACATTTATGGATACCCTCTTTGGAGTTCAACAACATATCACAAGTTTTTATACTGTTGCTTTGGACAAACACCCTTGTTCGACACTGCTACCCTGTTTCAATGCACTAAAATCTACTAAATTTTCAAAGGAAGTATGGGTTAAAGATCTCCTGGCTCCCAACTCCTGGACAGTGTCTAGTTATGTCTCCAATTGCTCAATTCCAAAAGGAATTGGACACAAATGCTCTGCAACTACAAAACCCCAATTTGTTGTCTTCGAACCCTGTCAACTAGGGCTTCCTCAATCTACTGTCTCCACATGACCCTGCAATGAATTGGTGGCAGATTCACCATCAAATGAACATTGTATACTATTCCCAAGCATTAAACATATGCCTTATGTGGACAGATCGCCCACTGCTACACCTTAGCACACTTCCAATGTCATTTTCCACTGTTCTTGTTTGTGATCACACTGTTCTCCCACGCGGTTCTGCATATATTTAGATTAGAATCATATAATACAGGTTAGCAAATGTCATTCCATGAATTAGGCCTATCAATTCATGGAATGACCTCAATCACCCCTAAACTTCTACTGTAACAGAAAACTAAGATATAGAACATTGTTTCAAGACAACTTGTGCGACAACAAACTTAATAGATTGTAACACTCATCAATCTGCAATTCGAAGGATAACAAATCTCCCTCAGAGCATATGGAATTTGATCAATTCAAAATGAGATTCAAAATGAATTAGTTTACATAAACTAGATGCTTTATTGCTCACTGTTTCCCCAAAATGGTACACACAGGTTCACTGCAATGTTTGGAAACATAACAAAAGCAAATGAAATGATTAAAGAACCCTATCAAAGCATTTCAATTTCAAACCAAGCCAATAAAGTTTCAAAATAGAAATCGAATTGCAAGAAACAGCAGTCTTGTATTGCTTGTCAAGCACAAATTAATACACCAATCTCCTCTCTGTTTAGTAACAGAGCCTTTATCTAAATATAAAGGATTCTAATATAACTTCTTCTAATAGATTCAACTATCGACCAAGTGTTACAACTCGAAACACAACTAACTAAGAACTAATCTTCAACCAACTTTCGTTGAGTTGAATGTTTAAACTTAACACATACCAAACTAAAACTAGCTGTTGGATTTTGAAAGTTCAAAATTCCAACTTACAATTTATTAAATTATTTAAAACAAAAGACCACTAACTTACTAATTTGGATCTTTTATGATCATTAAACTCTTCTAGACTCCAATTGTAGTGCTTGGACAATCTTAGTCCATTATAATTTGTCTTTTAGTCCTATTAAGGATATTACAATTTAATTAAAGAATTGCGATATTTTACTAACATTATAGGTGCTAAGATCCACCAAGTGATCTGTTGTCCTTGATTAAGCATTCCATCCTCCTGTTTAGCCTTGATGTTCTTTGAAGTCTCCTTTATCTTCAACCATGGATTAAATGTTGGAGGTGCTCCTGCACCACTGTCCCTTGTGTAATTGCCACTTGAATGTATTGCTATTCAACCACATTAATGCTTTTCTTCTTCAACAAATGAGGACAGTCACTCTAAAGACAACATGATAATGTACACTCACTGTAAGGACAGTCACAAATGAGGACATCTCACAGTGACTGTCCCTTGTGTAATTGCCACTTGAATGTATTTCTATTCAACCACATTAATGCTTTTCTTCTTCAACAAATGAGGACAGTCACTCTAAAGACAACATGATAATGTACACTCACTGCAACTGTACATTATCATGTTGTCTTTACAGTGACTATCCTCATTCAAGTGGCAATTACACAAGGGACAGTCACTGTGAGAACTTCTCATTTTGTGAAATTACACAAGGTACTTTCTTGTCAACATATGTTGTATACTGAACTTGCAACTCTATTCTCTGATTATGTATTATAGTTGGGTGTTTTCTTATGTTGTTTCGTGATTGTTTTGTTGGTATTTTTAGGTAATTCAATGGATCTCATTGATGATATTGATGATGATGATGATGATATTGAAATTGAAGGAGAGATTATGAGGAGGAGAAGACTCCTACCTGTTATTGTAGTTGTTCTTGCCACCCTTGTCGCGGCCATAGGGGAGTGTATAAAAGAAGGTAGTCAAAAAATGCATAAGCGCACAAGAGATGCAATTCCTTTTTATAAGCGTGTTATCAACTCCAATGAGACGGATTGCCATGACCAAATACGCATGACTAGACGATCTTTCTTTAAACTAGCCAATATTCTAAGGCAAAAAGGAAGCATCAAAGATACAGAATTCCTCACGTTAGAAGAACAATTAGTCATGTTCCTCCATACTCTTGGCCACAATCTGAGGAATCGTAAGATTTCCCATAACTTTGGGCACTCTGGAGAGACAGTAAGTCGATACTTCCACAAGGTCTTGAGGGCTATCTTAGCGCTCCATTCAGATTATTTTATACCCCCTAGTCCAAACACTCCTCGGGAAATTACTGGGAAGGCCCGTTTTGATCCATACTTCAAGGTATATCTCTCAGTGGTTTAAGTTTGTTTAGAGTTTTAATCCTATTATTGTTTGATTAGACCTATGATTTATTTGAGTACAGGATTGTGTGGGAGCAATGGATGGATCCCATATACCAGTCACTGTGGATATCAACTTGCAAGCTAAATATCGCGATAGAAAAGGCAACTTGTCACAAAATGTTATGGGAGTGTGTTCATTTGATTATAAGTTTCAATACATCCTTGCTAGTTGGGAAGGGTCTGCTGCAGATAGCCGTGTTCTAGCTTCAGCTCTATCTAGAGCTGATCCATTGGTAGTTCCCCCAAGTTTGTAAAATATGATTATATTATTGAAGCATACAAAAAATAAGACAATGTTATGACAATGACATTTTGTTTTGTTTAGGTAAATATTATTTGGTCGATGCTGGATATCCTAACGTACCAGGATTTCTCGCACCTTATCGGTGCACACGCTACCACCTAAAGGAGTTTTCAAGAGCAAACCCAATAA
This sequence comes from Chamaecyparis obtusa, assembly GCA_027943335.1. NCBI lineage: Eukaryota > Viridiplantae > Streptophyta > Pinopsida > Cupressales > Cupressaceae > Chamaecyparis > Chamaecyparis obtusa. Next base: position 187,896 of record BSBK01008158.1, read on the forward strand.
ACACCTCACATGAGTTGTTTAATCATCGACACTCCTCGCTTAGGAATGTAATAGAGCGTACATTTGGGATATTGAAGCAGCGTTTTCCTATATTGAAGCATGCGACATCTTATCAAATCAAGACACAAACACATATTATTTTGGCATGTTGCATACTTCACAACTTCATTACGATAGAGGACGGCCTTCCATCTGAGGTAGAATTTGAAGAGGAAGATGGTCGTGATGGGATAGATGTACCAGTGCTTGACATCCACGATCCAGACATCCGCCCATCTCCACTCATCCACAATCCAAGATTTGAGTGCAATAGTTGTCAAGCTAGGACAAACGAAATTAAATTTTCACACATCTACTTATATTGCTATAAAATAATGTGCTATAACCCTACAACAACTCAAGCAACTAAAAATAGGTCCAAAATCCAAGGTAATATAATTTGGTTGTGAGACACCTGCCTATAAATTTTAGACCTTATAAACTTTACAAAATATCCTTAAAGAGTGAAAATCTTAGTAGAAAATATTGCAAGGTTACATATAGAAATGTTCATAACACACTTACCTTTTACGAATCTAATATTGTGTCACTAAATAGGACTGTATACATAAGAGGCATTCAAGTTTTTATGAAATGAGATTTTCTTAGCCAACACAAACTTAGCTTAAGACAGATTCCTTCTATTACAAAGCATCTCTCTACTTCATACCTCCATATTCCTGCTAGCAATTTCGTCCATTTGTTGAAGATGTTGCTTCCTCCCGTGCTCATCTTCCTTGAATCAAAGATGAAGCTTGGCCACTGAGAAAATACACCGATCCTGCAAATGCCTCAATTGTTTTTGAAATTCTAAAGCTTCAGCCCTATATGTTGTTGTTGCTTCCCTGCCATGCAAGAAAAACAAGACAAAATAATTAATATGCATTAAGCTAGTGACACAGCTAAGTATGAAAAATGCTCCAAGTTATGATAAAATTGTGAAAATAATTTAAACTTCAAAATTCTACGTCTCTAACAAAGAGCCACAATGCAATGATGGTTGTATATAAATTTTCATGCAAACTAGTTCATTCAGAGTGGTAAAATATGATTGCATCCACATTAGTTAAACTACCTACAGTTTTTGAAATCTATGCTAGATCGATCATCTTGACTTTTTTGGAGAAATTTTTGCTTCAGTTCTGAAAATAAGACTCAAATAACAAGTTCTGTACAAAATTTGAGACATTACTAATTGAGGACAATGTGTATTTTTATGGCACTGAAAGTTTGTGTCTTACAGGCAATGTGCAAGACTATTTATCAAAATGGTTTTATGAAAGCTCCAGGCTATATATGTTATAGTGGAGACAACATGATAATGTACACTCACTGTAAGGATAGTCACAAATGAGGACATCTTACAGTGACTGTCCCTTGTGTGATTGCCACTTGAATGTATTGCTATTCAGCCACATTAATGCTTTTTTCCTTCAACAAATGAGGAAAGTCACTCTAAAGACAACATGATAATGTACACTCACTGTAAGGATAGTCACAAATGAGGACATCTCATAGTGACTTTCCCTTGTGTGATTGCCACTTGAATGTATTGCTATTCAGCCACATTAATGCTTTTTTCCTTCAACAAATGAGGACAGTCACTCTAAAGACAACATGATAATGTACACTCACTGTAAGGACAGTCACAAATGAGGACATCTCACAGTGACTGTCCCTTGTGTGATTTCCACTTGAATGTATTGCTATTCAGCCACATTAATGCTTTTCTTCTTCAACAAATGAGGATAGTCACTCTAAAGACAACATGATAATGTACACTCACTGTTGTCTTTAGAGTGACTATCCTCATTTGTTGAAGAAGAAAAGCATTAATGTGGCTGAATAGCAATACATTCAAGTGGAAATCACACAAGGGACAGTCACTGTGAGATGTCCTCATTTGTGACTGTCCTTACAGTGAGTGTACATTATCATGTTGTCTTTAGAGTGACTGTCCTCATTCTATAAGTGTACATTATCATGTTGTCTTTACAGTGACTGTCCTCCTTCAAGTGGCAATTACACAAGGGACAGTCACTATAAAGACAACATGATAATGTAGAGAAACGTTGTCATTTGTATTTTCAATAGCACTAAGAGAGGTTCCCTCCACGAAATCACAGCTACAATTTTTGAGTACGTTGGGTTTATTTTTCTTTTGTCATTATTATGTAATCTGGTATTCAGCTGTTAGAGAGCTAAAATACCCAGAAATGAGGACATATCTGTGTTGAATTTATTGTTAGTGGCTTTGGTTATTTAGAATGCTTCCCCACAATACTTAATAGGATGCATTTGGTTTTCAAAGCTTTCACTGACTTGGATTCAAGATTCTGAGACTTTCACGTGCCTTGCTTCAGTTGTTTCCGCAAACAAATCGCGTGCCTTTTGTATGCTTCCACATTTTATATACATGTCCATCAGGGTAGTCACCACCACTATATTTGACAAAAACCCATCTTCAATTACTTTTTGGTGAATTTCCCTACCCTGTTCTATGACTGTACCTCTGGTTTTAATGTATAAAAATGACCCAAATTTCAAAGGAAGTATATGATAAATTCCACCTAACACTTCCTAATCCCTGGACAGTGTCTTCTTACACTTTGAAACAAACAATTCCAAAGGGAATTAGCCTCTAGGGCTCTGCAACACCCAAACCCACAATTCTTGGCTCTAAACCCTTCTTAACTAGGGCATTCTCAATCACCCAATTCTACACCCTTCAAATCCAAATTAGTGGATGATTCACCATCTCACAAACATTATACAATGTTCCACATTATAAAAATCCACCCTTGCTTGGATAGATCACTCACTGCTATACATTAGCATTCAACTCAAGGTAATTTCCCACAGTTTATCCTGTGATCACACTGTTTTCCACAAAACTTTGCCTATGCAATGTCAGTACTTCATAATACAAGTTAGTTATTGTCATCCCATGAATATTAGGCCTTCTATGTTATAGAAAAATCAAAGTAAACTCATTCAAAATGGTTTAGAATGGATGAAAGAAATCCTTCTAACTCATGTATGTGTTAGTTCAAACAAATGAGGATAGTCACTCTAAAGACAACATGATAATGTACACTCATAGTAAGTGTACATTATCATGTTGTCTTTAGAGTGACTATGCTCATTTGTTGAAGAAGAAAAGCATTAATGTGGCTGAATAGCAATACATTCAAGTGGAAATTACACAAGGGAAAGTCACTGTGAGATGTCCTCATTTGTGACTATCCTTACAGTGAGTGTACATTATCATGTTGTCTTTAGAGTGACTGTCCTCATTCTGTAAGTGTACATTATCATGTTGTCTTTACAGTGACTGTCCTCCTTCAAGTGGTAATTACACAAGGGACAGTCACTGTAAAGACAACATGATAATGTAGAGAAACGTTGTCATTTGTATTTTCAACAGCACAGAGAGAGATTCCCTCCGCGAAATCACAGCTACAATTTCTAAGTACGTTGGGTTTATTTTTCTTTTGTCATTATTATGTAATCTGGTATTCAGCTGTTACATAGCTAAAATACCCAGAAATGAGGACATATCTATGTTGAATTTATTGTTAGCGGCTTTGGTTATTTAGAAGTTTAATTTTATTTGTTCATCTTTCAAGCACAAACATTTTGTGGACCGTAACGTCTTCATTATTTCGGGTATGCAATGAAACAGCCCTAACTTGCGACTACCTTCACAGTATTGCAAAACCGAAGAGGGAAAAGCAAGTTAGGATGGAAATAAACAAACTTAAAACTCAGACTTAAGAAAGATGAAGGCAATGCTTCAAAAGGCCGATGCCCTAAACATGGGAAAACACAATACCACCATTAAACGATGCCCTAGTCACCGTATCAATGCTGCCAGCTCTGTACCAGTATGCTGACTGCTCACTTTCATCCTGTGATAAAGGTAACTTCATTAATCATACTTGAAATGGCAGCATACGAACTAAAGCTGATGAACATTTATAAACTAAAAGTTTAAAACTACAGATTACAAATGTAGTAGTTTCATACGAAAAGAACTTGATGTCTGAAATTTACCATTAGAAGTATCCAAAGGAATACCACAGTACTGTTGAACTTGGAGAATCGGAGATGATCTACACAGCAAGGTTCAACAGCTGTAAGGACTGTTACACCATCTTTAGCATTTGAATACATTTTCTCCTTGGCTTCTGGTGGATCCTCAAAGACCCCCAATGATGTTTTCCCTACAATTATCAATTGTTTGTCAGTATGAGATATTAATAAATAAACATTAATCACAATATTAGGCAAACAATGTTCTTGATGTCTGAATCTAAATCACAGAAAGCTCTAATAAAGCAGTTCTTAGTTTCACATTAAACTAAGTTTCAATTTCAAATGGTTATAATAATTTTTGCAAGTTATAAGTAGCTGGTTACAGTATATGACATAAAAAGAAAAAAAAATCATTTCTATTCTTTTCTTCTTTTTCTCTTTCAACGAAGCTTTTGCACCACACAAATGCATACCAAGAATTTCTCAGGAGGTTTCAAGACCATTGCATACCAAACTTCTTCTCTGTAGATGCTACTATGTGTCGTGGTCCAAACGGGCCCATAAATGTGGTTGAATAACAATACATTCAAGTGGAAATCACACAAGGGACAGTGACTGTGAGATGTCCTCATGTGTGACTGTCCTTGTCACAAATGAGGACATCTCACAGTGACTGTCCCTTGTGTAATTGCCACTTGAATGAGGACAGTCACTGTAAAGACAACATGATAATGTACACATACAATGAGTGTACATTATCATGTTGTCTTTATAGTGACTGCCCTCATGTTGTATATTCTTCTTTGTAGATGCTACTGTGCGCTAGGGAACTTCTTAGAACTATTGGTATATTCTTAGAGCTTGTTACACCTGGGATATTCTTCTCTATAGATGCTACTGTGTGCCGTGGTCCAAACGGGCCCATAAATGTGGTTGAATAGCAATACATTCAAGTGGAAATTACATATATTATAATGTATCTGTCTAGTCCTCATGACTGCTCATAACAGTACAAGTGATATTTTTTTGGGAGTGGGGAAAGGTTCGAGACTTTCACCTGTATGAAGAATCCTTTCTACCTAACACAAAAATGCACCCCATAAAACATCTGATTGGTTCGAGTATCTTTGAACTATTTGGGTCTATTGACAACACTAGACCAGTGTATACAGAATGACTAATTTCATGCAAGACAATGTGATGCAGAGTGGTCAGCAAGAAACTTGGTCTTAAGCCCCAACCCACTTCAAGACACCAAAATGTTACACCTAAGCAATTTAGCCTCTGATTCTATTAGACCAGTTTAAAATCTCTGTACTAGAGGGACTTCAAAGGTTTCAAGATACTTCTAACACCTTATTGACTCAATCCCAACCAAGACCAAATTTCCTTTTAGGGACAAGTTCACTGATTTTCTACCAAAAGAGACTTTATTGATCCTAGGCTTTTCCAACCCAATCAAACATTTGAAAAATCTTAAGATTCCCTAAAACATGCAGAATCATGCATTGGTTGTGTTCCAAACAACCCAAGACATCAAAATCACAAATAGACCTAGTGACTCTAGTAGGTCTCCAAAACCTGTTCTGCAGCAATAACTCTTCAATTTGACAAAGGACCTTATGAAATTATATGTTTTTTGAGTACCCTTTTTGATGTTCTAACAATCCTCCAACTCCCAGACCCTGACTCCACTCCAGCATATCAATGTCCTTATTGAGTCCGCAGACCTAATGCATGCCTTTGGGTGTGGGTTCCAAAACAAGGCATTGAAAATGGGTGCATGAAACCAAGATTAGAGTTTGAAGATGTCCACCATGCTCTAAAGATCTATATTCAACAAGGTTTGAGGTCCTTTACTTGCCGCTGCCCTCTGATCTTGCATAATCCATCAACTCCTAGTTAAGAACATTGAGATTCTTGACCTAGGGCTTGCTCTCGAAATTCTCTGGCTTAGTATCCTGTTCCAAAGCTTTTAAAATATGAAAATAAACCCCCTTAACTTGCATTTTAAAAAGAATAGAGGATATCCTATGGTTTATTTGCAAGTTAAGGCCATTTGAATGTAATAACCCAAAAAATGAGGGTTTGACAGAACAACAGATAAGAAAAAGGAATAACTTTGATATAAGGTGTCTTGAATCTACCAAATAAACTCTCAAAGCATAAGATATAAATACTCTAACTTCCACACTGGTCTGCCCTCCCTTTCACATTCGTACACTGTACAGTGCTTGAAGGAAATGCACAGAAAAGGCTCTGAAATAGTGGCTCTATCTGACAGAGAGTCCATGCTAGGCTTCATGACTAACCTAGAGCACATTCCTTGTTATGGAGGAAGTTTGAATGGTGAAGAACTTATGGAATGGATAGAGGACCTAGATAACCATTTTGACTACAAGTATCTTATTAATAACCATTTTGACTACAAGTATCTTATGGATAGAGGACCTTGATAACCATTTTGACTCATTTAGTATCTTATTGAGCTTCACTTTGTTTCAAGAATATAGTTTAATATTCTCTACTAAACAGGGCCAACCACGTGAAGGTGGAAGCTCATTTGGCCCCACCCCCCTCCCCCTAACATCACTCTACATTCCCCATTAACATCTAACATTCATTCATTCTTTCAATTATTAATAAAATGTAACATTCAATCAATATCACATGATAACATTCATTAACACATTAGATTCGTTAACACGCAACATTCATCAATATGAAAATAAACACATAATTCATGAACATTCATTAGCACATAATTAAATTCATTGAGACATAAAATTCAGTCATTATCAATTAAGGTATTTAGATGACAATCATTTCTTTTTTCTCTTTCTAATTTTTTTTTCTATGTAAGCTCTAAGAGGAGGATCAGTGTTATCATCAATACCCCCCTCATTAGTTGTTTTGTTCTCTATTCTTGATGATCTCAAATTCCTATGCTGCTGCAAAGGGGGGTCCTCTACAATAACAAATAAAAGAGTTAAATTTAAAATATTTAATTATAATTGTTACAAGTATTTAATTATTTTAAAGAACATAACTGTGGCGCTCTTTAATTACCCGAGCTAGGAATATCATCACCATCACCTTCGGGCGGTTGCTCCATATTGTGCCCCTGTGTCAAAGATCAAGTATAAAAATGTTAGCCAAAAATTTAATAACTAAATGGTATGTTGGAGTCATTGATTAGAAGTTGGTTTAATAGTATGTACCACCCCCATGATAGTAGCCTCATTTGTATCTATGCGGTTCAAATTGTAATCAATAAGCAGCTCTTCCCCTGCACGTATTGATTTTATCACACAGATGAATACACGATTTCCCTCGCGCGCCTCAAATATGCAATTGGGTTGCTTTATAGTTGACCCAGGTCATGTACTATTTATAAAACCCGCAATATTCCCTGTTGCTTTTGGCCTTCCATCAATGTATATAGCCACACTTTTACTTTGATTATTGTCTTGCTGTTGTATATAATTTGCCGAGAGTGCATACCTACGCATACTTTTTTTATATTGAACAATATGCATCCAACTTTTGTAATCGTAACATGGTCCAACATACTCCATCAATTTAGAAACTTTGTTGTAAGACACCTTTATGCCATCCATAGAAAATAGGCCCAAACCATGTAATGATGATGGTGCTATGCGATATATCCTCTCATTAACACAAAAATCAGTGTTTATTGGAGGAAGTTCCTTGGGTACCCAATGTTTCTGTAGATGTTGGTACCTCAAGGGCACCTCGATGTCGCCTTTCATCTCATCATCATAAGAACATGACCCCCCTTGAGCAAGGAAAAATTTCATGTGTTTATTGAATTTCCTTCTAGTCCTTTGACCTCTAGTTAATCTCCTTATTCTAGATAAACTGCATGTCTCACTTTCCTCTTCTATTCCTATATTTCCCTCACTCAAGGAAGACACTTCTAACAAATACCTATTTGCTGGTACCTACAAATGGGAGAGATCTTAGAAGACATCAATCTTACTATTGATAAGTGTATTAAATAGACTTTCTATAAGGTGTATTGACTTATACCTGTCGATCCATGAGACTGTGCGGGATGCTCTTGAAAGGGGTTCAATTTCTTGCAAATGTAATTCAATTATCATGAGCATAATCACATCATAATCATAATCACATCCATCATAAGCATCACATAAAAATTAAAAACATTAAAACGTACACATTATAACACTTAAATCAGGCTCACATTATAAGCCTGATAGGGAAGTAGGCCTACTGAAGGGCTAAAACTGGGTTTTTGTATCAGCTGATGAGTTGAGGGCTTATTAACCTTGGGGACATGCTATTTGAAGTTGTTTGATGTGTGTGGTGGAGGTGGAGGAAACACCTAGTTAAGGTGAAGTCAAGTTTGGAGCCTATTGAGGCATTGTGAGCATTTGATAGTTTGTTGATTAGATTGCTTGGATGAATCCATTGGATGGATTGAGGGACATTGGGATTATTCCAAAGATGTAGAACGCTAAGGTGGCATAAGGATTTGGTGTGCACTCTGATAGGTTATGGAGTTGGCTTGGATCAAGGAGAGTGATCTTATGAAGATGCTTGGTTGGTGTTGTGAGAACACTTACAAATGCTTTTGACCTGAAAGAAAATAAGGCTCAATACATTCATGCATCAATATGTGTTTTAAATAGTTTTATTTAATTAATTTAGATTAATAGTTAATTTAGATTAGCAGTATTCTATTTGTAGTTGAAACTTGTAGCTTTTAAATAGATAATGAATAAACTATGTAACCATTTAAGACAAATATATTTCTATCAAGAAATGAATATTAAATACATTAAGGATTGATGGCATACCTTTAAATTTCATCATCATCATCCTCATCATCATCATCATCATCATCATCATCATCATCATCATCCTCATCATCGTCGTCATCATCATCGTTGTCGTCGTCATCATTGTCGTCGTTGTCGTCATCATCAACATCATCATCATCAACATCAACATCATCTTCATCATCATCATCAGTAGCAGCATCATCGTCATCATCATCTTCTTCTTCTTCATGAAAATTTTTCTCAGGAACATCATCCAATAATTGTCGATCGTGATCATCATCTACATCATCTTCTACTTCTTCGGTATCTTCTTCTTCCATCACATTATATATAGGGGCTCGTATGCCTTCTCAAGTAGAGGTACATCGAGGCTATCATCATCATCATGATCAAATCCGCTTGGACTAAATGTGTCATGGATCAATGTATTTATACCATCATCTTCAATTGTGTTTTTTGGCGCATGATCGTCATCTTCCATGGGATCATTATCTTCACCTTGGATATTCGCACCCCCATGTTCCTCCATATCATGTACTTCCCTGGGGAGATCAACCTATATAAAATTGATTAACATAAATAAACCATGATCTTCAACTCATCATCAAGTGATTTCATATGTATATAAATTGTTAAAATGATATAATGAACAACTTACCAGTGGATGATAGTCATGCCCCCCTTCAATGTGACCATTCTCCCTACAATGTCTCTTAACTGTTTTGATTAGCAGTCTTCTACGGTTTAAGCCCTTATAAATTTTGCAGGGACAATAACATTTTCCATCACCTTTTCTTTTCAAGTTAGACCACAATCTAGCGATTGTCTCCCTATTTTGTTCTTCACTTATATTATCTGACATGATCGTTCTTCGCAAGAAGCAAAAATTGGGCTATGAAAACTTCGGTCTACAACTTTCAGTGACTAAGCAAAATTGTCAAAAGTACACAAATCTTCTTAGACCTAGTTAAATCCTTTAATATTTTAAAAGTCTAGTTAAAATATACATTAGATTAAAAAATATACAATTTTCATGCCTGAGCGCGCGGCTAGGACTAGTGCAATGGTCTTCTTGCTTAGCTCTAGAAGCTCTCTAGCAATCAAAACATATAAGCTACAAGGCCTAACAGCAATTTCAAAACATATAAGCTACAAGGCAAGACATATTACATGACATGGAAAAAGGATTAAAATATACATTAGATTAAAATATATACAATTTTCAAACCTGAGCGCGCGGCTATAACTCGTGCAATGGTCTTCTTGCTTAGCTCTAGAAGCTCTCCAGCAATCAAAACATATAAGCTATTAGAATTCATTAACTTTCTATAATTGGAAAACTCTATTTGATATTAGACCGTAAACTACTACTATTCTCTCCATAAGAACTAAGTACAAAATTCTTTCAAGTTCACATCCATGATTCCCTTTAGATTAAAATATACAGCAAAAATAAGCTAAAAGTCTAGTTAAAATATACATTAGATTAAAAAATATACAATTTTCAAACCTGAGCGCGCGGCTATAACTCGTGCAATGGTCTTCTTGCTTAGCTTTAGAAGCTCTCCAGCAATCAAAACATATAAGCTACAAGGCCTAATAGCAATTTCAAAACAAGGGTCATCAAAAGAACCAAAAACAATGTGTGCAAACAATACCTTGTGAAGTGGTATAGACAATTAGAAGATGCTACTATGTGCTAGGGAACTTCTTAGAACTGTTGGTATATTCTTACAACTTGTTACACCTGGGATATTCTTCTCTGTAGATGCTACTGTGTGCCGTGGTCCAAATGGGCCCATAAATGTGGTTGAATAGCAATACATTCAAGTGGCAATTACACAAGGGATAGTCACTGTGAGATATCCTCATGTGTGACTGTCCTTGTCACAAATGAGGACATCTCACAGTGGCTGTCCCTTGTGTAATTGCCACTTGAATGAGGTCAGTCACTGTAAAGACAACATGATAATGTACACATACAATGAGTGTACATTATCATGTTGTCTTTACAGTGGCTGCCCTCATGTTGTATATTCTTCTTTGTAGATGCTACTACGTGCTAGGGAACTTCTTAGAACTGTTGGTATATTCTTACAACTTGTTACACCTAGGATATTCTTCTCTGTAGATGCTACTGTGTGTCGTGGTCCAAATGGGCCCATAAATGTGGTTGAATAGCAATACATTCAAGTGGAAATTACACAAGGGACAGTCACTGTGAGATGTCCTCATGTGTGACTGTCCTTGTCACAAATGAGGACATCTCACAGTGATTGTCCCTTGTGTAATTGCCACTTGAATGAGGAACAAGGAGGAAGTGATACAATAATAGGGGGGTGATCATTTTAAAATGTGTTGGACAACAAAAAATGCTATGCATGGGGTAAAACATGGGCTCAAACCTTAAGAAAACTAGAGACTAACAACAAAGAAAATGTACCTCATGATACTTATTGAGCTTAAAGCATAAATAACCTACTATGTACAAGAAGGAAGGATAAACTATTAATAGAAATGTTTAAGATGGATCCTATTTATCAATATCTCAAAAGGATTACCTTCCATGTTTTCCAACTCAAAAACATAATTTTCTTTGTAGCGAGAAATATAAAAAGGACCCTCCCATAAGGCATCAAACTTTGTATGTTGACTTGGATTGGCTGCTCTTTCATTGTACTTCAAAATCATATCATTTTTCTTAAGAGGGGGATTGCATACCTCTTGTCAAACCCACATTATACTATTCTTTGGTGATGTGTCAAGGCATTATAAGCATTCTCATAAGCTTCTTGTAGATTCAACAATTTTACTAATATGACATTCATCGCACCATCTTCCTCTACTTCAATTAATGTTAGAAGTTGTAGAGCTAGGATTTCCATTGATATAGGAAGAACAACTTCTATTCCATTGGCGAACTGGTGCCGGAGCACCTCACACAACCAATTTGGAGACGGAGATTATACAAACTTTCAGGACAAATCAGAGGGATGGAATACATAAACAGGGTCAACAGGTCAATTGGAGGATCTTAGCACCTTTAATGTTATTAAAATAATGCAATACTTCAATGAGTTTGTAATGATGTCCTTATTAGGACTAAAAGCTTGTTTACAATGGACTGAGATTGTCCAAAGTTCAATAATGTTCTAAGAATCTAGAATAGGCTAGTGTGGAAGTTTAAGTCTTTTGGAAAGTTTAATAATCATAAGAGATCAAAGTTAGTGAGTTTAGTGGTCTTTGGATTAAAATAATTCAATTAATTATAAGTTGGAATTTTTGAATTTTCAAAATCCAACGGTTAGCTAACAATGGAGGGAGTTAGTATTTAGGATTTAGTTAGGCTCAAACTAAGCTCCAACCGATGAAAATTGGTTGGATTAGTTTTTGAGAAGTTATAAAGAATCTTATATATATCTCTGTTACAACAAAGAAGGGAGATATATACGGACTGCAACAGTAAGAAATATAAAACTCTTAGTTTTTGCAACTCCATTTATCTTGGAAGTCTTAGTTTGTTTGAACTAACACATACATGAGTTAGAAGGATTTCTTTCATCCATTCTTAACCGTTTTGAATGAGTTTACTTTGAATTTGCTGTTGTGCGGGTGTATGGACTGGTGAAGGAAACAGCGAGCAATAAACTTTAATTTCTGCAAGTTCCTTGATCTTTTAAGTCTCAAATCATTTGGTTTGATTATTCAATTATTCTTGTTATTGAATGAGTTTACTATTATATTGAGACTGCTGTCGCGCTAGTCACTACTGAAACAGTCATTCTTTTGTCTAGACTTGTCATTGCAGTAGAGTTTTAGAGATAATGAAGATCATCCCATGAACATAGAAGGCCTAATATTCATGGGATGACAATAACTAACTTGTATTATGAAGTACTGACATTGCATATGCAAAGTTTTGTGGAAAACAGTGTGATCACAGGATAAACTGTGGGAAATTACCGTGAGTTGAATGCTAATGTATAGTAGTGAGTGATCTATCCAAGCAAGGGTGGATTGTTATAGTTTGGTTTTATACCTCCCAATTGCATTTGTTTAAAAATCATTGGAGGTTTTTAAACAAATGCAATTGGGAGGTATAAAACCAAACTCAACCACTTTTGCCAGCATTCTTCAAGCATATGCCAAAATGGGATCTTTAGAACAGGGTAGGGAAATTCACCAAAAAGTAATTGAAGATGGGTTTTTGTCAAATATAGTGGTGGTGACTACCCTGATGGACATGTATATAAAATGTGGAAGCATACAAAAGGCACGCGATTTGTTTGCGGAAACAACTGAAGCAAGGCACGTGAAAGTCTCAGAATCTTGAATCCAAGTCAGTGAAAGCTTTGAAAACCAAATGCATCCTATTAAGTATTGTGGGGAAGCATTCTAAATAACCAAAGCCACTAACAATAAATTCAACACAGATATGTCCTCATTTCTGGGTATTTTAGCTCTCTAACAGCTGAATACCAGATTAAATAATAATGACAAAAGAAAAATAAACCCAACGTACTTAGAAATTGTAGCTGTGATTTTGCGGAGGGAATCTCTCTCGGCGCTGTTGAAAACACAAATGACAACCCGCTTGATTTCACAGAGGGAATCTCTCTCGGTGCTGTTCAAAACACAAATGACAACCCACTTTGTTCAAAACACAAATGATAACCCGCTTGATTTCGCGGAGGGAATCTCTCTCGGCGCTGTTGAAAACACAAATGACAACGTTCCTTTTTTTTTTTGCACTTATATCCCGACAATGTCGCAATTGCGACGGTGTCAAGCTATATTTGAAAAAAAAAAAGCCAAAACCGCTTAACATTTCCCTGTCGTCGCAAATTGCCATCATAATTTCACCCCAAATGTATTAGTGTGCCAAATATAAATGAGCTTGAATCTCTGAAAACTGAGACAGGTTATTATAGGCCCAGGTAACAAGGTCCCATAGCACATAATGGTTTGACGCCACCCCACACAAGCTCTGAGATATGACTCCATATAGATTGTCAATTTCATGCTAATTAAGGGACCTTGAGGGACACTTTAGCCTGGAGTGGTTGGCAACATTCGAGCAACTCTGTGTGCCAAACGATATTCCCACTAGTGTTTACCCAGCCATTCAGAGATTTTGGAATAGACGGTTCGATGCTACGACTGACGGTTTGAAAGATACGCAATGTTGTCCATTTCAACTGAGGAACACTTTGAGTTTTGACATCGACCGAGAATGTGTTTCTAAGTATAAATGAGGTTGAATTTCTGAAAACTGAGATAGGTTATTGTAGGCCTAGGCAGCACAATGTCGTAGCACCTAATGGTTTGATTCCACCTCGCACGAGATTTTAGATATGACCCCGTAAAGATCACCAATTTCATGTTGAAGGGACCTTGAGGGACACTTCAGCCCGGAGTGGTCATGTAATACCCTGCCAGGGAACCTAGGAGAACTTAAGCTAAACATGCATCTAAGTTTGTAGAATTTTTTTTTCTAAAGTTAACATACAAGATAAACATCAATACGGAAGCAGTTACCATTTACTCACATTAATACACTAACCAACATAGGTTACAACTCTCAAGAGTTCCTTGACGAAGATAAAGTTAACGTTAATTAATTAATTTAGATTAGGTGCAATTAAACAACTCATCCAAACAAATGAAAGATAAATGCAACATCACATATAAGATAACATAAATAGAACTCGTACCATAAGGTATCCATAATAACCTACATCCACTGCACATGTCGTAGGGTATGTAATATAATAACTGAAATAAAGTACAATATGAAATCTTTAAATAATTGGTACAATGATACAAGATCACAAAGAAGAAGAAGAAGAAGAAGAATAGGAACACAACTCCATCAATGAAAATCAAGAAGGAACAAATGCCACAGGGATCATCCAGCACCAGTACACGAATGTCAGAATCTCAAATGGTAAAAGAATCACTACCACCCGACCTCGTGAACCTAAATGGTCCACTCCCACTGTGCTGACGAGATAACAATAGATCCCGCTCAGATAACAAACATCAATAGAACAAGCTAAGGAAAAGATCCTGAAAGCTCTCTACTCAAGGTGTACAAAAGATAAAAATAGGTAAGACTTTTTAATCCAAAGGAAACTGACAACATGTAGAATAACTAGACTATGCATAGGAAGGTGTCATCATATACATCTAACCCTTGAGTCTCATTCTGTTAATCAATCTGGATCCTGGCACTCAAGTGACCATACACAGATCAATGACTTCTCGCACAGACAAAGCCATCAACTATGCTAGACACACCTCTGAAGGTGGCAAGCATCATCTCCATTCCCATCTTAGTTTATAGTAGCACTCAAGCATGGGCGATGAAACATATCTTATTAAGTTCATTTAAATACCCCTTAATTATATTAGGTTATCACTTGATTACAGATACTTACAATAAGTGATCCCGGCAACCACTTGTGGGCCCCGATGCTTATTGCAAGCCACCCCCTACTACATATCTAGGTAAACCACCCTAGGCTCACAGATCTCACATAGCTCACAAGATGATAATAATGTCCCTCAGGGTTGTTCCACAAAAATAACAAGAACACATTGGTTCTCACATAGCCATAATATCACAAAACACTTCCAAGTGTTCACAAAAGAATATACTCTTGATCCCATGGATAGGACATAAAAAGTCAACACCATATTCCCCTATATAGAATATGAAGCAGAACACAACACAACATGAGCCCAAATGGTCAAATCAAGTGATGATCGAAATACACACACATCAAAACATAATGTTGAAATCATGATCAACTGACACTTACCCTGGCCTCTATTTTCCCCCCTAGTTCTTCTAGTATCCCAGTATCACAATAAGTAGAAGAAGACACTTCAGGAACAAAGAATACAACACTCAGATCATAGTAAACTGAAATTGATCTATAAGCATTTAAATTTCATTTTGGTCATAATTGAATCCAAGTATAAAGCACATAAAACTACTAAAAGAATCTTAATCATAAACATCACAATAATGCCATAAATAAAAGAATATTCCCTATATAAGTTCTATGAATTCGACAGAATAAAATGCCCAATTACAATACATGTACTTCAATTTCTAAAAATTGTCCATCTAAAAATTAAACATAATTTACGTGACAATACATGTTCCAATGTAAATGTTTATTTCAATATAAATGTCCTTAAATAACTCACAAGAAATTCAACTGATTTCTTTGTATTTAAACAAATAACAAAGTTATATATACATTTAAATAAAATATTAAAGAAAATACTCCTTTAAACATATATAAAAAAGAAATTTAATCTAACTATGAAACAAAACTACATTTATTAAAAATAATTAATAAATCTAAGCTTTAATTTCATTTTAATTAATAAAATTTAATAATACTTAACAGGGTAAGAGTTCAAAGTTGGGGGACAATTTCGCTCGAAACGGGTGCCCGTTTTAGGTTCGGGCACACGATCCTAATTTCAAAAAATGGGTGCCCATTTTTTAATTCAAAACGGGTGCCCGTTTCTAATTTTTTTTTCTTTTTGAATAAAAAATGCATTTTAACACTTTAATTTTATTTTTAAAAAAATGGGCGCCTATTTTTTAAATTCAAAAAATGGGTGCTTGTTTCTTAAGTCATGAGCGGGAAGCACACATCCGCCTCGAACTTCATTTCAAATTTGGTTTGGTTTAGGCTTGGTAGAACCAAGCCTATGCCTTGACCTTCAAAATTTTGGTGAAGGCATTGGAATGCCAGATTTCTGCCTTGACATAATTTTTTGAGGGCCTTCCCGATTGTACCATTTTACAAAAAAAAAACCCATTAGAGTTCTCATTGTCTTGATTTCAAAAATGTAAATTTCATAGTGATGTGATTTATTTTACTATTTTTACATTATTTATTAGTTGAAAGTGGTACCTAAACGTAAAATAGTGAGGTTCACTAAAACGTTAATAACTTTTTTGTTTTTAGGTTTTTTTGAAAATAAATTATATGAGACCAAACTAGATACAATTCTATTGAAGATAAAAAAAACAATTTTGAAAAAATATGAAATCCTTATCAAATTATGGTGTCCGTACACCAGAAGTTTTGAAAAAGTACTTTATAGTCAATTAAAAATTAATTAAAAAAAAATATTCTATAAAAAAATAAGAAAAAATATCCTGACCAATCTTCAGTGTTTTAGGTACCTTTTCCCAAAAGGATTCTCCAAAATACATTCATTTGCTTCAAAAAAGGGTGTTCGTACACGCATAAGGCGTGGTCCTCAAACGGGCATTTTGAAAAAGTGGTTTTTAGACATGCATACTAAAATTTAATTTATACCATGTGGATATTAAAAAAAATTACATATTTGAAAACTAGATTCCGAGCACTAAATTTGATATTACTGAAGTTTTTCAAGATTCAACCTTTAAGTGCTTCAAATTTGGACATCAATTGACAGAAATTTTGAAAAACAGGAAAAACACTTCCACTTTTTGGCCAAAAGTGGGACTCAACTTCTTGCAGCCACCCAACATATTAAAAATAAAATTAAAACTAAATTACAAAATATAATTTAAAACTTTAATTAAAAAAAAACTTAATTTAAAATAAATTAAAGTTAAATTAAATCTTGTAATAAACTATTTTTATTAAAACAAAAATAAAACAAGAAATTGAATTTAAGTGGGGGGGCCACGGTTCCCTCCCCGCATGCTGCAGGCGGTAGACTTAGGTACTGCCGCTGTAGTCCCCAAGAGACTACGCACGACAGTACTAGGGCTGTCGTGATAGTCCCCTTGGGGGGCTGCTCACTATACCCCTTGGGGCCCGTGCGACAGTCCCTCTAGGGGCTGCACACGGCCCCATGCATGGTAAGTATTTTTTAAAAAAAAAATTTCAATATATTTTTTTTAAAGAAAAATTTTTACATTTGAAATGCACATAAATATATTTATTTTATTTTTTATATTTCAGAAAATAATAAAAGAACTCGGGAAATTTATATATATATTTTCTTTAAGAAACAATCACACAGAGATTCTGATTCTTGCAGAAGAATATATACTTTTTTTTAGAAGGGGTATATATTTTATCAAACACATAATATTAAAGTCATGCCTTGACTTTTCTTTTTGACTGGTTTAATTTTGACTGTATTTTTTTTTACAGAATGTATAAATTTTTAACCAAAATTGGGTTTTTGTTTTGGATTTGATTTTTCTTTACCCACAAGCAAATATTTTCGAACCCTATAGTCAAACTATAGTCCTGGTTTAATTTATTATTTTCTAGGAAATCTATGAGGAATCTTCTAATGAAATTTTGCCAGCATAACCTTGTTGTGCTAAATTTTCATAAAAACTAAAAATCAACATAACTAGGGTTAACTAACTACCTAGAACAGTAAAAAAACCAGATCTATCTATCAAAACATATTGAAACTGCTCAAATAGGAAAAACCAAATAAATACGAAACAAAAACTAGCAGGCAAGATTTCAAACCTTACCATAGATCCAATGCAAGAAACCGAAATTGAAAACCTTTGTAGAATTGTAGACACCAGAATTCCTCCGAAAATAGATTCAACCTGCATATCTGAATCCACGAAGAATGCAACACCAAGAATTCCATATGCACAATGTAGCCAAAACAACAAGCAATCACAACAACCAAATTTTTCAAAATACAAAGCACATAAGCTCCCCCCAAAATTCTCCTCCAAACCTATCTATCCCTAAAATGAATGCAAAATCCCCTAATAGAGATTCAATTCTCATTTTCATGTAACACTAGAGATAACTCAATAGCTAACTCACACATCAACTCCAAATTAGAAATTGAAAATAAATCACAATTAAATAATTTAAAATAACTTTATATGCACAACTCAACTTGACTTTTTTGAAACAAGTTGTTATCTTTTTTAGAATAATTCACTTTACAATAATGTAAATGCACATGTTTATAATTAAAATTTATATTAAATAGATTAAATATTTAAAGCATCCTAAAACCATGTAATTAAATATTTAATTATTTAATAAAGCACACAAGCATAATAAAATCTAATTTTTAATTAAATAATCAATTAAATCTAAATATTTAATTATTTGACTTTTAATTAAATTTTCTCAAATAACATAGGAACATGATTAATATTAAATTTCAACTATAATCATTAAATCATTAATCACATAAAAATCACCCACAATAGAAATAAATCAACTGAAGCCAATCGAGGTAAGACCAAACAAAGTAAAACTAAGAAAACACCAAAAAGGGATCCACGAATTCCTGTCAAACTAGATGAATCTGGGTAGGGTAGTCAAACTGATACTTGTCCAATCCTAGGACAATTAGGCTTGGGTTACGGTTTTGGACCTGTGTTATCTCCCCTCTCTTACCATTTGAGATATTGTGATAGGGCACACTCATCCTGACAATTCAGGGAAGTCGATACCCGGTACCTGTAAACCTGCATGTACATATATAAATAAATATATAATAGATAATGGTGGGGATTGGCCGATCGTGTGGATCTAGCAAGCAAATAACTACAACTCCATCCTTCAACCACATCAGGCACGTCAAATAGAAATATAAAACAAACACATCAACCATACACATGCAAGTATGGGGTCAATAAAATCATAAGCATCAATGATTTCCTAAGATATAATCCATCATCCTAAAATAACTATAACATAAAAAAAATCAGACTAGTGGCGGGGTACTACATCCACCCCCCTAGGATTAGGCTTACTCTTGGAAGCCTACAAATAGATAAGGATATATATCCCTCCAGCATGAAGCATTTACTAAAAACAAAACTCAACATCTGAAAACAAGCCATAAAATAAGAACATGATGTACAGTCATTATGAGCAATATAATTCTGGTTAGGAAATAATTGAAAATCACATTGATCAATCATACATTAACAATTCAATATAAATATAAACCTTTATTCATTCATCATTATAGAAAACATCTAGAATCAATTGCATAAAACACACATTCGCATCTTCATCAAATAATGAGTGAAAAAGTTCATGTTAATCTAGTTAATGCAACACTTATGCAAACATATATGATACATAAAGATTCTATGTTCACACCGCAAACATAGTACCATCTCTGTGATTTCCTCCCTTATACATATTATTAGGGGTCCATGATGAACATGATAGAAACAACACTTATCACAGTACAAGGCCAACAATACCAAACATTCAGAGTAGCCACCACAAACTCAAAAAGGTAAAACCCAAGTGGGGAAATCACAAGTCCAACATTAAATCATAAGAGATCTCAATTTCAACAATAAATTAAGTGTGACTAGCATCGCAAAATAGATAAAAAAAAGAGAGTTAGGTGACTAATCCAATCATAAAAAAGTTTAAAATTTCAATGCTAGCCTCCACACATCACGAACAATTCATCAATCAACCAAAATAAATTATCAATCATAAAACATTCACTTAACAAGGTGACTAGTGGTAGTCACACTCGAGGGAGTAATCACTTCACAACATCCAAAGGTACTTCACCTTAGATGCATTAGAGAGGGTACCTAAGTACAATAGACAGTCAAATCACCTATGAAAATCAATAGACAAAGTGATATCTCAAAGGCATTTAGGAGAAAGAAAAACATAAATATTTAGTTGTAATTTAATGGTTCTCAAATATAAATGAGTTATATGTCTATGTTTGGTTTCAAGTTTTGATAGTTTAAACATCTAATGGTACTAATTATATCATTTCATTAATGTGAATCAATTATCAAATTCCTAATTCATTGGGTATTATATTTAATAAATAATAATAATTAAATAATAAATATATATATTAATTAATAAATAATTATATTATAATAACCAATTAATCAAATATTAATTAATTATTATATATTAATGAATTAATGCATTAGGACAAGTCTCGTATAGGTTCAATTATTAAGTTATTGGTGGCCATAATTGGTCCAGATACAATATCCTTATTACTTTGAATAACTAGATGACATTAGTTTAATCGTATTGAATTCGATAATCCCATATTTATAAGGACATAATTTAAAGTTTATTCTAGAAACTTTTGTGATATCTTAAGCAACAAAAAGTACGTAAAATCAGTTAACGAAACCTCCTAGCTTGTAAACCCCCCCTTGGCATATCGTGCTTAGTCTAGTGTAACTCAAGATAGGACTTAAAGTCGATATGTTAGACGCATTATGTTATCATAGACTTGACTTGATAGGGTGACCTATTTATGAATGGTTAATTTCTAGTTAAGTCTTTTGTAAAGGGGCACTCCACTAAGACAAGCAGTGGTTGTGTTATCCTGATAGAATCCTTGCTTAGACCTCGTCGTCAATACCAATTGCTATTCGCGTATCGATCTTTCAGTCCCTTTTGAACTTAGTGCTACCCCCTCCCTTTTGATCTTTCAGTCTCCTTTGTCTTGACCTTAATCTAGTGTCTTCGGGGACCATCTTGGTTAACAAATTGTTAAATTGATGTCTTGAGAAACGTTGCCTAAGGTTATCCCATTAATCAGCAACATTTAATTAGACTTAACCAATCTTTAAAAAAAAATTGGTGTATTTTTAGTGTGTTTTTGTTGGGCATGACACATTCAGAGTAGCCACCACAAACTCAAAAAGGTAAAACCCAAGTGGGGAAATCACAAGTCCAACATTAAATCATAAGAGATCTCAATTTCAACAATAAATTAAGTGTGACTAGCATCGCAAAATAGATAAAAAAAAGAGAGTTAGGTGACTAATCCAATCATAAAAAAGTTTAAAATTTCAATGCTAGCCTCCACACATCACGAACAATTCATCAATCAACCAAAATAAATTATCAATCATAAAACATTCACTTAACAAGGTGACTAGTGGTAGTCACACTCGAGGGAGTAATCGCTTCACAACATCCAAAGGTACTTCACCTTAGATGCATTAGAGAGGGTACCTAAGTACAATAGACAGTCAAATCACCTATGAAAATCAATAGACAAAGTGATATCTCAAAGGCATTTAGGAGAAAGAAAAACATAAATATTTAGTTGTAATTTAATGGTTCTCAAATATAAATGAGTTATATGTCTATGTTTGGTTTCAAGTTTTGATAGTTTAAACATCTAATGGGCACACAACTTCCTAGAGTTCTCAATGTAGAACTTGGTGCTCTGATACCAAGTGTAATACCCTGCCAGGGAACCAGGAGAACTTAACCTAAACATGCATCTAAGTTTGTAGAATTTTTTTTTTTTTTTCTAAAGTTAACATACAAGATAAACATCAATGCGGAAGCGGTTACCATTTACTCACATTAATACAATAACCAACACAAGTTACCATTCTCAAGGGTTCCTCGACGAAGATTATGTTAATGTTAATTAATTAATTTAGATTAGGTTCAATTACAAAACTCATACAAACAAATGAAAGATAATTGTAACATCGCATATAAGATAACATAAATACAACTGGTACCATAAGGTATCCATAATAACCTACATCCACTGCATATGTCACAGGGTATGTAATACAATAACTGAAATAAATTACAACATGAAATCTTTGAATAACTGATACAATGATACAAGATCACAAAGAAGAAGAAGAAGAATAAGAACACAACTCCATCAATGAAAATCAAGAAGGAACAACTTCCATAGGGATCATCCAGCACCGGTACATGAACGTCAAAATCTCAAATGATAAAAGAATCACTACCACCTGACATCGTGAACCTAAATGGTCCACTCCCACCATGCTGAGGAGATAACAATATATCTCACTCGAATAACAAACATCAACAGAATAAGCTAAGGAAAAGATCCTGAAAGCTCTCTACTCAAGGTGTACAAAAGATAACAATAGGTAAGACTTTCTAATCTAGAGGCAACTGACAACATGTAGAATAACTAGATTATGCATAGGAAGGTGTTATCATGTATATCTAATCCTTGAGTCTCATCCTGGTAATGACTCTGGATCTTGACACTCAAGTGACCATACACAGATCAATGACTTCTCACACAGATGAATCCATTAACTATGCTAGACACACCTCTCAGGGAGGCAAGTATCATCTCCATTCACATCTTAGTCTGTACTAGAACTCAAGCATGGGTGAGGAAACATATCATATTAAGTTTATTTAAATACCCCTTAATTATATTAGGTTATCACTTGATTACAGATACTTATAATAAGTGATCCTAGTAGCCACTAGTTGTGGGCCCCGACGCTTATTGCAAGCCACCCCCTACTACATATCTAGGTAAACTACCCTAGGCTCACAAATCTCACATAGATCACAAGATGATAATAATGTCCCTCAGGACTGTTCCACAAAAATAAAAAGAACACACTGGTTCTCACATCACCAGAATATCACAAAACACTCTCCAAGTGTTCACAAAAGAATATACTCTTGATCTCGTGGATAGGACATAAAAAGTCAATACCATATTCCCCTATATAGAATATGAAGCAGAACGCAACACAACATGAGCCCAAATGGTCAAATCAGGTGATGATCGGAAAACACACACACATCAAAACATAATGTTGAAATCATGATCAACTGACACTTACCCTGGCCTCTATTTTCCCCCCTAGGTCTTCTAGTATCCCGATATCTCAATAAGCACAAGAAGACACTTTAGGAATGAAGAATACAACACTCACATCATAGTAAACTGAAATTGATCTATAAACATTTAAATTCCATTTTGGTCATAATTGAATCCCAAGTATAGAACACATACAGCTGCTAAAAGAATCTTAATCATAAACATCACAATAATACCATAAATAAAAGAATATTCCCTATATACATTCTATGAATTCAACAGGATTAAACGAACAATTACAATACATGTACTTCAATTTCTAAAAATTGTCCATCTAAAAATTAAACATAATTTACATGACAATACATGTTCCAATGTAAATATTTATTTCAATATAAATATGTCCTTAAATAACTCACAAGAAATTCAATTGATTTATTTGTATTTAAACAAATAACAAAATTATATATACATTTAAATAAAATATTAAATAAAATACTCCTTTAAACATATATAAAAAAAAATTTAATCTAACTATGAAACAAAACTACATTTATTAAAAATAATTAATAAATCTAAGCTTTAATTAATAAAATTTAATAATACTTAACATATTAAAAATAAAATTAAAGCTAAATTACAAAATATAATTTAAAACTTTAATTAAAAACAAACTTAAATTAAAATAAATTAAAATTAAATTAAATATTTTTATTAAAATAAAAATAAAACTAAATTGAATTTAAGTGGGGGGCCCACAACTCCCTACCCACATGCTGCAGGCGGTACCCTTAGGTACTGTTGATGCAATCCCCAAAGGACTACGCATGACAGTACCAGGGTTGTCGTGATAGTTCCCTTTGGGGGGGCTACTCACGATACCCCTTGGGGCCCGTGTGGTAGTCCATCTAGGGGCTACAGACAACCCCATGCATGGTAAGTATTTTTTTTGTTTAAAACTTTTTAATATATTTTTTTTAAGAAAAACTTTTACATTTGCAATGCACATAAATATATTTATTTTATTTTTTATATTTCAAAAAATAATAAAAAACTCAGGAAATTTATATATATTTTTTCTTTAAGAAACAATCACACACAAAGATTTTGATTCTTGCAGAAGAATATATACTTTTTTTTAGAAGGGGTATATATTTTATCAAACACATAATATTAAAGTCATGCCTTGACTTTTCTTTTTGACTGGTTTAATTTTGACTATATTTTTTTTTTACAGAATGTATAAATTTTTAACTAGAATTGGGTTTTTATTTTGGATTTGATTTTTCTTTACCCACAAGCAAATATTTTCGAACCCTATAGTCAAACTATAGTCTTGGTTTAATTTATTATTTTCTAGGAAATCTATGAGGAATCTTCTAATGAAAATTTGCCAGCATAACCTTGTTGTGCTAAATTTTCATAAAACCTAAAAATCAAAATAACTAGGGTTTACTAACTACCCAAAATAGTAAAAACACCATATCTATCTATCAAAACATATTGAAACTACTCAAACAGGAAAAACCAAATAAATACAAAACATAAACTAACAGGAAAGATTTCAAACCCTACCTTAGATGTAATGCAAGAAATCAAAATTGAAAACCTTTGTAGAACTGTAGACACCATAATTCCTCTAAAAATAGATTCAACTTGCAGATCTGAATCCACGAAGAATGCAACACCAAGAATTCCATATGCACAATGTAGCCAAAACAACAAGCAATCACAACAACCAAATTCTCCAAAATCCAAAGCACACAAGCTCTCCCCAAAATTTTCCTCCAAACCTATCTATCCCTAAAATGAATGCAAAATCCCCTAATAGAGATTCAATTCCCCATTTTCATGCAACCCTAGAGATAACTCAACAGCTAACTCACACATCAACTCCAAATCAGAAATTGAAAATAAATCACAATTAAATAATTTAAAATAATTTTATAAGCACAACTCAACTTGACATTTTTGAAACAGGTTGTTATCTTTTTTAGAACAATTCACTTTACAACAATGTAAATGCACATGTTTATAATTAAAATTTATATTAAATAGATTAAATATTTAAAGCATCCTAAAACTATGCAATTAAATATTTAATTATTTAATAAAGCATACAAGCATAATAAAATCTAATTTTCAATTAAATAATCAATTAAATCTAAATATTTAATTATTTGACTTTTAATTAAATTTTCTCAAATAATGTAGGAACATGATTAATATTAAATTTCAACTATAATAATTAAATCATTAGTCACATAAAAATCACCCACAATAGAAATAAATCAACTGAAGTCAAACGAGGTATGACCAAACAAAGTAAAACCAAGCAAACACCAGAAAGGGATACACAAATTCCTATCAACTGGACGAATCTGGGTAGGGTAGTCAAACTAATACTTGTCCAGTCCTGGGACAATTAGGCTTAGGTTAGGGTTTTGGACCTGTGTTATCTCCCCTCTCTTACCATTTGAGATATTGCAATAGGGCATGCTCATCCTGACAATTTAGGGAAGTCGATGTCTGGTACTTGCAAACCTGTATAGAATACCTACATGTACATACATATATAAATATATAACAGATAATGGTAGGGATTGACCAATCGTGTAAATCTCGCAAGCAAGTAACTACGACTCCATCCCTCAACCACATCAAACACGCCAAATAGAAATATAAAACAAACACATCAACCATACACATGCAAGTATAGGGTCAGTAAAATCATAAGCATCAATGATTTCCTAAGATATAATCCATCATCCTAAAATAACTATAACATAAATAAAATCAGACTAGGGGCGGGGTACTATAGGTTGACAACATTTGAGTGACTTTGTGTGCCAAACAAGGTTGCCACTGGTGTTTACCCAACCATTTGGAGCTATTGGAACAGACAGTTCAATGCTACGACTGACAGTTTGAAAGATACACAATGTTGTCCATTTCAATTGAGGAACACTTCAAGTTTTGACATCGACCGAGAATGTGTTGCCAAATATAAACAAGCTTGAATCTCTGAAAAATGAGATAGGTTATTGTAGGCCTAGGCAACACGGTCCTATAGCACTTAATGGTTCAATGCCACCCCACACGAGCTCTGAGATATGACCCCATAAAGATAGCTAATTTCATGCTGAAGGGACCTTTAGGGACACTTCAGCCTAGAGTGGTCGACAACATTTGAGAGACTTTGTGTGCCAAACGAGGCTTCCACTGGCATTTACCCGACCATTCAGAGCTATTGGAACAGATGGTTTGATGCTATGACCGATGGTTTGAAAGATACACAATGTTGTCCATTTCAATTGAGGAACACTTTGAGTTTTGACATTGACCGAGAATGTGTTGCCAAATATAAATGAACTAGAACCTCTAAAAATCAAGACAGGTTATAGTAGGCCTAAGCAACATGGTCTTGTAGCACCTCACCATTTGATACCACCTCACATGAGCTCTGAGATATGACCTCATAAAGATTTTTGATTTTATGCTGAAGGGACGTTGAGGGACACTTCAACTCAGAGTGGTCGACAGTGTCCAAACGACTCTATGTGCCAAATGAGGTAATGGCATGGTGGACTATGGTGTGAAGAAGAACCAATGTAATGATTCTGAATCAATTAAAAAAATCAAATTCTCTGCAACAGTGAATCTACCCATGGAACAGTCAATGTAACAATGCATTCATATGCTTGGATAGAGGGTATAGTCAGCATTTTGAATTTTAAGACTTCACAATGAAGTGACTCTCCCACCAATGTAGCTAATATGATTGGTGGGAGAGGTTTAAATATGTATTTTTATCCTTTTATCATAGTGTGTTTATGAAGGGATATGGAGATGATCTGTTTGGAAGACACAGAGAGGTGGTAGTTTGCTGATTGAAGGGTGTCGGTCTTGCACCAGTCACTTGGAGAGTGAAGGTCCTTAAGAATAGATACATTTCATGATGGATTATTATTTTATGGGATCAAAATGATGTGTTTGAACCATATGTTTGATATGGAGATAGTGTTGAAGGTATTTTTGAACATACCCTAGTTGTGTGACCCTAGAAGCAAGGGTTTGGTGGCTATAAGTGTAGGTGAGGGATGAAGCCTTAAAAACTTGAGAATATTTTGTTTTTAAACCTTATTAAAGACTTCTCCTTGGTTTGGATTCAAGGGGATGAGTATCTTTGTGAGTTTCTTTGCAAATGAGGGTGAATTGGGCCTATTTGGTGGGTGCTAGGTTATTGGATTGAACATATGTTAAAAAGGAGTCTACCATGAGACTTGGGGAGGATTTAGAGAAACTAAAAGGGTATCTAAATCAATGATTATTTTCTAGAGTTGTTTGGGAAAATTGGAATAAAAGGGCGGATTTGTGACTAGTGAAGGCTACAAGCCTAAAGGGTTGTTGGAGTGGATTGGTGGAAGATGAGTTGACCATACTTGGTGGGTTGGTGAAACATGGTATATGGACCATGTTAAGATGTTATATGATGTTAGAATCAATGTGGAAACCCTATTTGAATTTTTGACATAATGGAGGCTCTAGGTGCTTTGGGAATCCTAGATCGGTGTGTGGTGTCAAGATAAGCTGGAATAAGAGATCAGAGGAAGTGAACTTGTGCCTAGATCGGGGTCCATGGAATATATAAATATATAGTTCTATATAAATATACATCTTATATACACATGTATTCAAATATATTTGACATTACAATATTTTGTATCTTCATTTAGTCCAATAGACCAATTGGATCTGCCCTACCCTTGGTTGTGTCAGGTATTGCCTCATGGTCTAACTCATGAACCTTCCAAAGAGTTTTATTATGTGGTCTTCCCCCATATATGATCAAGTGGACATTTGATGCAATGACGAGGTTCGAATAATGAAGAATCTTTATGTGTGTCTCCCAATCCTCGAACAACTACAACCTAGGGTTCTCCATAGCATACCGCCTAAGCCATGTACTAGTTACAACCACTACTCCTATAGGGTATTCTAATTCTTCACCATTGATAACTGAGTGATCCAATTTATTTTTTTCCTCAACACAACGACACAAATAATAATATGTACCTTCTTCATTGTCTTCAGGTGCAATAACAACAAAAACATGGCATGTAATGATATAAACATAATAAGGACATTAGTTTACTAAATATTTATGATGAAGTACTAAATGAGAGAGAGAGAGAGAGAGAGAGAGAGAGAGAGAGAGAGAGAGAGAGAGAGAGAGAGTACAAGTGAAACCAAAATGGAAAATGACAAGTGAATACATGAAAATACTCCTAAGAAATAAAGGAAACCAAATCTAAGATCTAAATTTGTATAGAACCACAAGAAGTAAAAACTATCACAAATGCACAGAACAACAGTCACATATGTGTACTTTACCAAATAAAATGTGCACCAGTAATTAATGAATGCATGGGACAAATACATATATATGTGTAGGACATGTAAACATAGTCTCAAGGGAAAAAAAATGAATGCACATATATGTCTAGAAAGGTCTAATTTACATAATTTCTCATGTCAACACCAATGTACAACCTAATAAATTCTTATTCCACACCGGGGAGTATCGTATATAGTAAATCAAGGTCAATTAAAGTTGATTATATCTATAAACATCATATAAACAAAATGTGGTAATTGAAAGTACAACATGAGTATATCAAGTAATAAAGAGAGAAAGAAAGGGATGAAAGAGTGGTGTATAACACATTGAGTCTCTCCATCAAATCTATCACATGTATGTTTGTCCCCAATAGTGTTGGTCATTCCATCTAACCATGTGGAATCCTCAATCTCACCCCACTATGCTCATGGAGGTAGTCACATAGCCCAAACAAGGAATCAAGCATACCAGGGAATGAAAATAAACACTCATTCCAATAAATAAAATCAAATGCAGATAATAAAGAACAATATTGAGAACACTTAACATGTGGATGACCATCCATAATGAAACATCTATGAAACACAACCACAATACTAGGGTTCTAGTCATAGCTACTAGACCTAGACATGAGAGTACTAAGCATAGGGAGTATCCATACCCACATGGGTCACATCTAACATTTGGGTTCTCAAGTATAATATACTACCCACACATATCACTCATGACATCTAGTGATTCAATAGTTTCCACTACCCGCACGAGTTGATAACTAACATATGGGGTTTCTAATTTATTGTGTTTAATGTTTATACCTAATTTATTTTATTATAGTGTCACTTTTTAAGTACTACTAGGAATGTTTAATATGACCACTTGTGTATCAAGGAACATGTGAGGAGCTACTCCTCATACCTACTTGATACACCTAGTCCTATGGCTCAATATTGTAAAGAAGGAAACAATGATAATAATTTCATCCACTAGGTCTACACTGAAGATATGGATAAAAGACTTTATCCACTTGGTCTACACCAAGGACATGATAAACCACAACTTGTCCACTAGGTCTACACTAAGGATAGGATGAACTCTAAATATTTTCTACTTGGTGTTCTCTCAAGACATGGATTCAAGAACCATCCACTTGGTCTACACCAAGGACATGGATTATATATATTGCCTACTTGGTATAACCCAAGGACATAGATGACAAAAGTACCAAAAAGAAATTAAAGAAATAACAAGAGGATAACTCAACTCCCAAAACATCCAAGGCATGAAACCAAGTACTGGCATACAATAGGTAAACATATCAAGTTTCTTGATTGGCCACTTTTCCAATAGCATGGATTCCAAAGGAATCCATCAAGTATCTTGCTAGAACATAAATAAAAATTCCTATGAAGGAAAAGTGCTCAAGAGAAGCATAAGCAAGAGAAAGGGCTCAAATCCATAAAAATTGAGGAGACAAGGTAAAGTGAGCTTGATTGGCTTCAAACCAAGAGCACAATTCACTTAGATCCCATCATAGGCATATCTCAACCCTGTTTAAGGATGATGTCTCAACTCAATATAAAGTAGATCAAGAACACTGAAAAAGTAATGGTTGCCAACACGAGCCAAGAGAAACAAGGGAAATACATTAGTGCAAAAGTACACTTGATCAACCTCTTTACCAAGAGAATGGATCCCTAGATGATCTGAGATTTTCCTTACACTGTGCACTCAATCAAAAATCTCAAAAGGAAAAAAATAAATAGAAGGCAAACCAATTCTTACAATTACTGGTTAGGTGGACTAGTTAGAAAAATAATTGAAAACCTAAGGTTTGGATTATGGTAATAAGTGACCAAAATGTCCTAGATTAATTTTGACCACATAATCCAACTAAAATTATGATACACAACCAAGGCCTATCTACAAAACATACCAACATGGCGACTATCCCAAATGGGAGCTCACACAAAATGAGGCACACAAAAATGTCCAAAAATGAAACTCAAAATCTTGCAATGAAATTAAAACCCATTGGTTCTCATAATATTAATAGCCTAAAAATGCAATAAAAATTTCAAGTATAACATCATGGGAGAAAAAGGACATCCTAACAGCAATAATTTTACATTTTTGAAATCCCAATCTCATACAAGTCCAATCGGGCATCAAATTCAATAGGAAATGAAAGGAAAACATAGATAAACATCTTGCTACATGATTTCCAACAATAAACAACTAATAAAATGGAGAAATGAATTAAAAATAGTAAGTCATGCCTCAAGAATTAGCAAAAACCTAGAATGAGGAGAGAAAAATAAACACTTGATGCATGCAAACAAAGCTCTTAGCAAACCATACCAATATCGTCATGGTTCCAATGAACCATTTCCCACAACATTAAGATGCCCAATTTGCTCCTAACAAAAGAAATCAAATTTATCCATAAGAGGGTTGGAGCAAATTCACAAAAATCCACAAAAATGAAAAAGTGAATAATAGACTCCACTTTCAAAACATAAAAGGCATTTTTTTCCAAAAAGATATATCCCAAATAAATAATTCAACAAATATTAAATCATTGAACCAAAAATAAAACTCACAATATCTCAAGGAATTAATTAATTAAATCCCCACAAATGGACTAAACCCAGGGCATAATTGTCAGCAATATAAATAATTGACATTTAATAATATCAATCAACATTTATTAAACTATAATATAAATGGGACCAATACAAATTTCCTAAGTGCACAGATAGATACTGGTCAAAACATAGTGCATGAAATCCAGGCTCTTTCCTACACAACAACCAAAAGATAATAACAAAAATGGGATACATCATTCCAACTAAGAATTATATTGGCTTAGTATGCAAAATGGTCAATGTGACTATCTCCTGTAACCAGCATCGCGGATAAAAACACACTCAAACCTACAACTTAGGCAGAGACGATGTCTGGTATGTGTTCACTAAAACATGTACATAGTATATATACTCAAAGCACATGCACATAATAATCAAAGTGTGTTTAATGGAAAAGGATGCTCTAGTGGCATAATCATTCATGTATATTAGAATGTTACGACACTGGTCATTCCATATTTAATTGTTAATGTGTGCTAAAATGTTGTCACACTTCTATGAATCCTTACATGCAAGAAAACTCAAGAATGAACCCTCACAAATCGATCCATAGCTCTTTATGCATGGAGTTGCAAGATTTGTAAAATTGCTCTCAGCTAGAGCTATAAAATCATGACCTTGCTAGTCAACCACACAGTGAGATATTCCAAATGAATGCAATGCTATGCAAATCTATATGAGAATGAAAATTAATCTTATGAGAATGAAGATGCAATTAAGCTATGAAAATGGAAATGAAAGAGTTACAAACCCTCTAATTAAACTATGTGAGATTAATCTAAAACATGAAAGGAAATGATAGCATGATAATGCAACTATGATACAAGTTAGGATGTGATGTAGATGCAAGATGAATGCCAATGATGCTCCAAATCTTCAAAACTTGATGCAAGAATATCTCCAAAAGCTTCAATGACTTAGAAAACCCGTAGCATAATAATTCAAGTATGTATGGTGTGTGCAAATGAGGAAGAGAGCTCTTCTTTTATAGGAAGTGAAAAATAATGGACCATGGAGATTAAGAGGCAAAAGACTTAATCAACGATGGAGAAAAAAAGAAGCTTGATCCTTGTGCACAAATATCCTCCAATAAGAAAATTAGAAGCATTTACTTTATGTTGAGCATTTACTTTAATCCATGTGAGGCAAAAGTACTTTTCTTTTATTTTTCTTTATAAATAAGAATTAAATGCTTTATTTGTGCAACAAGGATAAGAAGAAAAGTGGGGATTTTTTATTTAAATAAAAGGGGAGGAAATTCTTTTTAATTAAATAAAGGCTTAGGATAAAGTGATTTTATTATTTAATTAAAAGAGTTTTTTAATTAATTAAAAGAGAGCATGTTCTCTTAATTAAATACGATTTTTATTTTTATTTCTTTTCTCTTTTAAATTAAATAAGGCTCAAACCTTAGGAAATATTGAATTGATTATGATTTGATAAGGAAATTGATATATTTGAAAAATGTTGATTTTTGGAAATATTGATTCAGGGATTTGATAAATTGCAGAAATGGGGCCCAAAGTCTAGGCGACCATTTTAGGGTGCATACATTTGACCCTTTTTGACTAATGTGTGATCGATCTGGGAACACATGCAGTCAAAGAAGAATTGAAATGTTAGATCAATCTGGGATCACAAAACAACTCAGATGTGAGGTCGATTCGGGATCACATCTGGACAAACATAAACAAAAGATTCTGGACAAGAGGTCGATTCGGGATCATATCCAAAATAAGAGATAAGAATCTCAAGCTGAGCTGAATGATAAAGCTGAATCAAAGATTAAAGCTAATAGGTACTGCCCCCTCAGAATCGAAATCGAAATCAGATAGAGGAGAACAACAAATTGATAAACCTAATCAAGTCACAATAAATCATAATCGAAGGATGGAGCATGATAGGATAACCTTCAAACAGTGAAGATATGCCCTAGGTTGACTAGGTTTGACTGAAAAAGATATAGGATAAAAATTAAGTCAAACCTCAGAGAGAGGAAGCGAAAGGGGTAAATGAAAGACTAGAAGTTTGGAAGACATGGAAAGGAAGAAATTCCATCAAAGATTAAAGAATTATGCCTCAAAAGGTCAGTCAACTGCGTAGAAGAATGAGAAAACTTAGAAACGCGACTCAAATTTCAGTTTCAAGTCCGAAATGGATAGAAAATGATGTGACATGAAAGACCAGAAATGAAAGATATGATCAAGAAGAATCAGAAAATGAGCACAGTTGACCAACTAGTCCGTAAATGATAAAAATGAGAGCTCTCTCCATATGCAAGATGCAAAAACTAAACTATGATGAACCTAAGAATGCAAGCTACTATGAAAGTGGTTGACTTGCAAGGTCACAATGCCTATAGACATCTAATTATCATCATCGAGCATTATTGGTAGCGTCATAAGATCATACAATGCACACTAGCATAACTATGTGGATATGAATATGATCTTTATCAGATAGAAATGTGGAAATCCCACCTAAGCATCAAAGACATGTAGGTCTAGATGACTAATGCAGTGAGATGACCTAAATTTGATATGGAAAGATTATGCTTGTATCAAGACACATGAAAGTTAGGATAACTAGAAGCCTGCACTCACAAAACAGTCAAGGATAATACCTTGTCAATCCATAGTGTCAAGTAAGACCAACATAAATGCTCATGATAGTTAGGATCAACAAAATATACCCACAAGTAGATAAAGAAATAAAACATGTTCTCATACCCTCAGTCTTCTAGCTATGCATCATTGAAAACTTCTCAGGGAGAGACCACTCATCAAAGAAATCTTCATAGATAGCACACAAAGAAAAATAAAGTCAACATATCTCAAGCGAGTTGATTGTTTAAGTGCGTGTGTGTTGGTCATAGAGTCAGACTCTGGTTATCACATCTGCTAATAAGAAATATCGCATCATACTTAGACTATTGGGTAAGACATCTGATAAGTGTTAAGAAACACTCGACGCAAGGGTCGTGTTGAAAAACACTATTTGGGGTGGTGTTGAAAAACACCTATTGTGAAATGCCCCAAGAGACAAACGCACCTAAAAGATCTATGCTAACAGGTATGCCCCTTAGACAAAGACAAAGACCAATTCCAAACCAAGGCAAATAAGGTCAAGGCATGATGGAAAGTGGCTAAGTGTCGAGGATGCATGCTAACAAATAGGGGTGCAAAGGCCTCAAGTAGCGCCTGTTTCCAGGTTTTCACCACTTGGATTTATTGCAATTTTTTTTTTTTTCTTTTTTTTTTTTTGTATTTTTGCTACCAAGGTGCCTATTGCTAAGTTTTCACCAAGGCACTTTTTTAAATTTTTTAAATTTTTTAAATTTTTTTATATTTTTTTAGGACTTTTTATACTTTTTAGGATTTTTTCAGCATCATATATCAATTTTTTTTGGAATTTTTTCATGATCAATAAAATATGTACAAAGGATGCCCCCAAACAGAATGGACATCAAACTCATGAGCAATATCACATCGTGTAGTCCCAATGTCTAGCAAGGTGGAAAACAAGATGGATAAGCAAGCTGGTGGAGGAAAGGAGAATGAAAGCGAACGGAGGGAAGAAATCTTCAAGGTCAAACTCCTCAAGAATACCCAAGCTAGGAAAAAAAATTGTCATGTAAAGCGCATCTGAACAAGCAATGAAAGGCCAGCATAGGATAAGTCACAAAAGTATAATGCCAAAGAAGGAAAGGATGAAGTCCAAAGGAGTAGACATGTCAAGAGACTTCATAGCATCGTGTTTTACTCTTTTTTTTAGATCAAGACCAAAGAGGAAAATGATAGCGAAAGGTTAGAATGAATGAAGGAAAATGAATATGAAGGCTAAACATGAATGAAATGAAAGCAAGATCATTGTAAGATAGCTCACAAGATAGCCAAATATTCTTGTATAGGTCAACATTGTCAAGATCAAAGAGAGAAGATGAAATGGATGAAAAATGTAGAAGAACTACGCATGATGCCTGATTTCTAGGTTTTCATCATGGTACTTATCCAAAGCGCCACAAGGGAGTGGTTTTCACCATAGGATGAATTTATTTCTCTTTACTTTTGCTACCAAGGTGCCTGTTTCTAGGTTTTCACCATGGCACATTTTCAATTTTTTTCCATCTCTTTTCTTTTTTTATTTTCATTTTTGAATTTTTTTCTATTTTTTGAATTTTATATTTTTTGGAAGAAGGCAAGCTTTTTAGATAATGCTCCTTGAAAGGATAAACCATGATATGCCAAGGATTCAAAATGATATGCTCAAAGATGTTGATAGGGAAAGGAAGACGCATGAGGAATAGGCAAATAAGGAAAAATGATAGAAGGTAGAAGGATAATGAATGGAAGGAATGTGAAAAGGTAGATGGAAAGAAAGGTAAGATCAACGTCAATACACACCTTGAAGGGTGATGGGAAAAATGGAGGAAAACCATATTCTAGTCCAAGTGTGAACCATATTCTGGTTCATTATTGCTATCTGACTCCTCGAAGAGCGGATTGGTGTGCTTGTTATAATTCTCAAATGTGAATGGAGGAATAGGAGAAGGAATATGGAAAATGTGTAGTAGAAGTTGTGGTTCGGGCGCATGGAATGGAAGAATATTTTTGGAAAAAAATGAAGTGGAAGCCTTTGGAAGCTTGAATGTCAACTTCACTTTTTGCTCAACATAAGACTCTTTCAAGAGAGACTTTGGAATCCATATAGCTTTAAGCTTTTTATTTTCTTTTGATGTGTTAGAGAGAATATATTCAATGATGGATTTTGGAACCCATACTTGTCTTGTAGTTTTCTTCTTAGATATCTCTTTTGACTTTATGCCCCCATGTCGATTAGAGGAGACACGGTGATCTTCTTTTTTTGATGAATTCTTGTATTGGTTCTTTTTCTTGTATTGAACATTCAAGTTACTTCCAAAAGACTTGGGACTTGTGGAAGAAGAAGGAAAATATGACTGGTTTAGATGGGTGGGTGGATGAAAAGGATTCAAGGGTATGCATCTATGTTGATCTTGAGGAAAGATAGGAGATGGAGGGACGTAAGGACCCAAGATGGATGATGAATTAAGAGAGTTAGGAGGGGAAAGTGAAGGGACATAAGGACCCAAGATGGAAGGAAGAAATGAAGCCCTTAGTATTGGTGGAGGAGGTCCAAGGATGGATGTGGAAGATGCAAAAGGATAATCATTAAGTTCATCAACATCTATATGACAACCAAGGACATCAGCATCTTTAGAGTGAGCATTAGGATTTTCAATAATATCATGAACATCTTGAATAGGAGAAACTTCATTGATAGGATTTTTCAAAGCTTGCAAAGACTTAGGAAGAGTAGAAAGTGGAAGTGAACATGGAGTGGTAGAACAAGAATATGGAAGACTTTGATCTTGACAAAGATCTTTGGATAGCATAAGCGTATCAACTTTCTTTTGATTTTCAATAGGCTTTACATCAGAAGTAACAACACCATTTTTAATAACCTTAATGGAAGTATCATCTTTGGAAAGTGCAAGTGTGGTAAGGTTATTTTGATTATCAATAAGCTCAATAGTGTAAGTAGTAGCTTGATCTTGCTTAGGAGATGGTGGAATGAATGCGGAAGAACGTAGAGGATCAAAAGAACCAGACAATGGAGAAGATACATCATGAAGAGAATTGGATGATATGGAGGGTTCATGATCTTGATATTTATTTATATTTTTTTCTTTATCATTTTTAGGGTCCTCTTGACATGGAGCCACTTTTAAGGACAAGGAAGCATGTTGGAATTGTATGGAAGACTTTGGAAGAGATAGTGAAGAATTAGTTGAAGTAGGTAGTATAGCAAATGAAGGCTTAAGATCTTTTAGTTTAGCATCATTAGAAGTATTTGTAGCAAAGTGAAGGTTAGCTTGAGTTTCTTTAAGAGGTAGCCCTTGAGGATAACTATAGGGAACTGCATGGAAAGCCTTAGGATCTTTGTTGGATGAAGGATTTGTGATAGATTTGGAAGACTCGGAAGCTTTAGGAAATGTATGGGCATTGGAGGAAGTAGAGGATGGAAGTGAATCATCACAAGACAAAGGTTCAACATTAATATGATCTTTCTTGAGAGTGCAACCTTTATTTTCAGCATGAAAACTTTTAGAGGAGAGATTCTTTTGACGTTTGAAATCAGTGCAGTAGATTTTCTCTTCCTCAGTAGGAATATTGTATTGTTCACAAAAATCATCAAAGAATTCTTCAAATTTAGAGTCATATGGATCACCATCACAGTCTACCCAATAGGACTCCCCCTTAGAAATCACAAGTGTACCATGAGGATGATGCTTAGGAATAGAAGTTTCATGGGCATCACTACATTATCCATCATCATAGTCATCATAGGTGGGTGTGTCACTCTTTGTGGAAGAGACATCATAAGGACTATCACGTTGCTCTTTATGATATGTCTTCTGAAGAGAAGTAAGACTCTTTGAAGAAGTAGAAGAAGAATGAGATTGTGAAGAAGAGGAAGGTGAAGACCTAGTGGAAGAAGAATACTTGGATGATGAGGAATTTGAATGATGTTTAGAAGAGTCATGATAAGATTTGGAAGATGAAGAATGTGAATAGTGTTTAGAAGAATCATAATAAGACTTAGAAGATGAAGAATGAGAATGATGTCTGGAAGAGTCATGATAAGACTTGGAAGGTGAAGAAGAATGAGAAGATTTAGATGATGAAGAATGTTTGGAAGAAGAAGATTGTGATATGATCATGTTTATGATTCTAGCAAAGGCATCTAATTTAATCATCTTTTCTTTTATTTTTGCTATAAATTCATCACTCATGAGAATTTTGGAGGAACAACACTTTTCAAATATGTCAATGAGCTCAAGATCATCTATTCTTAATAAAGGTTCCAAAACCAAATAGTCAAGATTCATGGTTATAGAAGAGGAGGAATCAAGCATGGAAGAAATGAATAGATGAATAGAAGAAGGTAGACTAGATAGTAAGAGGAAAAGAATCAAGAAGAAGAAGAAGAATTTCCCATGGGAATAGAAGACTTTAGAAGAACATGGGAAATGGAGAAGAAAGAAGAAGACTAAGAGTCATCTTGTGCAATTGATACCATAACGTTCATTGAGATGTTGAGCAACATGACAACACTTAGGATCTGACCTGGATTGACCAAGGAAGACCAAGCTTCTAAGGAGAACTCACTACAGAAGGACGGAACTCAGTTTCAATATTCCAAATAGATCTTTCAAAAGATTTTGCAATGATGATCAAGCACATAGAACAGCAACCAAGGAGCTCAAGCAAATAGTCTTCAAGCAATGAGCAAGGGACAAAGCAACCTTGCGCATGAATAGAGATAGTGACTTAGTATGCTACTCCTTAAAGATTCTACTTGTGTATGTTCTTGAAAATATTTTAGCAGGCACATAGAACACAACAAAACCTTAACAAGCTGTCTACAAGGATATACGTGGCTTTCTAAAAGGAGTCCTTGATATACACAAGGTACGTGAGGCCCAAATCCGTAGATGAGAAAAATCCAAAATCACACAGCTGGGGGGAGACGGTAACCGAAATCTCCTCCTTCACTTCTCAAAAGTATAAAGTTCTTTGAGGCTTAGTCAAGAGTGATATCAAACTCAATTCCCAAGAGAGGTATCTTTGGATTCACCTCCCGATATTTATACTCTACCAGAACACAGGAGTTAAGGTCGTCCCTTGAGGTGGTGTGTCCCCAAGCAGGCCTTCTAGAAATAAAAACTAAGTAATTCACTATCAAAAGTATTTAGAGCACTAAAGGTGGAGCACTTAACTCTTCAAGTAAATGCAAAGTGAGTCCAAAAGTGGAACATTTAACCCTTTAAGATAATGTGAAGTGAGTCCAAAAATGGAACATTTAACCTTTCAAGAGAATGTGAAGTGAGTCCAAAAAAGTGGAACACTTAACCCTTCACACAAACTCAAAGTGAGTCCAAAAGTGGAACATTTAACTCTTCACACCAACTCAAAGTGAGTCAAAAAGTGAAACATTTAACTCCTCACATCAACTCAAAGTGAGTCCACACTTTAGAAAACAAGTGAGTTCCAAAAAGCACAAAAGGGTTGCCTAGTGGAGCAATTAACGCTTCTTTCCTGTAGACCCCTCCCCTTTAATGTGGCGCTGATCTTACAACCACGGGGCGGAAATGAGGGGTCGGTGGATTAGCGAGTCCAATAACCCAAGATAGAAATCTAGATCAATCACAAGTAATCTAAAGTTTCTTATCAATACTACTCACAAATGACAAAGAGTTGAATCAATGAAATATTTAACTTTCCAAGCAAACATAGAGTGAGTCCACAAAGTGGTGCATTTAACTCCCTATGTAAATAAGGAATGAATCCATGCCCTCAATCACTCAATGAGATATTTGATATTGAAACCAATAATTACTTAAGGTTTAAACACAAGCATTCACTTACACAAACTTGGAAAAACAAATCTATGTTCTTTCATTTCCCATTAAGAGCATCAATTGAAATGTGTTCTATGAAAGCATGTAAACACTCAAGCCAAACACATGAGAGGTTCAATTTTAATCCCAAGATCTAAATGTTGTAGAGTTGTAACAAAATACCTCAAGTCCAATGCAATGCTCTTAGTAGATTTCACCCTTTTTTTGTTTGTTTTAAGCATTTTTCATGAAAGCAAGTCATGCACCTTCAAATGAACAAGACAAGAAAATAAGCAAACAAGATATGCAATGTATATCCAACTTATGCAAACCCTAGGGTGGTTAGATCTAAAAATCAATTGTTAGGAGCAATGATAACCAGAAAATAATCCAAATGATAACTCATATCATGCATTGAACAATGAAAAATAAGTGCATTCCCATCACAAAATTTTATTTTTTTTGCATTTGACCTAGTCAACAAGATCTGATTTTTACCACATTAATTCGGACCCTAAACCAAAAATGTAGAAAAGAGACCTCTGTCAAAAAATAGAGAGATTTCCAAAAATGTAAAAATTTTAGAAAAATCTCTTCATTTGTGCCCTAGAGACCTATTTTACCAAAACAGACTAGTTTTTATAAATTGACCAAATGAGCTATGATATTATTTCTAAATTAAAAATATAATGAATAGACCCCCTATATAATTCCAAGACCTTTTTAGAAATATAAAAATTTTCAAAAAATATGCTAATTTGCGCCAAAAATTGATTTTTTATGAAAAATCAAGAAAAAATTATAAAAAATATAAATTACCTCCAAAAATTTTGGAAATTTTTTTGAAGCTTCTCTAACATGTCACCAAGCTACAAAAAGTTTTTTAGACCAAAAAACAAGCCGTTTGGGAGATATGATCAAATCTTTCAAATCTAGGGTTTTTTTGTCTCCAAACAAATTTGCACAAGGGTTAGCTCCAAAAATAATCAAAACCAGCATGTAAAAAGTGGGTTGCCCCATGGTGGGCACCAAAAATGTGTGCTAAAATGTTGTCACACTTCTATGAATCCTTAAATGCAAGAAAACTCAAGAATGAGCCCTCACAAATCGATCCATAGCTCTCTATGCATGGAGTTGCAAGATTTGTAAAATTGCTCTCAGCTAGAGCTATAAAATCATGACCTTGCTAGTCAACCACACAATGAGAGATTTCAAATGAATGCAATGCTATGCAAATCTATATGAGAATGCAAATTAATCTTATGAGAATGAAGATGCAATTAAGCTATGAAAATAGAAATGAAAGAGTTACAAACCCTCTAATTAAACTATGTGAGATTAATCTAAAACATGAAAGGAAATGATAGCATGATAATGCAACTATGATGCAAGCTAGGATGTGATGTAGATGCAAGATGAATGCCAATGATGCTCCAAATCTTCAAAACTTGATGCAAGAATATCTCCAAAAGCTTCAATGACTTAGAAAACCCGTAGCATAATAATTCAAGTATGTATGGTGTGTGCAAATGAGGAAAAGAGCTCTTCTTTTATAGGAAGTGAAAAATAATGGACCATGGAGATTAAGAGGCAAAAGACTTAATCAAAAATGGAGAAAAAAAGAAGCTTGATCCTTGTGCACAAATATCCTCCAATAAGAAAATTAGAAGCATTTACTTTATGTTGAGCATTTACTTTATATCCATGTGAGGCAAAAGTACTTTTCTTTTATTTTTTATTTTATTTTTCTTTATAAATAAGAATTAAATGCTTTATTTGTGCAACAAGGATAAGAAGAAAAGTGGGGATTTTTTATTTAAATAAAAAGGGAGGAAATTCCTTTTAATTAAATAAAGGCTTAGGATAAAGTGATTTTATTATTTAATTAAAAGAGTTTTTTAATTAATTAAAAGAGAGCATGTTCTCTTAATTAAATATGATTTTTATTTTTATTTCTTTTCTCTTTTAAATTAAATAAGGTTCAAACCTTAGGAAATATTGAATTGATTATGATTTGATCAAGGAAAGTGATATATTTGAAAAATGTTAATTTTTGAAAATATTGATTCAAGGATTTGATAAATTGCAGAAATGGGGCCCAAAGTCTAGGCGACCATTTTAGGGTGCATACAGTTAGCGTAAAATATAATCAAACATTGCATTTAAAACATTAATAATCATTTTATGACAATGCAAACATCTTCTGACACTAGAAATCCCTTATTGTTCCTTGCATGTTTATTTGGGACTTGTAAAATTATTACTATTTCTTGTATGTACACTTAATGATAATAAGGTGTTAAAATTTCTTTAAGTCTGAAACCATGGTCATGGACATTTCCAAACAAATAGTATCATAGTCTACAATGTATTAATATTTTTATTTTATTACCTTACCCAACCAGCTTAGTATCAAAATGACTAGACATTGGCATCTAGAAGGAACTCCTACCACACTGCAACCCTTGTTATGTTTTATTATCATTTTTTCCCTTTATTGTATCTCTTCCATAATCTTTATATTCTATTTAAATTTGTGTCCATTTTAGTATAATCTATTTTTTCCATAAATTATCATATATACACATATATCATGTAAGTAGCCAAAATATGTGCATGTGCTACATTTCTTATCCTTAAATTCTTTCTTTCATATTTATTCATTAGATTCATCACTTCCATGGTCTTAACCATAACTTCATCAAAAAATTTCCATTTTGATTCAATTGTTACTAATGATTTTCTTGAATTCTATCTGCATCCACAATATCATCTAAATTCATATTGTATCCCTACTAAATTTTCAACTTTAATTCAACAATCAAATATCTTATCTATGTCATTTCTCCTAAATAGATTCTTCCAATAACTACTCTTCCCACTTCAAAATTCCAATCATTTTCTTATGTGTGAGATATTTTTTTCATTTTTTATTAACATTTGATCATCTAAGGCTCTATGGATAGCAATCTAGGTGATTCTATCTTATTTTTCTCCTAATTTTGTTGGCAATTTTCTATTAAAAGAAAATATTTTGACAAAAAAAAATTCACCACGTAAGAAAATGGATTGAGAGATTGAAATGGGAGGAGTGGTTATTTCAAGAAACTATTGCCAATATGACAAATATGAAAGACTTGTTATTGACTTAAAACTTGAGGTGTCAATAAATGAGAAGTTAAAAATCATAAATCCTAATCTTGATGATGTTATGGAGGAAGAGGTGATATAGGGGGAATTCAAGAAAACCATTGGGAACACACTGTGCAATAAAGAAAACATTTAATGAAGTAATGGCTAAGGATATGAAAGACATGGCTCTAATTAATAAATATGAAAGAAACACAAGGATAATAAATGTATCCTATCAAATATTTGGTCACAAGACCTATGTGTATAGATGGAAACTTGTGTGAATGGAACCTTATAGCATACAAGGGTTATACAAGAGAGTCAATAAAGGATATAAAAATTATAATAGAATCTAATAATGAAGATGAAAAAGAAAGCCTCATGAATTACTAAAATAATATTTTAAATACTTATTTGCAGAGCATATGTTTCCAACCATTTTTTTAGTCAA
The DNA here is from genome assembly GCA_027943335.1 of Chamaecyparis obtusa. Classification (NCBI taxonomy): domain Eukaryota; kingdom Viridiplantae; phylum Streptophyta; class Pinopsida; order Cupressales; family Cupressaceae; genus Chamaecyparis; species Chamaecyparis obtusa. Next base: position 231,457 of record BSBK01008158.1, read on the forward strand.
TTCAATCAATATGTTGTCAAAAATTAATATTCTAATATCTTGATATTCAATCATTCATTTTGAGATTTAATCTACACCATTCAATTTTAATAGACTTTGGTGTCTTGTGTCTATAAAAGAGTCATTAATTCTACATTTGAAATATTAGAAATTGTTGGTACTTATTGAGAAAGTAATAAATAATTTTTATAATCTCACTTCCTTTATAGTTTCCTCAAAGGAAAATTATGAAAGTGATTCTCCATCATAAAACATAACCAAAATGGATTTCATAGATCTCATATCTATTAAGGTAGATCTCTATTCTACCAATTTTGATAAGAACACATATGTTCATTATCATTCCCAACCATAGGTTTTATATTCATATGAAAATCATCTTTCCATGATAAAATCATCTTTCCATGATAAAATTAAATCAGAAGATTTTTACCAACCGGATGTGGATCTCCTAGATCCACGAGTCTCTATGACTCAAAGCACAAAAATGGATTCCTCATCCAATGATGCCATAGATCTCTTATCTATGATAGTAGATCTCTATCTACAGTATATAATGATAACAAAAATGTCCATTATTCCTCAACTATACATCTTATATTCATATGGGAATCATCATATGATATGATGCTTACCATCCAAATGTGGATTTCCTGGATCCACTGGTCTCCGCGACTGAAGAATATCAAGTCCATGATATTCATGATAACATCAAGTCCATGATACTTTTCAACTATAAGTGATATCAAGTCCATGATATCAAATATTTCCAATCAATTTATGAATTTCCTAGATCCACTAGTCACCTTGACTCTTTTGAATATCAAGTCCATGATATTCAAGCTAGTATCAAGTCCATGATACTTTCCAAACACTAGTTATCATCAAATTCATGATGTTTTCTATCCAATTTGTGGATAACTAAATCCATGAGTCCTCTTGACTCAGCCAATAGAATATCAAGTCCATGATATTCATGGTATTATCAAATCTATGATGTATATCAACTAATCTGTGGATAACTGAAATTATGAGTCACCAAGACTCAAGAAATGTCAAGTCCATGATGTATAGAGAATTGGTCTAACGAATATCAAGTCCATGATATTCACCAAGTTCTCAGAGTAATGGCCTATCAACATCAAGTCCATGATGTCCACTAATTACTCAGATGTGGATCCCTGATCCAAGAGCTATCAAATCCATGATATCCTTGAGCATTGGTCTAATGAATATCAAGTCTATAATATTCACCAAGTGCTCAGAGAAATGGCCTCCAGACATCAAGTCCATGATGTCCACCATATAGTAAGTGCAGATCCCTGATCCAAGAGATATCAAATCCATGATGTCATGAGCATTGGTCTAACGACTATCAAGTCCATGATATTCACTAAATTATCAACAATGGATGCCTAATCCATGAGAGGAATATCAAATCCATGATATTCTCCCAGTATGCAATTCATAAGAAATAACTTAGCCATATGCATAGATTTAACCAAATGAATCAGACACAACCAAATGTATCTCATAATCAATATCTTATCTCATGAATCCACATAAGAGTAACCAATATGATCATAAGATTCAAGTTCAATATAAAAATGTATTTACACATAGAACCACATGTAATCAATAAATATAGACTCAGATATAAAAGAAAGTATGATCCATACATACACCATAAGCCACTAAAGTATGCTTCATACATAAATGGTAAAGTATTCAAATGACGTATGCTCCATACAATCATATTAAGTGGCTAAATAACTAATATCCAAATGCAATTCACTCATAGAACCAGCATGATGCATCTGATGGAATATGGATGAAGTGACTGAGAGGGGGGGGGGGTGAATCAGTCAACCATAAAACACTTCACAATTATTTCTTTCCAGATCCCTTAGGATATCTTAATGAATATTATCTGTTTAGCACTCGGTAAATAGATTGCAGTAACTTTGAAGATGCAGAAAGTATTAGCAAAATTATCTTTTAGATATTCATCAGCACTTGTATATGATTAAGATAGCAATTAAGAACACAAGAGACACAAAATTTAACGTGGAAACCCAATATGGGAAAAACCACCAATGTATCTAGATACTGATTTTCACTTTTATGAAGTGATGCCCGGTTAGAAGCCAACCCGATAAAAGGTTACAAAACACACTGTTAGGTGTGACCTTGTTAGAGGATTTAATCACCCTGCTAGGAGTGGCCTAGTAAGAGGTCTTGAAAACAACTCAATGGAATTGTCACCTTGTTAGAGGATTTACAATATGGTTGTTAAACCAACTCGGTTAAGAGATTTAGAATTCACTGTTGCAATGATAAGAAGGTAACAATGAAAATGACCTGTATAAAGATGCAACTGCCTTGCTGATTACAGATCTCTATTCTGCATAAGTGTGATCCTTCCTGATCGAATATATCTCTGCTGCTTCTCAAGGATATTTGAACATCCTTTACAAATTCGCACACACCTTTCCTGTCTTTCTTCTGTAAATCTTCTGCTATCTTTCTTCTTTATTTTTCACATTTGACCTTTTATTTATATGATTTTAGATTTGTCAAATCGACATTACTTAGCATAACAGTCGGCTGAATTAAGAAAACTTTATTTGCAAAAATCCTTCAAGGGCCGACAGTGCTCGGTGACCATAACCTTTACAATCTTTCGGAGACCGAGGGAACTCGGTAAACACTGACAATCCTTTACCTTCGATAACCAACTAAACTCGGTAAATGCTGACTTTTCTTTGACAACCGACTGAACTCGGTAAACACTGAATTTCCTTTGACGACCGACTGAACTCGGTGAATGCTGATTTTCTTTGATAACCGAGTGGACTTGGTAGACACTAATTTTCTTTGATAACCGAGTGGACTCGGTAAGCACTAATCTTCCTGTCTGGCAGACCGACTGAGCTCGGTAGGAACTGATTGCTGCGGACTATGACATTGTGTGACATCAAAGACAATACATAATTTGAGTAGCAATTTCCTTCAAACAATTGTTTCCAACAATCTCCCTCTTTGGCATTGATGGCAACACAATATGTCATAGCATAAGAAATTTGAAAGAATTAGCTCGGTTCAGATTCAAATCTCCCTCTATCAGCAAACTTCATTTTTCTTAAAAACTCTTCCTTTTGACTATTGAAATTTTTTTGAAGTAATAGCAAAGACATAGCAAACACTCCCTCTTTGACAACACATGCCAAAGAGAATTCACATATTACCAGTGTAAATTAATGTACCTCAAGTACTGATTCATATGTAATGATTCCTTTAATATGTTGCATCAACTGGTTGATTTTCAATCATGTTCTGGTTGATGCATCACTAAAACTGTATTTAGTGAGCCTCGGATAGGGGAATGACCCCTAACTTACCTCTTAGATACACAAATGCATCCTTAGGTAATGGTTTGGTGAAAATGTTTGCAATCTACTCTTTTGTATAAATATATTCTAATCTGATTTCCTTGTCCTGCACCAATTCTCTGACAAAGTGATATTTAATAGCAATGTGCTTGGTTTTGGAATGCATCACTGGATTCTTTGAAATGTTCATTGCATTGGTATTGTCACAAAATATAACAACTGGTTCTTTGATTTCAACCTTCATACCTTCTAATAACTGTTTAAACCAAATAATATTTGAACAATTTACTGCAGCAGCAACATATTCTGCTTCAGCTGTGGATTGAGATGTGTAATTTTGCTTTTTACTGGTCCAAGATACCAGTCTTTTTCCAAGAAAAAATGCTCCACCACTTGTACTTTTTCTGTCATCAATGTTCCCTGCCCAATCAGCATCAGTAAACACTTTTAAATCTAGAGTGCCTCCAAATTTATACCACAAACCATATTCTTCAGTTCCTCTTAAGTATCTTAAGATTCTTTTGATTGCCATCATATGGTTTTCCTTAGGTTTTGCTGAGAATCTTGCTACTATACCGACTGCTAAGGCAATATCAGGTCTTGTATGTACTACATACTACAATTTTCCAATCATAGATCGGTATAGAGTCTGATCAACTTCTTTTGAATCATCATTTTCGGTAAGTTTCAGTCCAGTACACATGGGTGTACCAACTGGTTTTGAATCTTCCATACCAAACTTCTTAAGTATTTCCTTAATGTATTTATATTGAGTAATGTATATACCATTCTTGCTTTGCGAAATTTGAAGACCAACAAAGAATTTTATTAAACCAAACATAGACATTTCAAATTCTTTGTTCATCTGCTCTAAAAATTCTTTGCACTAATCATCATTCCCTGTAAATATAGTATCATCTACAAATATTTCTGCCAATACAATTTTGTCATCCGGTCCTTCTTTAATATACAGATTGCTGTTATCATTTGCTCTTTTGAAATTAATCTAAATCAAATAGTTATGGAGTCTTTCATACCATGCTCTAGGAGCTTGTTTCAGACCATACAATGCTTTGTGTAACCTGCAGACCATGTCCTTTTTATCTGGATCAACAAAACCTTCAGGTTGTTCAATGTAGACTTCTTCATCAAGAATTCCATTGAGAAATGCAGATTTTATATCCATCTGATATACCTTAAATCCTTTGTGTGCTGCATAAGCAAGTAGAGTTCTTACACCTTCTAATCTTGCAACAGGAGCAAAAGTTTCTCCATAATCTATACCTTCTTCTTGAGAATAACCTTTACATACCAATCTAGCTTTGTTTCTAGATACTTGACCATCTTCATTCAGCTTATTCCTGAATACCCATTTTGTTTCAATTACATTCTTATCTTTAGGTCTAGGTACAAGAGTCCATGTTTTGTTCTTTTGTATTTGTTCTAATTCTTCATTCATTGCTTCAATCCAACTTTCATGATCCAATGCATCTTTGATATTTCTAGGTTCAAAATTAGTAAGCAGACATGTACCTTTTAGCTTGCTTCTTGTCATAGTACCATCTAATTTGTTTCCAATAATTTGATCTGGTGTATGATGTCTTCTGACATATTTGGCTAGTATAGGTTCCTTGATTTTTGAATGATTCATGCTATTGTCTTCTAGGATCTCTTCTTCAGGTTGCTTGGGCTCGGTAGATATTTGCTCGGTAACTTCAGGCTGAGACTCGGTCTGAATTTCTTCCTGTGGCTCAGTTTGAACTTCTTCTTGTGACTCAGTTTGTGACTTGGTAACTGTGCTCGGCTTGGTAGATATAGTTTCCTCATTGATAGTTGTGTCTGCTAATGTTTCAGGTTCAATGTAAGCAAATCTTCTGTAGTTCTCAGGTTCCCTTTTGCTTTCTTCTTCAGTCTTTTCTGCAAACTCATCAAATTTTACATGTATACTTTCTATGACTTTGTGAGTAGACAAATTCAGACATTTGTATGCCTTGCTTTTGCTAGAATATCCTAGGAATATTCCTTCATCACTTTTCACATCAAATTTATTTCTTTTGGATTCTTTTAAGATATAACACTTGCTACCAAATATTTTCATGTAACTTACATTGGGTTTATAGCCATACCATAATTCATAAGGAGTTTTGAATTTGTCTTTCTTCAATTGTACTCGGTTCAAGGTATGAACTGCAGTGTTGATAGCTTCCTTCCAGTACTTTATAGCGATGTTCTTTTCTATCATTAGAGTCCTTGCACAATCCATAATAGATCTGTTTCTTCTTTCTGCTATTCCATTCTGCTCAGGAGTTCTAGGAGCTGATACCTGTCTTTTGATTCCTCTTTCAATGCAAAAGTTGTTAAAATCATGGGAGATGAATTCACCACCTCTGTCTGATCTTAAGCATTTCAATCTTTTCCCTGTTTCCTTTTCCACTCTTGCCAAGTACCATTTGAACTTTTCAAATGCTTCTAATTTTTCTCTTAAATACATAACAGTCATCATTCTAGAATAATCATCAACGAAAAGAATAAATAATTTATCTCCAGTATAGCTTTGTATTCCAATAGGTCCACATAAATTAGTATGTACAATTTCCAAAATCTCTTTAGACTGATAGTTCTTACTCTTGAAGCTAGTTTTACTCATTTTGCCAATCTGACAATTCTTACATAGACCAGTATCAGATTTCTTCAAAGTAGGAATGCCTCTAACCTTCTTGAATTTGCTTATTTTTATCATGTTATCAAAATTCACATGACATAACCTTTTGTGCCATAGCCAACTTTCTTCAATTTGAGCAATAAAACATGAATATTCACTGAGATCAAGATAAAATAAGTTACCTTTTGTTTGTTTGCCTGATCCAATGAGTTTTCCTTTTTCATTCAGCAGTCTTGCTTGACCATTCATGAATTCAACCTTGAAACCAGTGTTGATTAGTTGTGCTACACTTAGAAGATTATGTTTTAGTCCTTCAACCCAATAAGCATTATCACATATGAGTTCTTTGGTTAATGAGATTCTTCCTTTTCCTTTTATACAACAAGGTTCATTGTTTCCAAATCTTACATTGCCACTATCACAGTCTTCTAGATATTCAAATTTTGTCTTGTCACCAGTCATGTGGTGTGAACATCCACTATCTATTATCCATATATCATCTTTGCTTATATGAGAAATAAGTGCCATCTTATCTTCATCATCATCAGATTCATCTTTTATAGCAATAAAGACAATTTCTTCTTCACTATCATCAGAATCTTTAGCAATAAAACATGTTTTCTTACCTTTATCCTTGAATGATTTGAAATTCTTTTTGCCATAGTACTTGTGACCTCTCTTCTCTTCCTTGACCTATTTTTTTGGGCACCTAGCTGCAATATGTCCAATTTCTTCACATGAAAAATAGATTAAAGGAGTTTTACCTTTATATTTACCTTTCCCTTTAGAGTACTTCTTTGCAAGTAATGCTTCTACAATTTCAAGATCACTATCAGAACTGTCTTCTGATACTTCTTCACTTTCTGACTGAACTTCTTTAATTTTCTTATTCTTCCTTAGTGAAACCTTGGCCTCAAATGCTGACTCAGTATTTTTGGAATTTGGAACATAGTTATCATAGTTGTCTAATTCAAAGGCTGTCAATCTTCCAACTAAAGCATCCAAAGTTATATTGTGGTTTGTTTCACATCTTCTTTCTTGAATAGCTGATACTCTTATTGCATAGATAGGGAGTAATGTTCTGAGTACCTTACTTATAATAGTTTCATCAGAGATTGTTCCTCCAGAAGCTCTAATTGCACTTACACTTGCTTTGATCCTTTCAACATATTTTGCAATGTTTTCATCTTCTTTCATATTCATCTTGTCAAACTGTCCTCTTAGGCTTTCTGCTTTGGCTCTTTTCACATTTGCATCACCACCATATATTTTCTTCAGTGTCATCCACATTTCATATGCAGTAGTGCATTCTTTAATATCATCAAATTCTTCATAGCTGAGAGCTGATGCAATGTCTATCATCATGGTGTTATGAGTCTTTTTCTCTGCAATGTCTTCAATAGTTAATGCGCCAATAGGAACTGTGTATTCTTCATCAATGTATTTGTATCCTGAATCACCAATGGAAGCCAGATGAAGTCGCATGAGACCTTGCCATGCTGAAAAGTTATCTCTGTTGAGCTTTGGAATTTCCCTCTTGTAAGACATCCTGATCTTTAGCTTAGGTCCTTGAAACCCTTCCTACAAGCACCAAAAGCTCTGATACCAATTGATGGAATATGGATGAAGTGACTAAGAGGGGGGGGGGGGGGGGGTGAATCAGTCAACCATAAAACACTTCACAATTATTTCTTTCCAGATCCCTTAGGATATCTTAATAATATTATCTGTTTAGCACTCGGTAAATAGATTGCAGTAACTTTGAAGATGCAGAAAGTATTAGCAAAATTATCTTTTAGATATTCATCAGCACTTGTATATGATTAAGATAGCAATCAAGAACACAAGAGACACATAATTTAACGTGGAAACCCAATATGGAAAAAACCACCAATGTATCTAGATACTGATTTTCACTCTTCTAAAGTGATGCCCGGTTAGAAGCCAACCCAGTAAAAGGTTACAAAACACACTGTTAGGTGTGACCTTGTTAGAGGATTTAATCACCCTGCTAGGAGTGGCCTGGTAAGAGGTCTTGAAAACAATTCAATGGAATTGTCACCTTGTTAGAGGATTTACAATATGGTTGTTAAACCAACTCGATTAAGAGATTTAGAATTCATTGTTACAATGATAAGAAGGTAACAATGAAAATGACCTGTATAAAGATGCAACTGCCTTGCTGATTATAGATCTCTATTCTGCATAAGTGTGATCCTTCCTGATCGAATATATCTTTGCTGCTTCTCAAGGATATCTGAACATCCTTTACAAATTCGCACAAACCTTTCCTATCTTTCTTCTGTAAATCTTCTGCTATGTTTCTTCTTTATTTTTCACATTTGACCTTTTATTTATATGATTTTAGATTTGTCAAATTGACATTACTTAGCATAACAGTCGGTTGAATTAAGCAAACTTTATTTGCAAAAATCCTTCAAGGGCCGACTATGCTCGGTGACCATAACTTTTACAATCTTTCGAAGACCGAGGGAACTCAGTAAACACTGACAATCCTTTACCTTCGATAACCGACTGAACTCGGTAAATGCTAACTTTTCTTTGACAACCGACTGAACTCGGTAAACACTAAATTTCCTTTGACGACCAACTGAACTCGGTGAATGCTGATTTTCTTTGATAACCGAGTGGACTCGGTAGACACTGATTTTATTTGATAATCGAGTGGACTTGGTAAGCACTAATCTTCCTATCTGGTAGACAGACTAAGCTCGGTAGGAACTGATTACTGCGGACTATGACATTGTGTGACATCAAAGATAATACATAATTTGAGTAGCAATTTCGTTCAGATAATTATTTCCAACAACATCCATCATCTATAGACAAGTCTTAGTCATAAGCATAAGATTAATCACGTAAGTCTTGTTAATATAATTTAGAACAACAAAGAGGGGGTGAATCAATTTTTCTTAGGTCCAGATGTATTAATTAAACTTTTAAACACTTCAAAAACTTAGATCTAATAACCAACACTACTTGGTCATTACTGAATGTATACCAGAAACATATGATAGTGCAGTCCACTATCCAACAATATTTAACTTGCAAAACATAGAAATGTTTAAACCAAAACATTCACACAAGTATTGACACCAGGATTTATAGTGGAAACCCAATTTGAGAAAAACCACTTTGTAACATGTTACTGATATTTTCACTCTTCTGAAGTGAGCTCTATGAAAAGCCAACCCTGTCAAAGGTTTACAAACACACTGCTAGGTGTGACCCTGTTAAAGGATTTCAACCACCCTATTAGGATTGTGCCTTGTTAGAGGACTTAAGTACATTCCATTAGAATGCAACCTTAATTAAAGGATTTATACAATGATTGTTAGGTCAACCTTGATTAAAGGATTTTGACTGATATAATGGTTAGAAAGTAACAGTAATATTTGATCTGAAAACATATAACTCACTTTGCAAATAACAGATCCAATTCTTACATATATGTTGGCTTACTGACTAAGTTCCATTTCCATTTCCATCACTGATATTCTTAGAAATCCCTTCAAGCAATCACAACTCTGATCAACTCCTTCACCTTTAGCCTTTCTCCTTATTCAGTCAATAACAACAACAACTCTAGCATCTTTGTCTCAACCTCACACTTAGGTTCTCTTAATACCTCTTCGATAGGTAGATCCATCTTTTGCCACTTAATCTCCTATGTAGATCTTATGTTTAGGTCAAATTCATCGAATCCTTCCAACATTATGTTCTTCATCCATCCTTCTAGAAACATCTTTAATCTCTTTATTAGAATCACAATAAAATGGTTTACTGTGCATTAAATGCTCCATACAGTCAATAAATAAAGTCAACATGATTTACATAATCCAAGAATTCAAACATGTTGGCTAGGAATCTGAATTCTTCCTCAAATGTAAATTACTAATTCTTAGTCAATACTGTGTTCAACTCCTCGGTCATCACTGCGTAGCTCAGTCACCACTTGAAACTATTTCCCTCAGCTGAATTTGTCTCCCTCGGCAATACACTGATGTTCGGTCAAAACTAAATTTACTCAGCATATACTGGATCGCTAGACACTAACATCACTCGGCTTAAACTAGATTTCTTCACTTTTACTCAGTTAAGCCTACTTGTTGAGTCTTGCTTCTTACTTGAATAAACAATGCATTATCTTATCATTGTGCCACATAATCAAGTACTCATTGAAATATCAAATAACTCAACCTTTCTCTAGGTTCTATTGTTATCACCGTTACCCTAATCCTTCTCATCACTCAATAAATATAGTAATTTCTTAGATAGAAAAAATCTTACCAATTAAGGTTTGACATCAAGGACAATACAACAATTGCTTCAATTGTAGTTTCCAACAATCTCCCTCTTTGGCATTGATGGCAACACCATATGAATAACACATGATTCACCAACCAATCCAAAACTTGTCTTAGCATCAAAAACATTTGTAATATCCTTAGCTTCATTCTGATACTAAATCTCTTAGCCTAGCTTGCTTGATCATCCACACAGTTACTCCCTCTGAATCTTTTATGTGTCTCTCTACCTCTATTTCTCTGAATGATTTCTTCTTTTATGTGTTTTTCATCTCATCTTATGTTTTCATCTCTAAATCTCTCCCTCTTTGACAATAATACCAAAGAAGCATCTAGGACTTTCATCTTTCAGATGTAGATATCATCTTGTTAGTTCAGTAACAATATTTCTCCCTCTGTCATATTTCTTATGATTGATTATAGCTTTGCTATACTTTTCACAACTCTAGGCTTCTCCTAAAGTGTGACCATTTTTGCATCAATATGTCAGATACTCTTTGCATCACATTTGATGCAGTGCTCCTACCTTGACTAGGCAGCCTCAGTTAGGGGAAGAACCCCTAATTTACCTCATAGATATTCATGAGCCTCCTTAGGTAAGGATTTTGTGAATATGTCTACTAGTTGTTCCTTTGTATTCACATATTCCATTTTGACCTCTTTGTCTTGTACCAATTCCCTCAAGTAATGGTATTTGATGGCAATATGTTTGGCCTTTGTGTGCATGACTGGGTTCTTAGATATCTTGATAGCACTTATGTTGTCATAGTATATGACAACTAGTTCAGTGATCTCCTCTTTCATGCCTTTCAACAATTGCTTAATCCATATCAAGTTTGAACAGTTCACTGTAGCTTCTACATACTCAGCTTCGGCTGTAGATTGGCAAATGCAATTTTGTTTCTTGCTTGTCCAAGAAACTAATCTATGCCCAAGAAAGAAAGCTCGGCCACTAGTACTTTTTCTATCATCCACATTTCCTACCCAATATACATCAGTATAGACTCTCAGTTCAAACCTCTCATGCTTCTTTTAGTACAGTCCATAGTCTTTTGTCCCTTTCAAATATCTCATTATTCTTTTCACAGCCATCATATGACTTTCCTTAGGATTGGAAGAGAATCTTGCCATAATCCCAACTGCTAGAGAAATATCTGGTATGTTGTGAACAACATATTGTAGCTTTCCAATCATGGATCTATAAAGAGTTTGGTTTACTTGAGCAATATCATCATTTTTAGACATTGTGATAAAAATACCTTTCTCCATCTGATATACTTGCAAACCAACAAAGAATTTTATCTCACCAAACATAGACATTTTAAACTCAGTTTGCATCTCAATTGAAAATTTCTTACATAGGGCATCTTGTCCACCAAATATGATATCATCTACAAAAATCTTAGCTAACAAGATTCCTTTACCTTCTTCATCTTTCATGTACAGATTCTTGTTGTCATTTGTCCTTGAGAATCCAATATGTAACAAGTAATTGTCCAGCCTCTCATACCATGCTTTGGGTCTTTCTTCAATCCATAGAGTTCCTTGTTCAGTTTGCAAACCATGTGTCTCTTGTTTGGATCAACAAATCCCTTAGGTTGCTCAATGTACACTTCTTCTTCTAATATACCATTTAAAAATGCAAACTTAACATCCATTTGGTATACCTTGAAATCTCTGTAGGCAGCATATGCAAGTAGAGTTCTCACTCCTAATCTTGCTATAGGGGAAAATGTCTCCCCATAGTATATTCCTTCTTCTACATAGCCCTTGCATACCAACCTTGCTTTGTTCCTTGTGATTTGTCCATATTCATTAAGCTTATTTCTGAATACCCATTTTGTTCCAATGACATTTTTGTTTTCTGGTCTCGGCACCAGAGTCCAAGTATCATTCTTTTCTATTTGGTCTATCTCCTCATTCATAGCTTGAATCCAATCTTCATTTTCTAATGCCTCCCTTGTTGTCTTGGGCTCAAATTCACACAATAAACATGTAGGATCTCTTAACTTGCTTCTAGTTAGAACTCCAATTTCTTTATCTCCAATGATTTGCTCAGGCTTGTGATGTCTCCTTACATACTGTGCCAAAACAAGTTCAGCTTTATTTTCTCCTTTCTCTTTAGGTTCATCAATAAGAATATCAGATTCAGCCTTTGATTGCTCAACAATCACTTCCTGATGCTCGGTAGCATCCTCTTGTCACTCGGCAGCATCCTCCTGTCATTCGGCAATATCTTCCTGATGCTCGACATTATCTCCCTGATGCTCAATATTTCTTACCTAAGACTCTACATCAGGTACAAGTGTGTTACTTGCCTCTCCTTCTTATATATAGACAAAAGATCTATAATCTTCAGGTTTTCTTTTGCTTTCCTGTTCATTTTTCTCTGCATATTCGTCAACCTTCACATTTACACTTTCAACAATTTTGTTAGTGTTAGAGTTCAAACAATTGTAAGCTTTACTCTTTGTGGAATAACCTAGAAATATGCCCTCATCACTTTTAGCATCAAAATTTCCATTCCTGTTGTCTTTTAGTATATAACATTTTCTCCCAAAAATTCTAAAGTATTTTACATTAGGTGCATAACCGTGCCATAGTTCATAAGGTGTAACATTTGTACCTTTTTTTATTTGTACTTAGTTTAAGGTATAAACAGTTGTACTTACAACTTCTTTCCATTACTTTTGTGCAACATTCTTCTCAATCATTAGTGTCCTTGCACAATCCATGATAGATATGTTCCTTCTCTCTACTATAGCATTCTGTGGAGGTGTTCTAGGTGCAGACATATGTCTCTTGATTCCTCTATCATTGCAGAACAGATTGAACTCATTTGATATAAACTCTCCACCTCGGTCAGATCTTAGACATTTTAGGTTCCTACCTATCACCTTTTCAACCTTAGCCAAATACCACTTAAACAACTAAAATGCATCAAATTTTTCTTTTAAAAACATTACAGTCATCATTCTAGTGTAATCATCAACAAGAAGAATAAAGTATTTAGCACCACAATAGCTTTGTAGATCCATAGGTCCACAAAAGGTTAGTATGAACCAGATCTAAGACATTTTCAAAAGTAAAAATCTTGCTCTTGAAACTATACTTTGTCATTTTACCCAACTAACATTGTTTGCATATCACATTATCAGGTTTCTTCAATCTAGGAAAACCTCTAACTTTCTTCTTTTTACTAATATTTACCAAATTGTCAAAATTAACATGACATGGCCTCTTATGACATAGCCATATATCATCAAGTTGTGCAACCAAACATGTCTCTTCAAATAGGTCTAGATAGAAAAAATTACTTTCTTGTTTTTTCTCCACTCCCAATCAGTTCACCAGTGGCATCAAATATTTTAGCCTTCCTGTGATGAAATTCCACTTGGTAACCAGTGCTATAAATTTGTGCAACACTTAGAAAATTATAGTTAATACCTTCAACCCAATAAGCATTTTCACAAGTGATCTTATTAGTCAACTTAATTAATCCTTTACCCTTTACAGGACATGGTGCATCATTACCAAACTTAACACTTCTACCTTTATAATGATCTAGGGTATCAAATTTACTTTTGTCACCAGTCATGTGGTGTGAGAAACCACTATCAATAATCCATTTATCACCTTTGCTCACATAAGAAACAAGTGCAGTTTTCTCATCTTCATCAGACTCATCTTTCATAGCAACATAGACTACTTCAATTTCAAAATCATTATTATCAGTGTCAGTTTCTTCTTCAGCAATGTAATGGGATTTCTTACCTTTATCCTTGTAGTCCTTGTACCTTTAGTAACCATTGTTTTCTCTCTTGTCTTTGTACTTGCTTTCTCTTTCTTCATCCTTGTCATCCCTGTCAGGACATCTTGTAGCTATATGGCCAACTTTGTTACATGAGAAACATATGATAGGAAGTTTACCTTTATACTTGCCTTTTCCTCTTTTCAATCTTCTAGCCATAAGAGCTTCAAGATCCTCTAGTTCTTCATCAGAAGTGTCACTATCACTTTCACTCTCACTGATTCATCTTTCTTTTTCCTTCTTAGACTTATGCAAAACCATTTGTGACTTGAATGTAGATTCAACATTAGCAACAGTGAAGTTATCATAATTAGAAAGCTCAAAAGCAGTAAGCTTACCAACAAGACTTTCCAGTATTAGAGCATTACCAGGGTTATATCTAGATTCTTGAATTGCTAAAATTTTGATGGCATATATAGGATGCAAAGTTCTCGGTATCTTTCCAATAATAGTCTCATCATCAATAGTTCCATTAGCTCCTCTAATAGCATTTACAACCTCCTTTATCCTACCACAATATTGAGTAATATTCTCGCCTTATTGCATTTTCATTTCATCAAACTTACCTCTTAGGCTTTCAGCTTTTTCCCTTAGTACATTTATGTCACCACCATAGATGTTTGTAAGAGTGTCCCACACTTTCTTTGCATTTGTGCAATCTTTAATGTCTTCAAATTTAGGATAGCTTAAGGCAGATGCAATCTCAAACATTGCTTGATTGTGTTCTTGTTTAGCTTCATCTCCTCGGTAGTCAAAGGTGCAGCAGGTGTAACATAGTCATTTTCAACATAATATTTTTCTAAGTCACCAATACCATCTAGATACAATTTCATCAGACTCTACCATGTAGGGAAGTTCTCCTTATTCAACTTTGGTACCTCCTTATACATCTTGATCATTTACTTCAAGTACCTTTAAACTTATTTTCCATAAGCACCAACAACTCTAATACCAATTATTAATATGATGTAGAACAACAGAGAGGGGCATGACTCAGTTGTTCTCGGGTCTAGATGTATTAATTAAACTTTTAAACACTTCAACAACTCAAATCTAATAACCAACACTACTCAGTCATTACTGAATGTATACCATAAACATATAACAGTGCAGTCCACTATCCAATAGTATTTAACTTGAAAAACATAGAAATGTTCAAACAAAAACATTCACACAAGTATTGACACTAGGAGTTATAGTGGAAACCCAATTTGGGAAAAACCACTTTGTAACATGTTACTGATATTTTCACTCTTTTGAAGTGAGCTCTATGAAAATCCAACCCTATCAAAGGTTTACAAACACACTACTAGGTGTGACCCTATTAAAGGATTTCAACCACCATGTTAGGAGAGTGCCTTGTTAGAGGACTTAAGTACATTCCATTAGAATGCAACCTTGATTAAAGGATTTATACAATGATTGTTAGGTCAACCTTGATTAAAGGATTTTGACTGATACAATGGTTAGAAAGTAATAGTAATATTTGATCTGAAAACATATAACTCACTTTAAAAATAATAGATCCAATTCTTACATATATGATGGCTTACTGACTGAGTTCCATTTCCATTTCCATCACTGATCTTCTCAGAAATCCATTCAAGCAATCACAAATCTGATCAACTCCTTCACCTTCAGTCTTTCTACTTATTCAATCAATAACAACAACAACTCTAGCATCCATGTCTCAACCTCACACTTAGGTTCCTTTAATACCTCTTTGATAGGTAGATCCATCTTTTGCTACTTAATCTCCTCTGTAGATCTTAGGTTTAGGTTAGATTCATTGAATCCTTCCAACATTATGTTCTTCATCCATCCTTCTAGAAACATCTTTAATCTCTTTATTGGAATCACAATAAAATGGTTTACTATGCATTAAATGCTCCATACAGTCAATAAATAAATTCAACATGATTTACATAATCCAAGAATTCAAACATGTCGGCTAGGAATCTGAATTCTTCCTCAAATGTAAATTACTAACGCTCGGTCAATACTGTGTTCAACTCCTCGGTCATCACTATGTAGATCTGTCACCACTTGAAATATTTTACCATAGCTAAAGTTGTCTCCCTCGACAATACACTGATGTTCGATCAACACTGAATTTACTCGGCATATATTGGCTCGATTGACACTAACATCACTCGACTTAAACTAGATTTCTTTACTTTTTCTCGGTTAAGCCTACTTGTTCAATCTTGCTTCTTACTTGAATAAACAATACATTATCTTATCATTGTGCCACATAATCAAGTACTCATTGAAGTATCGAATAACTCAACCTTTCTCTAGGTTCTATTGTTATCACCCTTACCCTAATCCTTCTCATCACTCAATAGATATAGTACTTTCTTAGATAGCAACAGTCTTACCAGTTAAGGTTTGAATTCAATGACAATACAACAATTTCTTCAATTGAAATTTCCAACAAGTCTCACCACCTAAATTTAACCAAATTTATCCAACATATAACCAGGTGTAATGTGATCACAACAAGATGCAATAGTTCCCTCTATAAAGAAGTGTATCCATACATATATATGATCAATAGCAAGACATATATAAAGGATAACATATTTTCATAAAATATGCTCCCATGCATACAACAACATTATCTCTAAGTATCATAATGTATGTTTCCACAGGTACATAAAATATGCCAATTATAACATACATAACATATGCCAATGTAAGTATGTTCCAACATTCATTAATCAATAATGTATTCACCTATGCATCAATAAAGAGAACAATTAATTAGTTTTACTAACAATCATCTTTGTATTTTTCCATAGCAGTGTAAGGTATAACATATGTTAAGGTAAAGTATGCCTCCATGCATACAAAATAGAAATATGTCAGTGCAAAGTATGCTTCCATGGCAAGTAATCAACATGACATAAGGAAGGAGTTCATACCACAAAATTAAGTGAGCTCATGAATGAACTCTCTCTTAAACCACATACCCATAATTAAGGTGACCTACTCCTTCTGGATAATCCTATCTTCTCACTCTAACAAGATCAAAACTCCCTCTCAAGGTATGTTTCTTGAATCTAACCAATAATTGAAGGGCAATCTAAAAATATGCCTTAAGAGAAGATAATATGCACTAGGAGATCAATTGGTTAATTGGAACAAGCAATAAATAAAAGATAACTAATACAAAACATATGCCAATATACATCTAATGTTTTATAAAGCCAATGTATGAGCCTATACATCAAAAGGCTAGCAATCTGCAGTGAATGTTCCTTTATAGCAATGTAAAAGATAACATATGCCTTGGCAAAGTATGTTGTCAATTAGCTAAGCAAACATTCCAAATAGTTGATCCAATCATATTCTCTATAGATAATGATAATTCCACACATATATGCCAAGGTATATTATTACCAATATCTCAACATGAATCAATGCTTGTAAGGTTAATATGCCAAGTGTGCTTCCTACATATTAATAATGCCAATGCAAATGCATAAAACCAGTATGTGTAAAATAGTTAATCTACCCATACATGATGTATGTCAAACAATATAAAGGTATGTTTCAATACCATGTGAAGCATGCATCCCATCTTGATGTGCTAATACCATATAATCAGCTAGATATGCAAGGTGTAATCACCCAAAAATGGTCATCTAGACTATTAGCCCCTTGCTAGCATTATTTGCTAAAATCATCAATTGCTTATTCTTGATCAAATCCTAATTCTGTCATTTATTTGATTATTTTCTATGGGCTAACCATTTTATCCTAAGTCTTTATTTAATTAAAAGGAATTCCCTCTCCTTTTATTAAATAAATAGCCCCCACTTTTCCTTTTATCCTAAGTTGCACAAATAAAGCATTATTCTTACTTTATAAAAATAAGAAAAGGCCTTTTTGTCTCACATGGGGCACAAAAGTCAACACTTATTTCTCATTGGAGGAAACTTGTTCACATGGATTTCTCCTCTTTCAATCTCCACCCTTGATTAAATCTTTTGCCTCTTAATCTCCGTGGTCCATTCCTTTTCAATTCCTTTAAAAGGAGAGCTCTCTTCTCATTCTAGGGATCCAACTTTTTATGCTAATCTTATGCTGCAGGATTTCTTGAGACTTTGGAGGTTTTGAAGAATTTGGAGCTTTTTTGGAGATCTTATTGCATATAGCCTTCATTCTTGCATTCTTATCTTAGCTTCATGTTTATGCTTTCTTAGCTTAGTTTCCTTTCATGCTCTAGTTTATTTCACATAGCTTAATTAGTAAGGATTTGTAATACTTCTATCTTTCATTTTCATAGCTTAGGTTGCATTTTCATTCTTAGCATAGCTTGCATTTCATCTCCATTTGGATTCTTGAGGATATTGGCATTCTTTCCCTTGTCTCATTGAATCTCCCATTGCATGGTTTACTAGCAAGGTTATTGGCTTAATAGCTCTAGCTGAGAGCATTCTTAAAACCCTTGCACTCCATGCCTAGGGAGCTCTAGGTTGCCTTCCCAAGGTTTCCCATTCATGGATTTTGTTGGAAGAAATGGCTTGGAGAAGTGCACATTCTAGTGTGTACATAAGGTATTAGCTATGACACTAACCAGCTATGATCCTATAAGAAAGGAGTTTTCAACACTAGAGCCTATGATTATACTCCCTCTAAATCATACATGCCATGCACTTAATTCAAGATGATCTACTCACTCTAGATCAATAAGGAAAGACAATTTGAAATTTCAAAATATGCAAGAACCTTGAGTTCTACCCATATCTTTCCAGCCAATGAGAACTAATATTTTTTCCCATAGAAGGCAACCAATTGCAAATCAAAATGCTCATTACAATTTTCAAACCAAACCCGGTTGCCATGATGTTCCTTAGTTTTGAAAGAGTTAGACTGAAATTCCTAAATTTGAAATTAGATCTTTTAATCTACCAACGCTCTAATACCATGTTAGTATATTTTAGATTGTCCCAAGGAATATGATCAATCTATAGAGATCTAACAAAACTAAGCATAGGATAAAATAATGATTGAGAACAAGGAGAGATAATACCTAGATGATCTTCAAATCAATGCCTTCAAACTCTCCAAGATGTGAATGTGCTAGGTCAGCCCACCTAGGGCTTCCAAGATGCCACCAATTTGCACTTTTCTTTGACCTTGGATCAGACTATAATCTTCTTAGATTTGCCTTGAAATCTGTTGTTGAATTGTTCCTTAAGAGTCAAATTTTGCACCTCTAGATCTGGACTAATTCAATGGTCTAAATATCAAATATTTAGACCATGAATATACATGTGTGATATCAGATCTAAAGAGGCAACTCACAACTCTTTCCTGATCTATAGATGTAATTCGCAACTCTTCCCTTCTCTTAGATCTGCTCCTAAGTGTTATCGATTCAACCTCTATCTCTGCTGCCAATGAATTCACAGATTTAGGATGCATTGTTGCTTCTTCTAACCTCTTCTCTAAATCACTTCAAGTAGTAAATCGTTGCCCTAGAATAATCGATCCTTTGGAGAAGATACATGTTATGTTTTTGATATATTTTCTTCTAAGAATCGATCCTCTTTTATATGTCCTTAGAGTGCCTCCTCAAGAGGCTGACTTGGATAAAGTATCATTTCCTCAAGAGACCGACTTTGGGCTCTGTCTAATTATTCCTTAAATTAGACCATTAATCGATTTATTAAATAAACAATGAATATTAAATATCTCTTATATTTAATATTATTATTTATATATCAAATTATATACACTCTATATATAAAATGTCTTTATCCAATGCATGAGATATTTGATGTAAAGGCCATAATATCAACATGAGTTAACGGATTCCATTGATGCGTCAACTGATTGCATGGATTAGAAGACTGAATTGATTGAAGACTTTAACTAATTGTTGAGGGAGGAATTAACAATGTGGATTGAATAGTTAGGAGAGGGAATTGTGGAGTGAATTGAAAGTCAGTATGAGTTAGATTTGGAGGAATAAATCATGACTAAATAAATAAAAGAATTATTTACTTGCACATGTGACAATTGATAAATAAATAATTAATATTTATCTATGAGCGAAGAAAAATTAATTTAATTAAATAAATATAATTTATTTAATTTTGATAGGGATTTTGATTTAATTATTGCATAAATGCAATAATTAGAAACAGGGAATAAATTAATTAAATATGGTTATTTAATTAATTAAATGACATAAGGAATAATTAAATAACATTTAATTATTTAATTACTTTATAGATGAATAATTGATGAAATATTGATTGGATGATTAATAATTAAGGTAATTAATTAAAATTAATTAATTATAAAATTAAGGAGAAATGATTAGTTTTACTTTAGAATGTGGTAGAATGACATAATTTATTGAATAATAAATATTATTAAATAAATTAAAGAGGAATGTTTGTAATGGCATTGTGTTAGAGCAATAGGTCATTTTAAGTGTCGAAAGTTATATTTAAAGTTCACTTAAATTAATAGTTATTTTAAACTTTTCCTCAAGCTTAGGAAAATGTAATTGCAAAGGCTCAAGAAGAAAAAGAAGACATCAGTGAATTTTTTTCTCAATTGAAGAGACTAACAACAAAAGTGAATCATCTTAAAAATCAAAACATTTATTTTCGGACAAAGAAAAATAGGAATCAAAATACTCCAAGATATTCTAAAATATGGAATACTAAGCCAAAAAACATAGAAGTTTCTTCAACACTTGACAATTACAACCAAAAAGAAGTTATGCCTCTTGCAATGATAAATTGGCTAACACTACTCTTAACAATTTGTTTTGTATCCATAATACCAAATTCCATGCCAAACCAAAATGTCATAAATTTCCTTGAGGTATCTATTACACAAGTTGTGAATGCTTGTTTAATATGGTTTAAGTTTGAAATTTGTATGTAAACTTGATGGCCCTTTGGAGTTTTGGGTGCAGTTATACATAGACTATGTAAGCATGATTTTGGATGTTTAGTAAAGCCTAGTAGTATTATAGTTCTACTAGTTATGATTTCAACTTTATGCATTTAATTAATGAAATGTAAGGTGGAAAACTATTTAAAAATATGGTCAAAGTATATATTGTAAACAAATTTATTTTCTAATGTAGTGTTTCATGTCAAATTCAATTTTTTTCTAATAAATTATTTAAGAGCACAAGTCTAAGTTAATCTTTTTAAATTATAAAATAAGGACTAAGGGGTATTCATTCTATCAAAAAAATTTCAAACATGAATCAACTTCATTCCTTATGTTGTAGGAAGCCTTACCTTTAGCAAGATTCAATCCCGATGTAGTGATATTACATGTACAATAAAAGAATACGATAGAAAACATGTTATAAATACACATTACACTTCTAGATGCTAAGAGGGGGTTACATCATCATGCACTAAAACTTAAACCTTTTCCTTTGCAAATTCTTATCAATTATCTTTATCCACTAACTATCAATGAGAGATATTTGAATGACTACACAAACACATGAACACCATATTTTTACATGGAAAAATCAATGTGGGAAAAATTATGATAATAATCACACTCACTATATGAAGAACAAATCACAATGTTCTAGGCCAAATATCAAGGAGCTCACTACTCCTGATTGGATATGTGGACTATGGCACACTGCCTTAGGGAAAGATACAAAGGAAATGTAAATAACTAAATATCAACTCTTCAATGAAAGATACATTATCATTTATTACAATAAATTATACTAAATATACTAAGTACAAGTTCATTCTCTAAAATACATATTACATTTTGTTGTCTATAAATTCGTGACTAATTACATTTATGCTTATTTGCACATTCACACTTTTTCCCTTCACAATGTCTCATACACAATTATACATAACACATGCATGCATATTCAAAGGATTCCTACCAATATAGATCCATGGTAACATAGAAAAACATTTATAAGGTCAACCTAATGATATGTAGTGTGTAACACATGAGCCATAAACTTTAAACATAAACTACTACAAGTATGCAGAAGGGAAATAATATTTGATTAATCACACTTTTTGAGCACACATTCTTATACATCCAAAATATTCACCATAGTCATTGCACACCACTACAAGGATGAAAACATCTTCACTTGACAAGGTTGAAGGATAAATTTATTAATATTTGTAACCCAAAAGAACTTAAAAGGTGTTATAGTCCTCCAAAAATACTACGAATGGAAAAAACATCATCACCTAACACCAACATATCTATATTGGTGATCTACAACATCAAATCACCAAAAGGAAAAGGAATGCAGAACATTTCAATAAAATGTTGCGTTGTCTCTATTGAGCCAAAACTTAGAACATAATATCTCTTGTTGTGAGCTGAATCAAATCGTGAAACCTGGGAAGTAGAAACCTCTAATATCAACCAAAACCATACTCCAACTACAAGGTGCACCAAATATAAACCAAAAATTCAAAACACAATCTGATAAAATATTCATCATAATAATCAAATCTAGCCATTTTCATATGTAGACACCTAAAACCTTCTCCAAAGTTTATAACTCAATGAAAATATCAACACAACAGGGGAAGATCCATAAAAATATATTATCTCTTCCTACAAATAACATCCAGACCAAAAATTCATTAACCAAATCTACATTATCCTGCTGAGTTGACCAAAGACTAACACAGAGAACAATGTTCATCATAGAGAAACATATCTTCACTTGTGAAGAAAACCAAAATAAGATATATGAACTATAAAATTGCATGAAGCTTATGAACATATCCATCAAACTACACACCTTGAAGCACCAGTGTGGAGAATTCTCTGAACTAGACTTGACAACCATCCTCACTATTAGTAGATATTTAAACACAACTTCAAACTTTGAATAGTTGGGGACCTAAAAAAATGATAGTGAAACATTCATCTACCATACTTATTAACTCTAAAATTGTGAGCAACCAACTTCTTATCTAGATAAATGTGGACCATTCTCCCATAAGGACTTCAAATACTCTTTCCTACAATATAGGTTTCTCATACTATCACCAAGTTCAAAAACACTACATTTTGTGTCATTATCAACATTATACATTATAATAATTTTTAACACTCAATACCAAACCTCTATTAGACTTCAAAAATATTTATTTCATATATTAGGCAGCACATCTCCTTACACACAATTCAAGATGCCGACACTTCAAGTGGAGTAACACACTATGTATGGTAACCAAGCAAAGCATATGGTAGAATAACATAGTAACCGAGCACAGATTTGACTGAACACTCATACTGAGCCAGATGATTACTGAGCATAGAGCATTCATATATACCAAGTATCATTAATTTATAGAGTGATGAATGCAGTGTATATCAAGAAAAATAGGAAAGACATAAATGTTTGTAATGGCACAAAATTCAAGGTAAATGGTTTACACTAATCTAGAAAATGGTTTATAGAGATCGAGGTGAAGATTAAATATGCATGTAATTATTTAATGATTGAAGATCTCTATGTAATGATGTTTTAGGTTATTCATTTGGATCATAGATCTTAGGTTTTCTAGATGATGTTATAACCCTAATTAGGTCAAAATATTTTGTTATAAGAATTGTCAAGATGTCATTTTGACAAGTATCACAAATGAAGTAGCCGCATATACTGACATCTGAAGATTAGATAGGGTTGTGAAGTTAAAGCATAGACAGAGTATTCAAGGATTGAATCTATATTAGATTAGAAGGCTATCCAAAAGAGATATATCATAGCAAGGTGATAATAATTAAGTACTTATCATATCTGAAATCAGGAAAATTTAGTTGCTATATACAAATCAAATTTATTGTTTCTTTCTAACCATTGCTATAGACTTAAATCTCTTAATAGAGTAGACCTAACAATCTTTTTGTAAATGTCTTAACCAAGTGCACAATTAATTGTGTTTCTAAAATTCTATAACTAGGTAGATCCTCACATATCTTTATTGTTACTCCTAACAAGGTAAGATCATCAGAAGTGATCAAACATTGTATCCTTAATTAGAAAACTTTATTATTGCATTAGTGAAGCTTTGTGGGTGTCATCCCCACCGCAATTTTTACCTTCTAACAAGGGTTTCTACAATACCAAAATCATAGTGTTATGTTTATGAAGTTTCATGAATGCTTTTTTGATTAGATAAGAAGTATTTACATTTCAGTTATGTTAATGAATGTATGGAGACAGTAAATACTATAGTCGGTTAATGAATTACATTGTTATAAGGATTTAGTTGAAAAAAAATTAGGGTTATTGATTCACCCCTCCCCTCTCAGTAACTCACATTTCCATAATCCCAAAAATTGGTATTAGAGATATTTCTCTTGTTGAGGATGTTTAATCACTGAAGAGAAAAGATCTTAAATATAGAAAGGTATAAGCTTGATAAGACTATTGAAAATTAGAGATTGGAGATGCAGATTCTAATGGAAAATCTTAAGGACACAAGAGAAAAATTGAGAGAGACACTGATCAAAAGGAAGGAATTAGCATTTCAGTACAATAAGATTGATTATTAGGAAGAAGAGCTAGAATAATTATCTGAAGGATCTAGAACCATATCTGATGCATCTGAAGGAACTATATTAGATCTATTTGAAAAGAATCAACAACTTACCAAACAAGTGAAAGCACTTCAAATTGGATAAGAGACTCAAATGGTAAGAATGATTGATGTCATGAACAATGCAAGACAAGTTGATCAAGAAAGAAATTTGGCTATTGAAGATAGAAGACAATTGAATGAAAATTTGGAAGAAAAGGAATCTGAAATACTTAGGCTTACCAAACATCACTTTGAAATTTCCAATCAGATGGTTGTCATGAGTCGGGAAGTCAACCGAGTAAACAATGAACTTGCTCAAAAATTGGAAGATATTGGTGAATTAAGGGAAGAGAATGAAATACTGAAGAATGAAGTGAAAAATGAAACAACAACATAATGAGATGATAAAGAAAACTGAAGAAAGTACCAAAAGGATGGATGAATTTCTAAATAGTCAGAGAAGATTGGACAACACTACTAGTTTAGGTTATAACGAGCAGGGAGAGTCATCAAAACAAGATGAACAAAAGAATTCTTATGCAAATCCAAAGCCAAAGAATATCTCATGTTATCACTATGGAATACTAGGTAACACATCAAATGTTTGCAGAAGCAAAGAAAAAAGTATTCCTAAATCTACTCCTAAATTTGGTGGTTATTGTTATAATTGCAACAAGTATGGACACGAAGCACATGAGTGTAGATCAAAGCTAAATAAGTCACCTACGAGAAACTTCATGGAAAAGAATTTTCACACTTTCAACATGCATGGACATATATCACAGGAATGCAAGACAAAGATGAAACAAGTCTGGAAACCGAAAATACAAAACAACACCTATCAAACAAGAAGGAAGTGTAATTCTTGTACTTGGGATTAAAACACTTGGGTTAATTACACAGCATGTGGTAGATATGGTCATATTACAAAAATTTTATGAGACTACACTAGAGAGGAAAATCTAGAAAATGGAAAATTTCTAGAATGGCATGTTTGCACTGTCACAAGGTCGGTCATTTAAGTAAAGATTGCAGAGACCAAGCACCAGAACTGAATTTTGATATGAATGAAAATACTATTAATGGAATCAAAAGGAAAATGAGTCAAATGTGGATAAGATCAACTGAAGATAATGTAGGAATAAGCACAACAGTTGGTGACACCTCATCCTTTGGGTTAGGTGATTTCACCACCTCCACCTAAGAAAATCAAGTAAGTATGGGAACTGAATTTTAATCAGTTATATCTTACAACAGATCCTTATATCTAATGCATGAATACCAAATCAGCATGAAATAAGATGCACTAGGCTCTTATATGTTTTGAACATGAAATGTATATAATCGGTAAAAGCATGACCGAGTAAAAGTTTATTAGTCAGTGAAAGTGTTAAGGTTAACTAAGTTGAAAAGTCAGCTGAGAAATATTAGTGTTCACCGAGCTGAGTATCAAAAGGAGATAACTGAATGATTTATTGTTAACCAAGGTGTGGTTGGTGAAGAATTTAATGCAATACTTTGAGCGGGAAAATATTTTTGGGTATAAATACGAGTCAAGATAACTTATTTTATTCACACAACGAACCAGAGAGAACCAGAGAGAATCAAGAAAGATTTGAACAAAGAGATTGCAATATTTTTATAGTGATTTAAGCTTTTCACAAATATTTTAGAACCAATTCAAGTAAGTCTAAATTAAACTAAACTATTTACATATAGTTTTTCATGAAGCCCTAAATTTGTTAAAACAATGGCATCCTCATCAAAGATCATTTAATCTAAGTCTGATAGTGAGAAGAAGATAAAATTGATCAAGTGTGCAGCCTATGAAGAACCAAAGTATAATTTGCATCCTGAGGTTGCATCACAAGTTGATGAGAAAGGTGCATTTTTGAGCATACCACCTAGGTCTTTGTTGGTTCGGGAGATATGGGTATACATTCACTGCAAGATTGGTGAAATAGGATATTTTGAGCTACAATCCACATACCAAGAGTTATGTAATGATGGAAAGTTGAAGGATGAACATACACACCTAGAGATCAAAGGTTTAACCTATGCCCTTCACTTTCCAAAGGTATTAAAGACCAAGTGGATTAGGGTAGTACTCACCCGAGTATACAAGGGAAAAATGTGGTTGGATGAACTAGTTAAAATAAAAAAGGATGTTGTTCACATGGTCACCGGTTATCCAACAAGTGATAAGGCTAAAGACCTAAGGCACCCACCAAGGAGTGAGATAGAGAAATTGACAAGATCTGAGTGGGATGGAAGAGGTATGTGGATCAATATAATCAATGTCGATACTAGATTTGGAGCCTATGCGATTTCCTACAAGATATTCTAATCTAGTAGACCCAACAGTGTCCCGTGCGGAGCTGTTGACATAGCATATAAAGTTGTAAAGAAAGGTTTACATTTATACCTCATTGAGTTGATGTTGAAGCAACTAGAAGAAAAAATGAGGAATATCTATATTGTTAATATCAACACATGTAATTTTGGGTCACTCTTAGTATGTATCTTTTTCTATCTACAAAATTCATTTCCCTTAGTCAGTAATGTACAATGGGATGTTAAAAAATTGGTCATCATAAAAATCCGTGAATTAATAAAGAGTTTAGGCCAGGAATTTGAAGCACAGTTATTAGAACAACACAAAGATGATATATGTTTTCTAGTGGACACCAAAACCACTCTTATCAAAGTAGTTGAACCAAGGACTGTATGGTTTCCACCTATGGACTAGGAACTTGACATTGAATGAGCTTTTAGTTTGATAAAGGCACTTCTCAAAGAGCCCAAAGACAAGAAGGAAACTAGGTTTGGAACCTATGAGAAGGAAAATTTAAGAATCAAAATGGATTTAGTTGGAGTTAAAGTAAGAAAAAAATCAAAGAAATTGATGGAAACTCTATCTAAAAAATTTGGTGATGATGAAGAAGAAGCAGAGAAGCCAGTTGAAGAAGCAATCAAGGAACAAATACTGATTAGTAATACTGAACATGAAGAAGAGACTGAGTCAGTAAAGAGATTCAAGCAGCACCAGTGAAGGCAAAAGGAAAAAGGAAACAGGTCAAGTCCCCTAGATCAAGTAAGTAGGAAAATAAAAAGAAGAAGAAAAATGGGGAAGGTTTAGTCACCTTAGATGAAGTAATTGAGATACCTTCATGTGACTCGAGAACCTTAGACCCCAAAGCTCTAAGGAGATATGGATAATTGTGCACAAGGAAAGCAGCTCAAGAGAAGCTGAGACAAGAGAGTAAGCACAAATAAATGTTAGAAGATGTTTGAGAGATATTAATGTAGGTTGTACTTGATGTCAATGTTGATGAGGCAAATTCCATCATTGACCAGCTTACAACACTAACTGGGCACATCAACTCTCCAAATGTTGATGCAGATAAGAGAATTGAAGAAAGCATCATCTAAGATTCAATTCAAGATTGCAGAGAAAATCAGACAAGAAGTGGCAATACATAAGGTGAAATTATATGAAACCATAAATGAAATTGAAATTATCCTTTAGCAGATAATCACCACCTTGACAAATCTTTGCACTACCAAGTCCTTCACTGCAGAGATCCAAGAAAAGTTGAATAAATTAGATGATGATCTGTAGAAGAGTGAAAAAAGCTTACTTATAGACTCAAATGCATTTAAAGAACATTATGATAAGGTCAATCATATACATGGGTTAAGGAATGAGCTAATAATAGAAGTAGACAAAATACAAGATCAAACAATCAAGCTTCAAGAAGAGTTGTTACCACACGTTGAGGTGATGTTGAGGTATGTAAAGAAAGCTAAAGATATAGTAGCTACTCCCGAGCTATCTTTTGTACATCATATATTTGATATGCGTGCACAAGTTGGTCTGGAGAAGATTACCTTAGATAGTTTGAAAGAGGAATGGGAAAACCTCTTCGCCAACTTGAAGAAAACCCATCAACACATTTTTATAAGTTGTAAGTATATACAAGTTTTGGCATTATTCCAAAAAGGAGGAAAATATATGTATAGATATGTATACTTACAAGGTAGAAAATATGTATAAATAGTGTGTATACTTACCGAAGCATATAGACAGGGGGAGTTTACTATTTTGGGTATGCATTTTTGAAATTTTGATCACAAGGCATACATATGTGTTTTTGTCACTAATTCCAAAGGGGGAGAATGTTAATTATATGTTGTCATTAGTGTCACACATATAGTCAGTAAAGGAAGAAAATAGGCTAGTCGGTCGACACACTATGTATAGTAACCGAGCAGAGCACAATGCAAAATAACATAGTAACCAAGCATAGACTTGACCAAGCACTCATACCGAGCCAAATGATTACCGACCATTGAGAACAGTTATAACCAAGAATTCATATATACCGAGCATCATTAATTTACCAAGTGATGAATGCAGTGTACATCGAGCAAAATAGGAAAGACATAAATGTTTGTAATGGCACATAATTCAAGGTAAGTGGTTTACACTGATCTAGAAAATAGATTACAGAGATTGAGGTGAAAATTAAATACGGATGTAATCATTTAATGATTGATGATCTCTATGTAATGATGTTTTAGGTTATTCATTTGGATCGTAGATCTTAGGTTTTCTAGATGATGCCATAACCCTAATTAGGTCAAAATCTTTTGTTATAAGAATTATCAAGATGTCATTTTGAAGATCAGACAGGGTTGTGAAGTTAAAGTATTGATAGAGTATTCAAGGATTGAATCAGTATTAGATCAGAAGGCTACCTAGAAGAATTCAAAGTAGAGATCTATCACAGCAAGGTGATAACAGTTAAGTACTTATCAGATTTGAAATCAGGAAAAGTTAGTTTCTATATACATATCAAATCTATTGTTACTTTCTAACCATTTCTATAGACTTAAATCTCTTAATAGACTAGACCTAACAGTCTTTTTGTAAATGTCTTAACCAAGTGCACACTTAATTATGTTGCTAAAATCCTTTAACCAGGTAGATCCTCACAGATCTTTATTTTTACTCCTAATAGGGTAAGATCATTAGAGGTGATCAAACATTGTAGCCTTAACCGACAAACTTTATTACTGCAGTAAGTGAAGCTTTGTGGGTGTCATCCCCATCGCAGTTTTTACCTTCTAACAAGGGTTTCTGTGATACCAAAATCATAGTGTTATGTGTATAAAGTTTCATGAATACTTATTTGTTTAGATTAGAAGTATTTACATTTTAGTTATGTTAATGAATGTATGGAGATAGTAAATAATACAGTCAGTTAATGAATTACATTGTTATAAGGATTCACTTGAAAAAAAAATAGGCACCCCTCACCTCTCAGTAACTCACCTTTCCATAATCCCAACAAAAACTAGTTGAAATCAATAACAACATTGAACACACATTGTTGAAAATCTTCCATTTTTTTATAGAAACACCAATGACACACATAACTAATCTCTTCATCTTAATTTTTCAACGCAACATAGAGATTTAAACAATCTTCCTTGTTCATCAACAAGATTGAAATCAATGACAACACAGTGAAAAATTTCCAGCAATCTCCCCCTTTGTCAAAGATGGCAATATTTGTGCAACACTCTTATGAAATCTTTCTTATAATATATTTATCTCCCCCTCTAACATCAAGGTAAAAGGGCACAACATTAAAAATTCCACCATTCTCTTCTCCAAATAGCTCTCCCTCTTTCAAGTACATCTCCACCAATTTCCAAGCTCCCCCTATATCTAATTTCTACAATAGTTTTTCTATAACCAAGAAACCACTATCTCCATTGTTCCTTCTAAGGGAAAAAAATATATATCTACAACATATTCATTTCTCTAATTTCTTCCATAATTAGAAACAATCCTCATAACTCTATCAACTTCCCTTTAAGCAATTCATCAAAATTGAATGCAACAAAAATGAAAACTACATTATTGTAACTACCAATGTATATACAAGAGAAAAATTGTCATCTCACCAAAATCTCAGGTAACTCACTTGAGTAAAGAAAGAAAAAAAATTATTTGAACCCAAGAAGTCTCCAAATCATCCACCACAAAGGTCATAAAGGTACACTGACACACCAATATCACAAGAAAATCCTCTAAAAATTTTGTATTCTCTAGTGCCTTGAAATCCTAATATATTTTCTCAAACCCCTGAAATATATTGATGGATGAGCATCCACAGTTTTAGAGCAATCCTGCACAAACTCAAAAATATTTTTGATTTAATCTTTAGCTAATTTTATAAGCATAGAAATAACTTCTAGCTACTATTAAAATCCATGTACCTTTGAATGTGTTGATGCAGGAGCATCTTGGGTCCTTGGTAATATTCCATCATCCAAAAACATTTTTTTTTCTAGTGGATCTTTGCTACCATTTTTGTGTTTATTTTCTATTGTTGGTCACCGATTAGGTGATTGATTTTTTGGTTGAGTTCCTTGGATCATTTGTGGTCGCAATCGTGGTATGATGTTCATGGGATCATTTGGAGTTATCTCTCATTAGTTATGATGGATTATGTGACTGAGTTTAAGATGCATTTCTTTGTTCCAGACAATTTTTTGAGATTCTGTGATTGGTCAATGTATGTGGATCTTGGGTTGGAGCAATCAAAAGGGTTTTTTCCTTGTTTTTAGATTCAAAGTCTATGATCATACTTCTTGAGATGATGTGGCTTGTGAGATAATGTTGTTTCTATATTAATTTTTTGTTGTTCTTCATGACACTGGTTCAATTTGGGTACCAATTGATTGTTGGAGGTTTTGATCAGTGTTCCAGACCGTTGGAGCTGATTGGTGTGATTCTCTAGAAGGATCTTGATGTAGGAGCATCTTGGGTCTTTGAGAAATCTTGCATCAACCAAAAACATTTCCTATTTTTTTGTTCCTATAGGTTTTTTGCGTTGTAGCCATTGTAGATGTTGGTTTCTTATTTTGTAAAGTTAATGCGATGATGTGGACCTATTTGTGAACCTTCTCCTAAGAGTGCAAATCTTAATTCCTCTAGAGTTAAGAGTTATTGCTATTTTTTATCAGGATTCAATTGGGAAAATACTGAAATCTAATTTTTTTTCCAAATTTTCCTATGTTCTAGTAATTAAATGTCTGACTGGCCGACTTGTGGCTTAGCTGGCTATATAAGAAGCTTAGGTTGGTTTAGTAGAAAGAAGATCATGGTAGTAGAAGATTAGTAGAATTAGAAAAGAAGGTAATATGCGAGCTGAGACTCTGAATTCATAATTCTCTTTGTATAAGGCCGAAACCCGAAAGGCCTCACAGCTGGGCATGTTGAAGGATTTATAATAATTTTACCAGTGTGGTTTCTAGTTTCCTTGCCTTATTTTATGTTTTTTTTTTACTATTTCATGTGAATTATATATTGCTTCCTTGTGTAACTCTGAGCAGGGCATGTTTGTTGGTTCAAGTTGAGTTAAATCTACTTGAATCTACCTTGCCCTTGTGTTAGGTAGTATCAAAGTGAAGTTCTTTCTTGTGGATTGGATCGTAGAGAACCTTATTGGATTGGTTTTAGGGTGGCAGATCTAAGGTCTGACCTATAACTTGCTGAAGGTTATGATCTTGCTAGAACTTGATTGTCAAGATGGTTCGTGGTAGAGGGAATGATAATGCTATCATGGATATGTTGAGGTAGATTGCAACTAGGCTTGAAGTTGTAGAGACAGCCCAGAGAAGAGGTGCACATCTTGAAGATGTTAGTGATGAAGAAGAGGCATCACCTAATCCTGAACTTGAAGTTGAGCAGGATGGGGAAAGACTTTTGAGAGTTTTGTCTAAGGGTAATTTCAGACCCATGGT
Source organism: Chamaecyparis obtusa (assembly GCA_027943335.1). Classification (NCBI taxonomy): domain Eukaryota; kingdom Viridiplantae; phylum Streptophyta; class Pinopsida; order Cupressales; family Cupressaceae; genus Chamaecyparis; species Chamaecyparis obtusa. Next base: position 264,051 of record BSBK01008158.1, read on the forward strand.
TGAAGTTGCTTGCTATGATGGAAGACTTGAGATCGATGCACTTTTGGATTGGATCTCTGAGATGGATAAGTACTTTGAGTATGAAGGAACTCCTGATAATAAGAAGGTTAAGATAGCAGTCATAAAGTTGAAAGGTCATGCATCTCTTTGTTGGGATCATTTACAAACTGAGAGACAGAAGAGAGGAAAAGAAAAGATCAAGACATGGATGAAAATGCTTGAAAAGATGAAGAAGAATTTTCTTCTAGCTGACTACCAAGTTATTTTGATGAGAAAAATGCAAAATTTGAGACAAAGGGACATGAATGTGAAGGAATATACTAAGATCAGCTATGTTAAAATAGATAGTGTGGAAGAAGCATACCAATCTTCTTTGAAGATAGAAGATTGATTGACAAAAAGACATGATCAAAGACAGAGAGGAAGAGGTGGTAGATTTTAGAGAAGTAGAGGCAGAACTTATGGAGAAAGTAGTAGATCTGACAATGTAGTGCAAGATAAAGGATGGAAAGATGAACCTATCGGTAGAAGAGGTAATTACTCTAGGGGTAGCTATACTGGTTACTCTAGGAATTACAGTAGTGGGAAAAGAGATGAGAAATCTTGGTTTAAAGGTACTTGTTACAAATGTGGTGAACAAGGACATAGAGCCTTTGAATGTACTAACTCTGGAAAGAAGACTAGAGGTAATGGCAGAAGCAATTTGGCTTGTGAAGAAGTTGATGAATTGTCTAATGAACCTGAACATGGTGAGAACTTGATGCTAAGAAGGATCTTGTGGAATGAAGAAGCTGATGAGGAACCTACTCTAAGGAAAAGTTTTTTTAGAACCAGATGTATGATCGTTGATAAATATTGCAAGGTAATCATTAATAGTGGAAGTTCTGATAATTTGGCATCTGAAGAGTTGGTTAACAAGTTGCAGTTGTAGATATTAAGACATCCTAAGCCTTACCATATTTCTTGGATCCAAAAGGAGCATAAACTACTTGTAAGTGAACAATGCCTTGTTAAATTCAAAATTGGGAATTATCATGATGAAGTCTTGTGTGATACTATGCCTATGGGTTGTTGTCATATTCTTTTGGGTAGACCTTGGCAATATGATAGGAAAGCTTTGCATGATGGTAGATTGAATCAATATACTATTTGGATGGATGGGAAGAAACAAGTATTATTTCCTTTAGTAGAGAAGTTTGATGAAGGTCACTATACTACGGTCAAAGTATACTTGGTTGATGGTAAAACATTCACAAGAGAAATGAAAGAATAGAATATTTGCTTAATAGCATTAGATTTCCACAATCCATTAGTAATACATTTATGAATTTTTGGATTCAATTGTGTGCATATTTTTAGCATCAACATTTCAGATCACACTCTGTGATCCATCATCAAGATAGAGAAAGTGCCAGGAAGAATATTTTCTTTTCTTTAATTCCAAGGAAAAATGAGAAACAAGATGAGTTAGAACATGCACCTAAGGTTGAACCTTTGTTGACTAAATTTCATGACACCATTTCTGATAATGTACCTTATGGTTTTCCTCCTATGAGAAGTATAAGTCATTGTATGGATCTAATACCTAGAGCTAGTTTGCCTAATAAAGCACCACATAGGTTGACACCTGATGAAAAGACTGATTTGAACATACAAGTGCAAGCATTGCTTGAGAAAGGTTTTATTATGGAAAATTTGAGTCCTTGTGTAGTACTTGTTGTGTTAGCACCGAAAAATAATGGAGAATGGAGAATGTGCACTTATTCTAGAGCTATAAAAAATATAACAGTAAAGTACAAATTTCCTTTGCCTAGGATGGATGACATAATGGATAGTTTGAGTAGAGCGAAGTAGTTTACAAAGATTTTTGAAGAGTGGTTATCATCACATTAGGATTAGAGATTGGGATGAATGGAAATCTTCTTTTAAGACTAATGAAGGTTTGTATGAATGGTTTGTTATGCCTTTTGGTTTGACTAATGCACCTAGTAATTTCATGAGGCTAATGAATGAAGTTTTGAAAAGATTCTTGGGTAAGTTTATGATTGTATATGTTGATGACATTTTGATATTCAATAAGAGTAATGAAGAACATCTTGAACATATCAGATAAGTATTTCAGAGATTGAAGGAAGAAAAGTTACTGATTAATTTGAAGAAATGTTCATTTATGAAAGAAGAGATTGTGTACCTTGGTTTTATAATTTTAGCTAATGGATTGAAGATGGACCCTAAGAAAGTAATAATTATACTTGATTGGCCTACACCAGAGAATGTTGGAGAGGTAAGATCATTTCATGGATTGGCAATTTTTTATAGGAAGTTCATCATCAAAAAATTTAGTTCTATTTGTAATGCTATGACTAAAACTATGAGAGGAGATAAAAGGGATTTCAAATGGACACATGGAGCACAAAAGAGTTTTGAAACATTGAAACAAATAATTACATAATTATCTACACTTGCTTTGCTTGATTTTAGTAAAGTTTTTTAAGTTGAATGTGATGCTAGTGGAAGTGTAGTTGGAGTTGTTTTGAGTCAAGAAGGAAGACATGTAGCTTTCTTTAGTGAAAATTTAATCCTAAGGGAACCACAGAGTTGAGATATTTGCCTACTGAGACAAGAAGAAGTGTTGAAGATGAGGATTTTGCAGTCTTCATGAGAAATTTACATGATGAAGTCAAAAGGAATTTGGAGGAAAGTAATCTGAAATATAAATAGAGAGCAGATCAAATAAGGAGACATAAATCTTTTGAAGTTGGAGAGGTTATGATTCATTTAAAAAAAAATAGATTTCCATTTGGTACCTACAACAAACAAACTAAAAATGAAAAAGTTTGGACCTTGTAAGATTTTGAAGAAATTTGACAGTGGAAATGCTTATGAAGTGGAATTACCAGAGGACATGGATATATCACCTATATTCAACATTTCCTATATCTTTGAGTATTTTGAATCAATGGATGAGATAGAAGTTGATCTATGTTGGTCTCCTATAATGGTTTTAATAACTAGGCTTTACAACCATAACTTAGGGATTGGACATCCATGCTAAGTAGTTATCTCATCATTATGAAAGCACATTTAAATTATCAACCTAAGGAAATATACTTGAAATAGGTCTGAAAATTATATGCACTATGAAATTGTCTAAGTTATTTTATCATTGCAAAAACTAAGAGTATAACAATGCTAGAAATAAATCTAACTACACAGTAATGGCTGCAGGAACTGCATAGTAATAGCTGCAGAAAACTGTGTAATACAAAAAATATAATGAAAAAATACTTCATGCTCCTTTCTTATTATCTTTCCAGATCATTTTGAAAATCTGGATTTCATTAAGAAACGTGAAAGTTATGATCATTTTACCAAGACTGGGTTTTGGCTGCCTTCAAATTCGGCTATTTTTACTCAGTCAACTTTAGATAAGTGGTTCTCATTAAATATTTTGAATTGAATCAAACCATTTTAAGTAATTTTTTCCCTCTATTTCAGCTTTCCAAATCATTAAGAAAATCCAAATTCCATTAAGAATTGAGTGAGATATGCCTATTTTACTGAAACTGCTTTTTGAGTTTTTCTGCATTTCCTGCAATTGCTGAATATTGGCAAGCATCAATTTGCTTCTCCTTCTTTCCAACTGCATCAATGACTCAATTATCTCACAAACAACATGTTAATCATCTAAAAATATTTATTATTTAATAATAACCATTTATCATAATAAATCATCATAATTTAGCATTAACTAGCTAGACATACAAATGTTAATCAATAAATCTTTAATCATAGTTAATGCTTCATAAATCAAGGTAATGTGTGGAAATGACTTGGAAAGGTATTATAAACATGATGTAAAGTGTTATAAAAAATGATATAAACATGAAAAATTATAGGCTCATCAATCTAGAGTATCCTAAGAAGAATAAAGATAGTATTGAGAAGATCTTGAATAGTAGAGTAAGCAAGAGTCCCAGAGGAAAAGACTACATGGAATACCATGTTCAGTGGAAAGATAAGATAGTTGAAGACAGTTCATGGATTACACAAGCTAAGTTGGATCTTTATGATTTGGGTTAGAATATGAGAAGTGCCTGATGTGGACATCAGTTCTTTATTTACCCTAGGTGTCTGATGCAGGAGCATCTTGGGTCTTTGAGAAATCTTGCATCAACCAAAAACATTTCATGTTTTTCTATTCCTGTAGGTTGTTTGCATTGTAGCCATTGCAGTTGTTGGTTTCTTATTATGCAAAGTTAATGTGATGATGTGGACCTATTTGTGAACCTTCTCTTAAGAGAACAACTCTTAATTCATCTATAATTAATATGTATCATCATTTTCCTCGGGTATCAACTTTCCAGCTAGTTTTGCATGAAACATGGAAGCTCTTTGCCTTGTGCAGTTTCGTATGAGGAAATAGGACCTTGAAAAGTTAGGGATTTGTTCTTGGATCACATGTGGACCTAAATGTTACTTCACATCATTTTGTGTTCATTCTTTTAGTAGTTTTGGTTTTCTCTCCCTAAGTGGACCTATAATGTAATTAAATGCCTGACTGGCCGACTTGTGGCTTAGCTAGCTATATAAGAAGCTTAGGTTGGTTTAGTAGAAAGAAGATCATGGCAGTAGAAGAGTAGTAGAAGTAGAAAAGAAGTTAATATGTGAGATGAGACTCTGAATTCATAATTCTCTTTGTATAAGGCCAAAACCCGAAAGGCCTCACAGACGGACATGTTGAAGGATCTATAATAATTGTACCAATGTGGTTTCCAGTTACCTTGCCTTACTTTATGTTGTGTTTTCATTGTTTCATGTGAATTATATATTTCTTTTGTGTGTAACTCTGAGCAGGGCATGTTTGTTGGTTCAAGTTGAGTCAAATCTGCTTGAATCTACCCTGCCCTTGCGTAAGATCTATGTGTGGCTGACTTAGTTGTTGGATCGATCCTTCTGAAATAATTAATTGTTGTAATTATTTAGGAACTAGGATGACTTGGTTTGTTACATTTTTCTTTGGATATGTAATTGTTTGTTAGGCCAACCTGTTGGTGGCTAAGTATAAATGAGGCATTGTGGTAGCCTTGGGTAGCTAGAGGTAGCTAGTGAAGAGTCCAGCTAGAGATTGAAATCTTGAGGGCTTGGGAAGATCTAGGTTGAATTTTCTTTGTATGTGGCCATAACCGAGAAGGTCTTATAGTCCAGCATGTATGAAGATATTTTGATGAATAAAGTTGATGCTTGGATACAGAAATTGTTGTTCTTGTTGTCTCTTTTTTTTTTTCGTTGTATTGACTATCGCTACTAGATTGAACATATACTTTGGAGGTCTCTCTATTCTTGACCTTGATTAGATGGTATTAGAGCCAAGTTCATTCCTATGATTGCATATCTAGTGTCCTAAACTTGTGAAGTTTTTGATTTTTTGTTTGTGGTGTGGCAAAACAAAGGATTTGACCTATATCATCAAATAACTTGCGCAAGGTGGTTAGGAAGGATTTTGTATTGGTGGTTGAGTGTGGAAGTTGGTCGGTGAAGTTTTTGGATCTTGTTGTGGCTTTGATCAGAGGTTCTAGACTTGTTTCATTCATGTTTTGTTGTTGTGAAGTGGAAGAGATCAGATTTGACTCACATCAGCAAAGGAATTACACAAGGTAGCTAGGAAGAAGATTGGTTGTTGCTAGTTGGGTTTTTCTTGTTAAGATTTTAGGATCATTGCAAATGTAATAGCACTATCTAATTGTATGTGTTTTCCAAATGCAGTAATCTCTTGTATATATACAAGGCAAAGACAAGAAGAGACATGTCCCCTTCATGGGACATGTCTATTCATTAATTTAATTTAATTAACTATATAGTTATTATAAGAAGAAATATAGATTAACTATATATATATATATGCATATTAATATATAAAATAATATTAATTTTTTTATATACTAATATATATACATATGTATATGTAATAAATCATTTATCATAATAATCATATAGTTGTATGCAAATTAGTTGGATACTATTCTAAATGATGAATTAACTAATAAAAGGTTAATAAATCTGTCTAATAAGCAAACTACAATGAAGAATGCAATAACAAATGAAACCAAATTAACAATTTACCTTCACCTACAAATACAGCTTGTCTCCATTGTCCTCCTAGCCTTGATTTCTTGAAGATGTTGAGCTCTCAAATTTCCAAATGAAGCTCTTTCCCAAGATGATTCCAAAGTGTGGAGATTGAATGAAATGAGTGCACAACTAAAACTTGATTATGCAAATATGGTGGATGAAATGCAAATGATGGGATGATAATATGGATGCTTGGTTGCTTGATTGCTTGAATGCTTGGATGCTTGAATGCTTATTCTCAAAAATACCTATTAGCTTTCAAATGGAAAGTGAGGCTCCTTTTATAGAGTTTTGGAGGATCTAGGCCTAGGTGGTAGAATCCTACGGTTGAGAATGAAAGGTGGAAGATCCTAGGGCTAGAATTGACTTGGTTGAAGGAGTTGAGAGAAAGGGGGATGTAGTTGGAATGTGAGAGGAAGAATAGGGATGATGTTCCTCTCATATTGACATGGAGGAGAAGAAGGTGGAAGGGAAAGACACATGTCAAGTGTCTCACAAAGACCAAAGAGAGAAAGAGAGAAAGACCTTTTCCTCATGAGGACTCTTTGCACAAGTGTCCTATGACTCACTCTTGACCCTTAGAGGTGGCTTGAGAATCCCCTTAGGAATAGGGAATGTCTCTTGACTTGGTTGTTGAGAGGACATGTGGTCACGAGACCAAGTCCTATGAGGCCACATAGCCCTTAAGAATAGGACATGTGTGGGTGAGGATAAATATGAATAAATAATTAATAATAATTATTTATCTTAGCCAAGGTGATGTGTCAGGTGACTAGGTGGATGAAGTGGACTAGGGGATTTAGTCATATTTAGGTGATTGTGTATTTAATTAAATCACTTTAATATACTTTTTAGAAGACTTTAGGATATAGAATTAGACTATAGTGAATTTATTAAATAAATTGAATAATTTACTTAATAAATAGAAGAAATAAATATTAATTAAATAATAAATATTTAATTAATTTATCAAGTCAATAGTAATTAAATAATAAATATTTAATTAATTAATGAAGCCATTTTTAAGTGTATACATTTTGCCCCTCTTTGAAATAATGTGCTGGTCACATTGTTTCAAAGAAAAATCAAGCATTTTTGCCCCTACCCCAGACAATGTCTCAGACGACCTATGCATGCCCCCTCGAGAGATTGATTGACAAAAAAGATTATGTGAATTGTGTAGAGTATTTTTTTTTTTATGTTTGATTATGTTATTGTTCAATCAAGCTCATGAAAGAACGGTAGAAAATATGGATGAAAACGGGGTGGAATGGAAGAAAAATGGGAGATAGGGTCCACACACCAAGCACACCGGGTCCACAAGCTATAAAGAGGGCTAAGGGGTCCACAATAGGTTCATTGTTCACACTTGTCACTTGGAGATCAGAGCGTGAGAGAGAGAAGAGTAGAGCCGCTAGGATGCCATTCCCCTTGTCAGATCACCGCTTCGAGAGAGTCAGACACTTCCAGCGACCACCCGATTTGGGTGAACCGGTAGGTGACTCGATCCTGCTTTTTAATTCCATGATTTGATGCATGTTAGATTAGATTTGGAGCATGTTTAGTGTAGATGAAATGATAGATTAGATTAGAAAATTTTAAGTTTTCTAGGTGGAGGATGAATGCGCAATTTCGGCGCATCAATGCGCAGCAACTTGTGACGTTTGCGTAGAAATTCAAATTTTCTGTGCATTCGTTAAGGATAAGTGCACATTTATACTAGGAGAATGGCAGTGCTACGCAAGCATGAAATAAAAGTGTGCATAGGTACTTGTTGTGCATGTGTTAGGAAAAGCTGCGCAAATGGTCAATAAAATAGCACATACGTTTAAAGCTGTGCAAATGTCGGTAAATGTTGTGCAAATGTGGAAGAAGACTGCGCATCAATAAAAACCTATGCAAATGTGAAAGAAAGTTGTGCATGCATGTTTCAATGTTGCACATATGTTTTAGGTGGTAGAAGTTGGTCATAATAGATAGTCAATTAGGTCAAACTCGATGTCGATAAGCCGATTTGATCTGTCGACGGTTGATTGTGATCGATTTGATCAAGATTGGCAACATTGTAGCATGTTCGCTAGTTAGCCAGTCTGAAATAGACAATTGATAGAATCATCTGTTGAAACACATGATAAACATGTTTGAAATTGATATGATAGGATAGATAGATTGATAGACCAGTTTATCAAAATCTGATAGGTTTATTGTTGTTGACTTAAATAGGAGGATATCACAGATGTTCTGATGTCACGGGAGAGATATCCCGTCACACAGAACCTAAGACCAGCATTATCAGAGACAGAGAGACTAGTGATAGGAGCATCGGGACTTTACTATGTGACTTACACACCTGAGATTCAGGTGAATCTAAGCATGATGACCGCATTAGCTGAGAGATGGCACTCGAAGATGAGTACTTTCCATCTTTTGACAAGAGAGATGACAGTGACACTAGAGGATGTATATCGCATCCTCCAGCTTCCCATCATAGGAGAGTTAGTGCAGTACGATCGACATGGCGGAGTCACAGAGTGTAGAGTCATATTTGGTGATGATGACATAGAGGATGGGGAGATTAGCTGGGAGGATATGGTCGACTTGTATGACCCTCTTCCAGTGGTTCTAGCAGGCGCGATTGAGGGATTCGTATGCCCTGATTGGAGGTCACATGGATTTGCAGTTGGGTGGGGCCGTACATTACAACGGGTGATGGAGGGGACCTAATTTGCTTGGGGGGTGTGTTTATTAGCACACCTATACCATGATTTACATCAGGTGGTGTACCACGGGAGTGCATCTCTATCAGCAGGGGTGACACTGCTCCATGTTTGGGCATGGGAGCATATTGCAGTGACTAGGTCATTGGTGATTCAATTTTGGGGTATAGGGTAGCCCTATATTCATTTATACGCTTCAGTTTTGTCTCAGACAAAATTGGGCCATTTAGAGTTTTGGCGCTATACTTTTGATACACTGGACACAGTGACATGGAGACCCTACCTAGGGTGTGAGCCGTGGGATGATGAGTGGCAGCTGGGATTTTGTTTTGAGGCATGATGGCTGATAGGGTGGATGCCCTTTATTATTGAGAGACAGCTGGTTAGCCAGGTTCTGTGACAGTTTGGCAGGATTCAGGGTATGCCCCAGGGAGTGACCGAGTTTGCACAGACACATCAGGAGAGACGGGATTGGGGGCCCATGGCATCATTTGATGTTGCGCGGCAGGAGTTTTTGGATGCACCATTCCAGGCATGGTCCATGAGATAGATAGTGGTTGACCTTGGGATGACTGTTGATTTAGAGCAGTTTTTGAGAGATCATTCGGTGCCACGGATTATAGATCTAGCAGTGAGATCGCCAGAGAGAGATCCAACAGATAGACATCTGGGGAGGTGGCGAGGTCGAGATAGGAGGGGACGAGGGAGAGGAGGAGATGGAGGTGGTGGAGATGGTGGTGGAGATGGAGGTGGTGGAGATGGAGGGAGAGTTGGCCCACAGATGAGGGGAGGTAGAGTGAGGCAGAGGGGATAGGGACGGAGACAGCCTCTGGTACAGCTAGCATAGCCAGCTGCAGGAGTGCCATTATAGGTACTAGTCACTCAGGTATAGATACTAGTTGTTACAGTACAAATACCAATTACTATAGTACAGATACCAGTTGCGGTAGTATAGGCATAGGCACAGGTACCACCGGTACATGCACAAGGGCAGGCACAGGATGAGGCAGACATTCTATTGGCCCAGGTTGGTGTGGTACAGGGTGGCATACAGGATGAGCCAGATGTGGAGATGTCAGATCTACAGGGACAGGAGGAGCAGGCAGACATGGACATCAGGGGACAGGATCCCTATTTACATAGAGATGCTACTGAGGAGGAGCCTAATATTGATGCACTGCTAGTCTGACTAGCAGCTATCTAGGTAGAGGCAGACCGGGTTCCAGGTCTGGAGAGATAGATTGAGAGGATGGGTAGACAGATGGATGTGCTACGAGCAGAGAGAGATTCAGCTGTTGAGAGACTCGGGGAGTCAAAGATGCTATTGGATGAGTTACAGAGGATAGAGGACCTAGGTCCCCATGGGGATATCATGAGAGCCATGATACATGCCGGGAAGGAGATATCCTACTGGTGAGAGGCATACAGACAGGTAGTCCTAAGGGATCAGTGGATCGGGAGCTATAGAGAGAGCTTTTTTGGCATCAGATCAACAGCATATGAGCGACAGGCACCAGCTGGCAGTGGAGGGGTATCATCATGTCCTCCCAGAGCACCGACAGGTTCAGGAGGTCAAGGTGGATCCTCAGCATCAGGGAGTGCAGCAGCACAGGGCCACATTGCATCCCGTAGATAGCGACATACAGAGTCTGGAGGCAGTGGTTCATAGATGGTGAGAGAGAATTGTATACACTGTTGTACCATTATGATTAATTATATCATTACATTTTGACTTGACGGACACTGACTATGGACACATTGGTATTGATTTATATCATTGGACATTCAGATATTTTTGTTGTTTTATGGATTGTATGTGATGCAGTTCTATCATGATTTGCTTTGATGATTTATATACATGTGTGTATTGACATATGCAGGATGTGATGATTTACTTTCACATGCATAAAATATATGTCTTAGAATGCAAAATGATTTATATGCATGTTTTGATATTGTTGATGCTTAATGGTTAATAATCATATGATGGTGACATAAATGCACGTCTTAAATGAATTTACTAATGCTATGTGATTATCAATGCAATATTGTGATGAACAATGTGGATAATGAATAATAAATGAATGATCTAATGCAAATGATATCTAATGTAATAAATGATAATGTATCTAAGATGATTTAAATGTAATAACGGATAACATGATACAAGAAAATGAGATGAAATGATAGTTATGACCAAATTATATATAAATGAACACCCCTAATGAAGATAACATATGTCTCTAAATGATTAAGTGCAAAATGTGAAATGCAAAAAGTCGTAATATGTTTGGTTGTCCAAATGTCCTCAACTTAAACAACAATGTATCTAACACAAGAAGAATAGACTAAGAGAACAGATAACCTAATAAGAAAGGTAACCTACAAATCCCTATAAAAGGAGCACTGATATGTAAGTCATGAACTATGTAAATGAAATGCAATATGAAATGAATGTATCTCCACAACTTTAGGTAACATCTTTGAACTTCATAATAACTGGAACTTGAGTTTCATCATTGAGATTGTTATGTTGCAAAAAAAATGCAAGCATCATGGTATAATTAAACCAAAATGACCTGAGCACTCTTTTGCATGGAGTTTAATATTGCAAACTTGACAAGCATCTAGGTATAATTGAACCAAGATGACCCGAGTTTCATTTGCGTAACAGACAAGGAATATTCCCCCCCTCCATCGGGGAACAAATATTTGGAGTCGAGGTATGCGATGGCGTATCACCACAAATAGAATTTATTTAGAACAACATGATTTGCATGTTGTCAATACTATGAACTGGATGAAAGCACTTATACATAGACACCCCAATTACTTGTTCCTTTGATTTCATCGGAAAATACCCCACAAATAGCAATCAAAGAAAATACCATGCCCCATCCCGGCTATTCTAATCAATGACATATGGGAGTTTCAAACTCATGTCAAAAGATATCCCAGAATAGCATAGGAAACATGATAACAATGAAATCCAGATATGAATGCATAATCTACAGCAAACCATTCTAACATGCCTATCATGAATATACATTTCTTTTGCCAAAAAGATTGATGTAGGACATGTTGATCAATTCAAGTGATGATGTATAGTCAAGATATATAGATAAGTGGTCACGTTTCAAAGAATAGATCATAGATTTGGATTCAGCATGAAGATACCATTGTAAAAGGACATTTGATTGTGTCTGCTTGCCTGGTGAAAATAACTCCATTATGTCCTCTAAGAGTCACGACTATCATAGATCCACTTCCCAAACTAGGTCAAGGACATGCCCCCAGCTAGGTAATGGACTGACTTATTATGGATGAAGAAAGACACAACAAGACTAGGATGAAGACCATGACAAAAGATCAAGCTATGATGGGATTTTATTATGGATAAATACAAGGAATAGTGCATGAACTGGCCATTTTATTATGATATATACATGGTGGGGATGAGGACTGACTAACCATTTTATTGTGGATATATATAATAAATGGACACACTAAAAGAAGCCTAATAGATAGAGGAGCTAACTTGTCACACATAGCGCCCATTTCCAGGTTTTCACCATATGCTTTTATTGCAGTTTTTCTTTTGATTTTATGATTTATTTTTTTATTTTTTTATTTTGGAGTTTTGATTATTTTATTTATAGAATATATATATATAGCCTATATACATGCCCCTTGCATTGTGGTTTCAAGGATAGAACTTCTTGAGATGGATATTGTTAAGAGGTTCGTCCAAGGGATCCCCTTCAGGTGTAGATAACTGATAAGCTCCAGAACCATAGACTGCTGCAATCACAAAAGGTCATAACCAATTAGGTTTGAACTTGCCCTTCTTTTCACGGTGCTGTTGATTCTTTGGATTTTCTCAAAGGACTAAGTCACCCAACTGAAAGTCTCTGATCTTTACCTTGTTGTTGTACTGACGGGATAGACGCTGCTGATAAACTTTCAAATGATCATAGGTGCGCTGATGGCGTTCATCTAGGAGGTCCAATTTAGTCAAGCGTGCAACTCTATACTCTTCATTAGGAATTAAATCTTTAAGAGCAACACAAAGTGAAGGCAACTCAACCTCGAGGGGTGGGACTACTTCGGATCCATAGACAAGGGAGTATGGAGTGGCTCCAGTAGGAGTATGGATGGAGGTGTGGTAAGCCCATAAGGCAGGATTAAGTTGGAGATGCCAATCACGGCGAACATCATTGACAGTCTTTTGTAGGATTTTAACAATTTTTTTGTTTGACACCTCAGCTTGGATGTTTCCTTGAGGATAGTAGATGGTGGAATAGTTGTGGGTGATGTGGAATTTGGCGCACAGTTCATCCATGTCTTGATTTTGGAACTGTTTCCCATGATCAGTAATGAGATACATAGGTATACCATATCTATAGATGATATAGTTTAAGATAAACATGGATATTTGTTTCCCTGTAGCAGTAATTAATGGAACGGCCTCAATCCATTTAGTGAAGTATTCTATGGCAGTGAGGATCCATTTGTGGTCATTAGAAGATGGAGGATTGATAGCGCCCACGAGGTCGAGTCCCCACCGACTGAATGGCAAAGTAGTTGTAAAAGGATGTAACTCTTGTGCTGGAGCATGGATAAGGTTTCCATGTATCTGACATTTCTTGCATGCCCTAGAAAAATGAAAGGAGTCTGCTTCCATGGTAGGCCAATAATAACCCATATGCATGAGTTTCTTAGCCAAAGAGGGACCACTCGAATGTGTCCCACAAATACCTTCATGTACATCACGTAAGGAAAGTTGGGCTTCATCATGTTTGACACATCATAGGAGAGTACCGTCAAAACCTCACCGATAAAGGGTGTCGAATATTAAGATATAGCGGGAGGTTTGGCGGAGAAAAGTTTGTTTTTGATTGCGAGATAGGTCGGGAGGTAAAGTGTTATCTTTGAGGTAAGAATAGATCTTTCCATAGGTTGGGGAGTCATGTCCAATCAGATGACATATAATACTCGTATTAGGGTCATCATATGAAGGACAAGTCAAGGATTCCACCAAGAACTCAAAACGGGCCTTGGTATCTTCGATATCAAATAAAGAAGCAATCATTGCCATGGCATCAGCAGCCTTGTTTTCATGCTGAGGAATCTGCTCAAAAGTGATGACAGAGAAATACTTTTTAAAGTCATCCACCATACATTTATATGGCAATAAATTATCATCTTTGGTCTGGTAATCATCATTAACCTAGTTAACAATCAGCTGAGAATCTCCGTAGACATTTATTTTAGATACATTCCATTGTAAAGCCATTTTTAACCCAATCAGCAAAGCCTCATATTCTGCTACATTATTAGTGCAAGGAAATAACAACTTGAAAGATTTTGGAATAGTGTATCCTTGTGGCATGATAAAAAGTATACCAGCTCCTGAACCCTGTTGAGTGTATGAGCCATCAAAGTATAATTTCCATGTTTGTGTAAACAAAGCTAAGATATGAGCATCAGGAAACTCAGTGTGTATAGGGTGGTCATCTGTTAATGGAGCATCAACTAGTTGATCTATGATCACTTGACCTTTAATAGCCTTCCTATCTACATATTCAATATCAAACTCACTAAGTAGCATGACCCACTTAGCCAACCTGCCTGTCAATGTAGTCTTGCTTAACAAATACTTTAAAGGATCAATCTTTGCAATAAGCTGAGTAGAATGTGACAACATGTAATGTCACCACTTATGTGAAGCAAAGACGATAGCCAGACATGCTCTTTCAATAGGGGAATAGTTTAACTCATATCCCACTAGAGTGCGACTGATGTAGTAGATGGCTTTTTCTTTTCCTTCATGATCTTGCTGAGCAAGAAGAGCACCTAGTGAGGCTGTCATGGCTGAAATGTAGAGCAAGAGTGGCTTGCCAGGAATTGGTGACATTAGAGTTGGAGGATTTTCTAGATACTACTTGATTTTGTTGAAAGCTTCCTCACACTTATCATCCCATTGGAATAAGATATTTTTATACAGCAAATGTTGAAAGGGATGACTGCGATCTTCTAGTTGAGAAACAAATCTTCAGATGGATTGTAGATGCCCCTGTAAAGATCTTAGCTGACTGATGTTAGTGGGGGAAGCCATCTCCAATATTGCTTTAACTTTTTTTGGATATACTTCGATTCCTTTAGCTGAGACAATGTACCCTAACAGTTTGCCAGATGTGACCCCAAATGCACATTTCTTTGGATTGAGTCGAATCTGATATTTTTCCATCCGAGTGAATATTTTATCTAACACTCTCAAATGACCAGCTCTATCTTTGGATTTTGCTAAAATGTCGTCAACATAATCTTCCATGATGGTATGCATCATGTCATGGAAGATTGTGGTCATGGCTCTTTGGTAAGTTGCTCCAGCATTTGTGAGGCCAAATGGCATTACATTCTAGCAGTATGTACCCCATGGACAAGTAAAAGTAGTTTTTTCTTGGTCTTCTGGCGCAATCTTGATTTGGTTATAGCCAGAAAATCCATCCATTAATGATAACATCTCATGCCCAGCTGTTAGGTCAACAATCATATCAATATTTGGCAAAGGGAAGTCATCTTTCGGACAAGCTTTATTAAGATCTTGAAAATCAATACAAATCCTGATAGACTTGTCTGGTTTTAAAACCAGAACAATATTTGAAATCCACTCAGCATAGTCAATAGCTTGAATGAATCCAACATCTAGGAGCTTCTTCAATTCTACTTTCACCATTAGAGCAATGTGAGGATGCATTTTGCGGAGCTTCTGCTTAAATGGTTTTACACCTAGTTTGATAAATAAATGATGCATAATGAGATTGGGGTCCAAACCAGGCATATCAGCATAGGACCAAGCAAAGTTGATTTGTCATTCTCTAAAGAATTTTGCAAAAGCTTCTTTCTCTGATTCTATCAAGGATGCTGCTACCTTGAGGATGCGTGGAGACTCCTCTGTTCCAATGTTAAGTGGTACTGTCGGTTCTATAAGAATGGCAGATTGCTCTCAATCTAGATAGTTGGGAAGAGTGTCAATCCTTCCATCATCAGGTGGCTTAGAGAGGTTTTCACCATCAGATGCATCTTTTCTTTTTACTATTTTTGGATCTAATACTGCCACTGAGTGGTTTTCACCATTAGATCTGCTGATTATTTTTATATTTTTATGACTAAAAGGATTGGCACTCTCTCCAAAATAGGCCATGTCATTGAGTTCTATCAAAAATCCTGACTTGTGATCCCCTGGTGGAAAATGATCCCTAATACCAAGATAGTCAATGATCATGTCATCATTATGGAAGACATCAAGTTCAGGGTGATCGGGAGAATCCCAATCAATAAGGTCAGGACGGACAAGGGGCATTGGATCATTTGGGTTAGTTTCAAAAGCAGAGATGGTATTGATGGAAAAGTTGTCAAGGTTTATGATAGTATCAGCGAGGTCTATTTCCATACTCTCATCTGAATCATCTGTCACAAGATAACACTTACTTTGCTCACAATCAACACAAGTAGTATTACGTGGGACCAATCCTAGTGAGTCACTCATTAAACTCTCACCCTCATGATGATCGTTACTATATTGATGGACAACATTGACTCCTATTTCTTTAGTACCATCAGATAAGGAATCCCATTCATAATCATTAGAATTAGAATCATCATTATCTTCAAGTCTATCAATGATTCTTTGAGCTATCCTTTGTTTCTCTGGATCTACATACATACCATGCTTTCTGAATTGTAAGGCAGGAGCTTTAGATGTCTCATGAAAAGGTGGTATTTTTGCTTTTCCTTTTGTTTCTTGTGGTCCTTCTCCTTTATATCCTAATCTTGTAGTGTCTCTTTGATAATTGGGATTTTGCAAAATTGGTTTTATAACACCTTCTCTTTGTAACCCTAGAGGTCCAGCACCTTGATATCCCATCTTTTGTAGCAAAGTATACCCTTTTCCATAGACATCAGGTGATATATAATCATGTTTAATATCCTCTTCAATCTTCTGTGTCTTCAGCCAATAATTTGCATTATGCTCAGCTGCCTCTTTGGATATTGTGCCCCCACTTATAAATGTGTTATAAACAAGTGTGGAAGGGGGTTCTGATTGTTGTTTAGTGACCAAAGACCTACCATATGATTTAGGAGATAAAGGTAACTCAGTGATACAAAGAGCTTGACCTAAAGTATATTCTCCCATACTTCTTTCTTTGATATCTATCTTGATCCCATCTAATTTAGAAGTTGATGCTATATTACTAGGGTCACCAGGTGTAGTTGCAGAAGATCCAGTACGATTATTGGGAACCAAAGAATCAGAAATCTTCACATTGCTACAATATTGAAAAGGATTGGAATCTCCTTTGATAGTGATCTCCTGACCATTGTGAGGGAATTTTATACATTGATGATAAGTTGATGGCACAACTTGCATGGAATGAATCCATGGTCTTCCCAAAAGAATATTATAAGTAAGATCCATGTCCAGAACTTGACAAGATATATCTTTGACAATAGGACCAATACTAATTGGAAGAACAACGGACCCCTTGGATGATCGCTCTTCCTCATCGTAGGCTTTTATTGTGATTTTCTTTTTTGGATCAACGACATTCTCAGAAAATCCCAATGCAAGGATTAGCTTTAACGTGCAGATATTCAAACCAACTCCCCCATCTATTAATACTCTTTTAATCTTGTGATTTTGGACAAGGACTTCGATATGTAAAGGAGCATTATGAGGTTGGGTAATGGCTAAATCATCATTTTCAGTAAAGGACAAATAATGTGGGGTTGTTAAATGGCCCACCATAGCTTGAAATTGATCAAGATCTAGAGTTGTTGGAACCTGGGTCTCTAAGAGAGCTTTTTCAAGGATATCTTTGTGAGATGGAGAAAGACGCAAAAGCTCTAAGATGGATATCTGGGTCGGTGTCTTTTTGAGCTGTTCCAAAAGATTGTACTAGTTGGAAGTATTGGGTATGGACTTTGGAACATAAACGGACTTGTTGTGAGTAGTGCTTGGTTTAGACTAGACTCCTTGGAGAGTAACCTTGGCTTGAGCACGAGTAGTAGCATGGATTGGTTGACTCTCTGATTTTCCTTTTATGGTAATGACATTGGCATAATATGCAGAAGGATGACGGTCAAAAATGTTACCAACATATCTATAGGGTGTGTTATTATAATTGGCTTGGTTGTCACCCTTATTGTTGGAAGAACCTCCCTTTTCATGCTCAGGAAGTGGATCTTTGAAGGTCGTATGTGATTCATTCAAGACATGTTCATCAACACTAATTTCACCGCTTTCGATTAAGTCTTGGATCAAATTTTTAAGCCTTTGACATTCATTAGTTATATGTCCTTTTCCTCTGTGGAATTCATAATAATCATTTGCATTCCACCAAGAAGGCTTCACTCTAGGTTCATAATCTTTCGGTTCAGGAAGCATGATGAGTTTCTTAGTGATTAACTTCCGTAATGCTGATTCGAGAGATTCCCCTAAAGGAGTAAAGTTTCTTCGAGGTGAGATAAAAGGCAATCTTGGTTTAGGTGAATCCTTGGTGGTATTTTGACTTGCCGACTGATTGTTGTATGTAGCTTGAGTAGCATTGGTCGTACTTGTGAGATTTAGAAGAGGTTTTGTTGGTTGGACATTACGATTATCAACAATTCCGTCATTGACAATGTTTTTGTTTTTATTCCAATATTTTGATTTGTCATTGTTGGAATTGGAATTATAAGTGTTGGAATTGGAATTTGAGGATCCAGCATTGTCTTTGGAATAAAATTTTATCTCACCTTTTCGGACCATGGCTTCCTCAATCTTGATACCATTTTCTATGAGCTTATTGAAATTTGGTGGACATTGCAATTGTAACCTATAACTCATTTCTAGTGTAAGGTTATGCACAAAAATATCCATCTTTTCTTGTTCAGGAATCGTTCATGGATATTTAGAAAAAAATTGACTCCATCTTTGCAAAAAAGTAAGGAAAGGTTCTCCATTCTTTTGATGTGCATTGCAAAGATCAAGCATAGTGACCTCATGTTTGATGTTATATGAATAATGAGTCACAAATTTGTCAAGAAGCTCATTGAAAGATTTGATGCCGGGGGGAAGTTTGGAGAACCATTCCATGGCTTGTCCTCCTAAACTTCGTGGAAATAGTCGCAAAAGATAAGTGTCATTGTGAGTGACTTCAATAAAAGCAGCACAAAACTCACGAATATGGTCTTGCGGATTTGAATTCCCTTTGTATTTGTCAAATTTTGGTACCTCAAAATGAGGAGGGAATGGAATCATTGCTAAATTCTTATCAAAAGGATAAGGACATATATCATCCAAGGAATACTTCTTTGTTGATGATCCAGTTTGGATGTCACGGATTTGTTGTTGAAGCATGTGGATTTGTTGTAGGATGGGATCCAAAGATAATGTGCTTCCTTGCAGGTTTTGGGAAACATTATGCTGTTGAGTATATTGAGGAGCATTGGATTGCTGATTATTTTGAAAAACATTTTGTTGTTGATCACTATGGGATGCATTGGATTGTTGATTGATCTAAGAGGCATTGGATTGTTGATTGATTTCCTTTGCTCCATGAGGATCTTGAGAACCTTTAAGGATATCTTGATTTTTTGTAGGAGTTGGTTCTCTAAGATTGGTAACATCAAAATCACTTGGTAACTTAGCTCCTTGTTGAGCAAGCATGAAGAAATACATCTCTTTATCTAAGCCTATGAGTCATTCCATGACTTGTAAAAATTTAGGATCTTGTGCAGCATCCCTAAGTTCCTCATCAGTAGGTTCGTCATCAAATGTGAGAGGATGAGTTTTCTTAGGAGGCTCTTTGGGCCAAGGATTCTCTTCATTGCTGTTATTGCCTTCCATTTTGTCTAGGGATTCCAGATTAATAGGTTGTTTGAGTTTCTGAGATAGAGTTTGAACCATAAAATGGATGAAATTGATTGTGGGATGAAAGATGTTTGATAAAAAGATATGGACAATGATTGGTAGAGAGAATATGATAAGCACTAAAAATTGGTGTCAAGAAACAATAATCTAAGTAAGCTTGATGGTTAAGGATGATATATCCTGATATGATAAGCTCACCAAGATCAAAGTCTGATAGATAAGGTAAATTTTCAACACCACACTGAGAATTTTTAAGATTGGAAGAAAGTGATTTGTTGACTCTTGAGGAAGGAATGATGATGAAAAGTGATGAAAGTGGTCAAATTAGAAATTAGAGGTCTATGTAACGTAACTATTTTTCTAGAATCTTACTGAAGATGAAAATGGGTATTTGAAAAAGTGATTTTGAAATTCCAAAAGCTTGTGGGAATGCTCTCTGTTGTAAATGCGCAGCAACAAATGTGCAGGACAGTGTGATATATGCGCAATAAAATGAAACAAATGTGCAGCAAATTTTGACAGATGCAATCTGATAAATGTAAATGCGCAGTAACAAAGATCGTATGCACAGAAAGATTTGATATATGCGCAGGTTATCAAATTTTTGATGATTTTGCTGGTTTGATGATTGAGAAATTTTTTTATTTTTTTTATTTTTTTGGCAAATTAAAAATGCATAAACACACGCACGCAAGACAAAGATGATTTTAATCTAATTTAATCTAGTATGAATGCACAAACACGCTTACAATCCTAAGGTTGGCAAGGACGATATCTACTGAATCCCCACTAGGATAATAAAATCCAGCCACGCAAATCCACAGCGGACAGCCTAGGAACTTGGAGGCACGGGCTCCTCCTTACAGTGCACTCACTTCTCAGGCACACCAAGTTCTGAATTCAATGGGTCATTACTTCCCAAAGAACTGCTATCTCTACTATGAACTGTGAGTAATGTGGGGTGTCTTCACGAGCTTGGGTGACTCCTTGAGCCAGGAGATAGAAGGTTTTTGGTCACTAAACAAAAGTTTGTAGTAAGGACATCCGTTCAGGTGGTTGTGATGAAGTCATTTTCCCAATTAAGGGGGCTCTCCCAATCCTTTCAAAGCAAGGCTTTCACCTCTACTAAGTAGGACTTTAATGCACCACTGGGGTACTGGAGGAGATTTTGGTTGCCACAATGAATTCCCACCTGTCTAATGTGAGACTAATCACACTAGCATTTTTTATATACCGGTTTGGAAGGGCTTGGCTTTAGCTTGTTACCGGTTGGGTCGTTCCTTGGGGTGAGTACCTCTTTTCCCACCAAAGACCACCCTCTAAAAATTATAACAATTTCTCTTACACCCAAGGTCCACGAATGGCGAGGGGAGAGGATACGTTGTTATAATTTTGGGATTACAAATATGCTATTAAGCAAAACACAATAGACACTTGAATCTAGGCTAAGGAAAACACACAAAGAAAAAACATGTCGTATTTTAAGCCCAAACGAGATTATAGTCTATTTTGCAAACCCCTTGGCAATCTGCAAATCAAATTGTTAGAAAAAATGTTTTTAGCAATGGGGTCTTCAAAAATTACGTCCTGCAAAACATCCTAAAAATACTACCAGAATGAACAGACACTCATCAAAATGTTACCTAAAAACAAATCTAACAGAAAATTGAATTTTTCTATAGAAACTGATAAATGCGTAGAACAGTGTGATATATGTGCAGTAAGTATGGATGTATGCACAGGAATGATGTATGCGTGAAACAGTTTAATGAATGCGCAGCTTGGTGATATGTATGCGCAGTTATTATGTATGCACCGCAAAAATGGATATATGCGCAGGAATCGTGGACAAATGCACAACAAATATGACAAAGAGGAAAATACAAAAAATGGATGCGCAGCAGAAATGAATAGATGCGCAGGAATCGTGGACAAATGCGCAGAAATAACCTGTAAAAAAAACCTGCACACGGAAAACTAAAAACTGAAAGTGAAAAGCCCGGTTGGGCCCTCCTTCTAGTGCCAAAAATGTATGCAAATTAGTTGGATACTATTCTAAATGATGAATTAACTAATAAAAGGTTAATAAATCTATCTAATAAGCAAACTACAATGAAGAATGCAATAACAAATGAAACCAAATTAACAATTTACCTTCACCTACAAATGCAGCTTGTCTCCATTGTCCTCCTAGCCTTGATTTTTTGAAGATGTTGAGCTCTCAGATTTCCAAATGAAGCTCTTTCCCAAGATGATTCCAAAGTGTGGAGATTGAATGAAATGAGTGCACAACTAAAACTTGATTATGCAAATATGGTGGATGAAATGCAAATGATGGGATGATAATATGGATGCTTGGTTTCTTGGTTGCTTGAATGCTTGGATGCTTGAATGCTTATTCTCAAAAATACCTATTAGCTTTCAAATGGAAAATGAGGCTCCTTTTATAGAGTTTTGGAGGATCTAGGCCTAGGTGGCAGAATCCTACGGTTGAGAATGAAAGGTGGAAGATCCTAGGGCTAGAATTGACTTGGTTGAAGGAGTTGAGAGAAAGGGGGATGTAGTTGGAATGTGAGAGGAAGAATAGGGATGATGTTCCTCTCATATTGACATGGAGGAGAAGAAGGTGGAAGGGAAAGACACATGTCAAGTGTCTCACAAAGACCAAAGAGAGAAAGAGGGAAAGACCTTTTCCTCATGAGGACTCTTTGCACAAGTGTCCTATGACTCACTCTTGACCCTTAGAGGTGGCTTGAGAATCCCCTTAGGAATAGGGAATGTCTCTTGACTTGGTTGTTGAGAGGACATGTGGTCACGAGACCAAGTCCTATGAGGCCACATAGCCCTTAAGAATAGGACATGTGTGGGTGAGGATAAATATGAATAAATAATTAATAATAATTATTTATCTTAGCCAAGGTGATGTGTCAGGTGACTAGGTGGATGAAGTGGACTAGGGGATTTAGTCATATTTAGGTGATTTTGTATTTAATTAAATCACTTTAATAGACTTTTTAGAAGACTTTAGGATATAGAATTAGACTATAGTGAATTTATTAAATAAATTGAATAATTTACTTAATAAATAGAAGAAACAAATATTAATTAAATAATAAATATTTAATTAATTTATCAAGTCAATAGTAATTAAATAATAAATATTTAATTAATTAATGAAGCCATTTTTAAGTGTATACAATAGTCAATTTTAATTTTCTAACCAATGCTACATACATCAACACTCCCTCTTAGCTAGGGAGGATAAATCAATCCAATGTCAACACTTATGACACCTGATAGCATCAACCCTAAGATGTAAGCAATAGAAGCATCATCCTGATGATGTAATCAATAGAAACATAGTCTCAAGATGTGGATTGCCTCCATCAAATATTCTATCCACAAGCTCTCATGTGGATTGCCTCCATCGGCAATTCTATCCACAAACTCACGAGCTTTATTGTGGATTGCCTCTATCAGCAATTCTATCCACAATTTCTATCTATTATGATCAGTTTCAGCCATCACAAGATGTCTATCACAATAGAAGGTCAAGTTATTGTAAGATCATCACCTTACAATAACTTTTACAAATACATGTGATAATCATTTGGAAGTCATCAATTCCTCATGATTTACATAGGGGGCAGGCCCATTCAAATCATTCATGATTCATTAGTATAATAATCAATTATATCAAGTTTAACTCATAAATGTTTCACCTTCAATAGTGAGATCCCTCTCAATCAATATGATCAATATTGTCACAAGTTGACTGAACCATCTTCTCCCTCTGAAGCTCAAGTTTATCAACTTATTGACCTCTTTTGAAATATCAGACTTCCTTTGCATCTAGTCTCAATCATCAATTTGTTTGCAAGCTCATCAAGTTCTTTCTCCCTTGAATGTAATTATCTGGTGCTTTTTTCCTGAAGGTGTGTCAGAGAAATATTACAAATAGCTCACTAAACTATCTCGACCAAAAATACCAATGATAGAAGCATACAAGATTTTTCTAACCAATATTATAGCATGAATTACAAACTCAAAAATGATGTGCATTAATAAAACAAGAAATACTTATCTTTTATAAATTTCAAGTATTTCATTTGTAAGGTGAGCCCATATAGAAGATATCATGCAAATTCATAGAATGATGTTGTTGTTCTTGAACATTACTAGAATTATTCACATGACTTGTCTTGAATATCCAAAGGTTCTATACACTATGAAAACCTTCAATTTGATCGAATCTCCCTTCAGTGGTTAGGCTTTTAAAGAAGGAACCTCACTCTTTTACAGATTTTTGCATAGACCCGTACACAATCGGTCATAACTTTTGAATCTGAAATTTCTCTCCAATCACTCTAGTGATATTCTTCTAAATTTTTTTATCACCAACATATCCAAAATTCAGCAAAATCCAACGGTGCATTTGCGAGATATGGTCCTTGTACTGAGACTGTATTTTTTGTGACAGTCACACATTCACCATCAACAAACTACTCTCTTACATTTGCAACTTGGCCCGGCTACCATGTTAAGGTTTTAGGATCATTGCAAATGTAATAGCACTATCTGATTGTATGTGTTTTCCAAATGCATCAATCTCTTGTATATATACAAGGAAAAGACAAGAAGAGGCATGTCCCTTCATAGGACATGTCTATTCATTAATCTAATTTAATTAACTATATAGTTATTATAAGAATAAATATAGATTAGCTATATATATATATATATATATATGCCTACTAATATATGAAATAATATTAATTTTTATAAATATTAATATATATATATATATATATATATATATATATATATATATATATATATATATATATAATAAATTATTTCTCATAATAAGCATATAGTCAATTTTATTTTTCTAACCAATGCTACATACATCAACAGTTCTTAAGGACTAGGGTTTTCTTGGTTAGGGTATCATCTTTGGTGAATCAAATCGCCAATTGAATGCAGTTACACTCAAGATATGGAAGGATGTCACCCTGAATGAATCCTCGGTTGATGGAGCAGATGAAGGAAGATCTTCAAGATAAGATTGGGAATGAAATGACCAGCTTGAGGAATGAGGTCATGGAAGTTATTAGGATTGTTGTTGTTGTACTACGTAGGAATCCTAGATCTAATTATGGTTTTAAGGAGGTTGTAGAGGTATTTAGAGTTGTCGATGTTTCTATATCTATTAGGAGTGATGGATTTGACTAGTTGGTGAGAACTATGAAAAGACTAGGTGTTGGTTATAGGTTAGAAGTATCTAATTTCTCAGGTACATTGAATCTAGAAGACCAGATTGATTGGATAGGTGAGTTAGAAGACATACAATACCCTTAGAGAGTAAGGTTGGAACAAACAAATTTGAAAGGACGTGTAACTTTATGCTGGAAATAATTACAGAAGGATAGAGAGGAAGAAGGTGAAATGAAGATCACTTGGTGGAGGTTGATGGTTGCAAATTTGAAGGCTAAATTCATACCTGAGGACTATGAATTAGAGTTGTTCAGGAGGTTTCAGAACTTGAAGTAGAAGGATTTGAGTGTTCAAAGGATTATAATAAAAAAATTTACAAGGTAATTATTAGATCTAGTCATGGAGAGCTTTCCAAGGAGAAGGTGGCCTAGTATGTGAATGGTTTGAGGTTTAATATTTAGGGTGAGTTGAGTATGTTCAAGATTGGATCGTTTGAGTAGGCTTATCATTATTCCTTGAAGATAGAAGATAATTGAATAGGAAACAAAAGAATAACTCTAGAGGAAGGGAGAAACAAGTTTTTTGTGGTGATAAGGGAAAGCAAGTAGCTAAGATGGAAGCTAAACTGGTTGCACCTAAGGGAGGTAATGGTGGTAAATGTTTTAAAGGTACTTTCTTTAGGTGTGGCTTGAAGGGTCCTCTATCTTTTCATTCTAAATAAGACAAGAGAATTTCTTATGTGAATGTAGAAGGTGGACTATCTATTGGTGAATCAGAAAATGCCCCTAAAAATGGTGAAGCTATTATGCTCTGAAGGTTGATGATGAATAAGGAGGTAGAACCTTGTAAGAGGAAGAGTTGAGTCAAGACCAGATGCAAGGCTAGAGATAAGTGTTGTAAAGTGATAGTGGATGGTGGTAGCACCAACAACTTGGTTTCTAAGGATATGGTGTAGAATCTTGGTTTGTAAGACTTAAGCATCCAATTCCTTACAGGATTGGGTGGTTGCATGACGATCATGTGGTGGAAGTAAGGGAACAGTGCATGGAGAAATTTTTCATTGGTTATTATAAGGATGTAGTATTATGTGACATAGTGGATATGAGTGTGTGTCTTGTTTTACTTGGTAGACCTTGGCAATATAATAGAGAGGCAGTTCATAACTGTAGAAGTAATATAATTACCATTAGCAAGCATGGTAAGAGGTGTGTATTTCTTCCTTTCATGGATGAGGAGAAGGAGGTGAAGAATTTGAGTCTTTGTAGAAGGTATGAGTTGAGAGAAGACCCGAGAGATGAGCCTAAGGTTGGTTCTAATGGTGTGTTGGATCTGAGTCATTTTCAGGACTTGGTTGATGGAAGAAGGAAGATAGTACATGTTGCAGGTGAGGAGGATTTTTTGGATGAAGAATAAGTATGGGATTACTATCCCTTGTTCTTTCAAATTTTCATGAGATGTTCTCATGGAAAATATTTTCATACCCCAAGTTTCTGATGGAGGAGCATCTTGGGTCCTTGGTAATCTTGCATCATCCAAAAACATTTTGTTTGCTAGTGGACAATCGCTACCAGTTTTGTGTTTCTTTTATGTTTTTGGTCATTGGTTGGGTGATTGATGATTCGGTTGAGTTCTTTGGATCTTATGTGGTCATGGTCGTGGTCATGGTATGATGTTCATAGGATCATTTGGATGCATTTTCTATTTCCACAATGCATTTGGAGTTACCACGCATGAGTTATGATGGATTTTGTGACTGATTTTGAGATGTAGTTCTTTGTTCCAGATAGTTTTCTAAGATTCTGTGATCGATCAATTTGTGTGGATCTTGGGTTGGATCAATGAAAAGGGTTTGTTCCTTATTTTTTTTAGAGTCAAAGTCTATGATCACACTTCTTGAGGTGATGTGGTTTGTGAGATCTTGTTGTTTCTCTTTCAGTTTGTTGTTTATTTTCATGACATTGGTTCAATTTGGTTATCGATTGATTGTTGGAGGTTTCGATCGGTGTTTCTGACCATTGGAGTTGATTGACATGATTTTCTAAAAGTATCTATGTGTGGCCTACTTATTTGTTGGATCAATCCTTTTTAATTAATTAATTTTTGTAATTATTTAGGATCTAGGTTGACTTGGTCTGTTACGTTTGTCTTGGGATATGTAATTATTTGTTAGGTTGACCTATTGGTGGCTAAGTATAAATGAAGGGTTGTAGTTGTAATTGTGGTACCCTTGGGTAGCTAGAGGTAGATAGTGAAGAGATCCAGATAGAGAATTGGAATCCTGAGGCCTTGGGAAGATTTGGGTTGAGTTTGCTTTGTATTTGGTTGTTACCGAGAAGGCCTTACAGCCCGACATGTATGAAGAAATTATGATGAATAAAGTTGATGCTTGGATACAAAAAAAAAATTCTTGTTGTCTCTTTTTTTTTCCGTTGTATTTAATCTTGTTGCAAGATTGGATGTCTCCTTTGTAGGTCTCTCCGATCTTGACCTGCATCAACATTTATCACCTATGAATAATAGAAAATGTATATTTCACTTGTGGAGACCTATTTTTTTAATTTCCAATGCAAAATTTGTAAAATTGTCTTCTATTCATCCAACTGGGAGGCGAAGGGATATGTAAAAGGACAAGTCAAAAGACGCCCTTCTAGGCACCCATTTTGGAAATTTCAATGGGAAATTCTTTAGGTGCCTTTCTTACAAAGATCTAGGAAATTCTAAATGCAATGTGGTGTAATGATTGAAGGACATGTGTCCATCTTCTAGAATATGTGTGGGGATTCAAAGAGGTTCCATGAGCACTATAAATAGAGGCTTGAGAAGGGGGTTTAGATATGGAATAATAATCAAACAATGAGTTCTAAATTTGATAGCTTAAGTAACAAATCTTGTAGTTCTAGCTTGCATATTTGAAAGCCAATTTGGTTAATAATTGTAAAAGTTTTATTTTGGAATATTATATTCAATAGGAGTAATAAATATTTGGCATTTTCTCTTTCATTTCTTGTGTTTTTCCTATGATATTATTGGATTATTTTTTGGAGGGTTTTTTCTCCCTTCATCAAGCGGTATCAGAGTGCTAGTTATTGAGTGTACAAATAGAGTGTTGATAATGAGGAAGTTTACTCCATGACATTTTTTATAGTGGGTGTGTTACCAATATGCCTCCAAGGGAAATGCATGGTGCACATGGGGGAAGAAATTTTGGTGGGAGAAATTTTGTTCCATTATAGGACTTTATGGTCCTCTAAAGGGAAATGCAAGTAATGCAAGTAGAGTTACATGGAGGAGTAGAGAAAATAAGATAAGATAAAATTAAGGATGAATCTAAAGAGGAGACAATATGAAGAATGAAATTAGCAAGAGATGATGCATGATCTTGCAAAGGATATATTTTTAAAGGTTATATCCAAGCTTGGATAAAGGTCGAAGATGGATGTTCCCACATTTTTGCAAGTTTAAATCTAGAAAAGTTAATCAACTAGATCAATGACATGGAGGATTAATTTTAGTATGAGGAGGTGGAAGACCTCGATAGGGTTAGATTTGAAAAGACCAAATCAAAGGGTCATGCTAATACTAGAGGAGAGAAGTATAGTTGGAGAAGTATAGAAGATGTAAAACAAGATAACAAGATAGGATCAGATGGTAGAGATGTTGAAGAGACAATTCATCCCTATGCTTTTTGAGTTGGATATGCTAAGGAATATGCAAATTTTGAAGCAAGTAACATAGATGAAAAAACATCCAAGTTCCATGAATACCAACATTGCAACACTGCTGCTCTGAAAATACTTCAAATCCTCTTCATTAATCAAATCTTGCTTTGTTTTCCTATTCATCTCTTTTTATTTTTCCATTTTATATTGCTTGTAACCTTCTCTCTCAGATTCTCTTCAATAGATAGTTTTTTTTCATGTATCCTTCTCCCCCATTGACATCAATGACAAACGCTTCATCACTATGTCAACAACAACTTCAATGTCAAAAGACACTTTTCAGAAAATACATTCACTAGAGTCCTCATGACTCAGCTCAGATACACATAGTCCCCCATAAAGGAAGTACCAACATCCAGTCCAGAAGAAAGATGAGGCTTATATACCACTAGAAGGATGCAACCATCTACATCACTTCTCAAAAGTAGGCTGGGGCATAACCCCAAGCATACCTCTCAAATACACAAATGTAACCTTAGGCAAAGGCTTTGTAAATATATCTACAATCTTCTCTTTTGTTCTTATATATTCCAATCTGACTTCTTTTTCTACCACTTTCTCTCTTACTACATGATACTTTATCTCTATATGCTTTGTCTTAGAATGTAGTACAAGATTCTTAGACATACTAATTGTGTTGGTGTTATCACAATGTATAACAATGAGCTCAACAAATTTTATTCCAATATCCTTCAGCATTTGTTTCATCCAAATTATCTTATTACAATTGTTTGTTGTTGCCACATATTCTACTTCTAGTGTGCTCTGTGAAATATAGTTATGCTTATTTCTTAGCCAAGAAACTAATCTTCCTCCAAGGAAATATGCTCCACCACTTGTGCTCTTTTTGTCATCAACACTACCTCTCCAATCTCCATCTATATATGCACATAGGGTAAAGTCATCAGATTTTTCATACCACGGTCCATATTCAATTGTGCCTCTTAAGTACCTCAGTATCATTTTTACTACTACATAATGTGATTCTCTGGGATCAGCTTGAAATCTGGCTACAATTCCAACTGCATGTGATATATCAGGTCTTGTATGAGTTAAATATTGCAATCCTCCAATCATAGATCTGTACTTCTTATGTTCAACTATAAGAGTCTCATCTGTGCTAGATAACTTTTGTCCGGTTACCATAGGTGTTCCAACTGGTTTACAGTTCTCCATTCCAAATCTCTTCAACAAGTCATTCAAGTACTTTGTCTGACTTATGAAGATACCATCATTGTTTTGTGTTATCTGCAATCCTAAAAAATAATTTTATCTCACCAATCATACTCATTTCAAATTCAATCATCATTTCATCTGCAAATTTATCACTGGCTTCATCTTCTCCTCTAAAGATAATATCATCAACAAAAATAACTACAACCAACAAATCATTTTCAATTTCTTTTGTGTATAAGTTGTTGTCTGATGTGCCTTTAGTAAATCCTAATTTTATCAAGTACTTATCCAATCTCGCATACCAAGTTCTAGGTTCTTGTTTCAATCCATATAAATCTTTCTTCAATTTACATACCATATCTCCTTCATTAGTTAAAGGAAAACCTTCAAGCTGCTCAATGTAGACTTCTTCTTCCAATTCTCCATTTAGAAATGTTGATTTCACATCCATCTGATATACTTTAAATTTCTTATAAGCTACATATGCCAAAAACATTCTTACTACTTCAATTCTTGCTACTGGTGCAAAATTTTCTTCATAGTTAATTCCTTCTTGCTGTGAGTATCCTTTACATACCAATCTTTCTTTATTTCTTACAACTTCTCCTTGTTCATTCATCTTGTTTCTAAATACCCATTTAGTTCCTATAATATTCTTATCTTTAGGTCTAGGGACCAATCCCCAAGTTTTATTCTTTTCAATTTGATCTCATTCTTCCTTCATAGCTTTAATCCAATGTTCATCTTCACAGGCTTCACTAGTAGATTTAAGTTCAATTTGAGAAATTAAACACAACTCTTCTTGTACCTTATTTCGTGTCAGAACTCCTTTGTCTATACTTCCAATAATCTAATCAACGGGATGATTTCTTATTAGGTTCCTGTTAGGTGTCATTGTCTCAGTTATTGTTTCAGCTGTAGGTTCCTCAATGATTTCTTTAATGTAGCTTCCATTCAGAAAATCACTGTCAGTTTCATAGAATAATTCTGCATTCTCTAGATTAGTTCTAGGATGAGCTCCTTCATATGATTCATAATCAAGCATTCTTTCCTAAATTTTGAACTTTTCATCAATTTTAACATTTTCTCTCTCAACAATAGTTTTAGTTCTTTTATTATAACATCTATAAGCTTTTCTCTTCAATGAATATCCAAGAAATATACATTCATCACTTCTAGGGTCAAACTTTCCAATGTCACCATCTCTCTTAATATAACATTTGCTTCCAAAAATTCTAAAATACTTAACTGATGGTGCATGTCCAAACCATAGTTCATAAGGTGTCTTGTCTTTGTCTACTTTGATTTGTACTCTGTTCATTATATACATTGTTGTGTTCACTGCTTCTCTCCAAAAGAGCTTCACCAAATTATTTTCAAATAACATGGCTCTTGCTACTTCAGTTACTGACATGTTTCTTCTTTCTACAATACCATTTTGTTCAGGTGTCCTAGGGGCTAAAAATTGTCTCTTAATGCCATTCACTTCACAAAAAATATTAAGTTCTTTTGAAGTAAATTCTCCACCTCTATCTGATCTCAAACATTTAATCTTCATTCCAGATTCATTCTCAACTTTGTTCTTAATAATTTTAAACTTATCAAATGCTTCAGACTTTTCTTTAAGAAATGCAATCGACGTCATTCTTGTAAAATCATCAACAAGAATCATAAAATACCTTTCTCCATAGAATCATCTAGTCCTTGTGGGACCGCTCAAATATGTATGAACAATTTCCAACTTCTCTGTCATTGTGAACTTCTTGTTGGGAAATGAGCTTCTCTTCTGCTTAGCCATCACACATTCCTTGCAAATCATGTTAGTAGGTTTCATAATCTTAGGAAAATCTCTTACTACATGTGTAGTACTTACTTTCACAATATTATCAAAGTTTATATGACAAAATCTTATGTGCCATAACCAACTGTCATCAATCTTAGTAATCAAGCATGTCATCTTAGTAGGATTCAATTGAAATACATTACCTCTGGTTCTTGATCCAATACCAATCAAATTACCATCCTTGTCTTTGATTACAATATTTTTATCAGTAAACCAAACTTGATATCTCTTATCAACTAGCTTTCTAACACTCAAAGATTATGTTTCAATCCATCCAAAAAGTAAACATCATTAGTATTAGTATTTCCATCAAGAGTAATAGATCCTATAGCTTTTATCAAACAAGATGCATTGTTTCCAACTCTAACAACTCCTCCATCATAATTGTTAAACTTTATGAATTTCTTCATGTCTCCAATCATATGATGTGAACAACCACTGTCTATAATCCAATCAACTTTCTTTTCTACTTGAGAAACTAAAGCTTTTTCTTCCTTAACTTCTATTTCAGGATTTTCTTCTTTTATTGCTACAAATCCTATATCATCATTCTCATTATCACTTTCACTTAGAGATTTCTCCATACTAGCTTCAAATTCTTCATCATTAGCATAATAACATTCTTTAGATCTTCTAGGTTTAAATTTATTTCTATACTTCTTTACTCTCTTAGGACATTTAGATGCAAAATGACCATATTCTTGACAAGTCCAACATTTAAACATTTTCTTACCGTTTGGTTCTCTTTTCAAAAGTAAGGCAATACCTTCTTCAATCTTCTTGTCTTCTTCATTCCTAGTTTTTCTGCTACTAGCATAATCTCCACTCACACTCATGCTTCTTGACAAAGTAGGGTGAATACTAAGTGCGTTGAATGTTGTCTCCATTCTAGGTAAATCTCTTGATTGCCTCAAGTTCATTTATGTTGCTTCTAATCTTCCAAGAAGAGTTTCTCTAGTGAAGTTCTCAATACAAGGTATAACTTTCTCTATCATATGTGTTGTCTGCTTAAATGCAAGAGTCAATGTCCTCAGAATTTTCCATATCAATTCATTCTCTATCTTGATTCCTTCACAAGATTTTATACCTGCAACAATCTCTGACATTCTACCAATATAGCTTCTAATAGATTCATCTTCCATCATTCTTATATCTTCAAATGCACGTATCCAATTATGTAATCTGACTTCCTTTGCATGTTTATCACCTTCAAAAGTAGATTGTAAAGCTAACAAAATTTCATGAGATGTTTTTAGATATTTTACCTGACTATACTCATTTTCCAGAAGGGTTGACAAAAGTGCTTCTCTGGAAAGTATGTTACACATGAATAGATCTCTTTCTTTAGTAGTACATTCTTCAATCTTGTCTTCATCAATGATAGTCTTATGGTTCTTTGTGATTAACCAATATCCTGGTCCTAAACAAAGTAGGTGTGTCTTCATCTTTTCTTTCCAGCTATCAAAATTTACTCCATCAAACTTAGGGCTTTCTTTCCTGAAATGACTCACCATGGATCTCCTTAAGCTATTCAACTTTTCCTTCAAGGACATGTTTCTCTAATACCAATTGTTAGAAAGTAAAGTCCACCAAGATAACTGAGAGGGGGGGTGAATCAATTATTAGATAAATACAAATTTTATCTCCTTTAATAGATTTTAACCATGTAAGCAATGTAATTAGAAATCATAGAAAGATATACATACACAACAACACAATAACACAAGATATGTTGACTAGGGAACCTCAAAGAGTAAACCCTGGTGGGAATAACACCCACAAAAGATGCACTAATATGAAAGTTCCTTGTGAGAGGATGGACTTTGTTAGGAGTCTTATGAAATACATTCAGTACATATTAGTCCATGCTAGGAGACTTCAAATCCCTGCTAAAAGATTCTAACTCTATTATGAGTTATGAAAGACAGAAGGACTCACTACCCAAACAGCTTCAATGGCAAGATCGTTGAACACACTATCCAGCTAATATCTATATTATTCAACAGAATAATATCAAAAGATTACTAATCTCAACAACTTAACACTTCTCCTCAGACTATGCCAAACCGCACCAACTGCTTCATTAGATCTCAATACCAGATCTGTGTACTTCACATATCCTCTTCCAACAAGTATTGCACAATTCCACAATTCACTTTCACAATCTTACAATCCAATTCCATATTAAAATAAGGAAAAAATTCCTTCCTTTATACCACACTCAATTAATTACAAATGAGTCAGCATACAAATTACAAAATAAAATCTTCCACACGTTACATAAGAATTCCATAATTACATAAAACTATCGGCTTCCAATTTAGATAACTCTTCACTTGTGTGACCTCTGACCTTGATGTCATTTCCACATCACAATTATCATGTCTTGATCATCTATTCAACTTTGCATGCTCAAATTCTATCCCGATTAGGAGATATCATTCGATTTCCAAAAACCGCTACTCAGGAACACTGCCTGAATACTCTTCTGTGACCTGCCCTTTAGTGGGATTGTCTAGCTCTTCTTTGGCTTGGTAGAAGGATGTCAGAAAGGTGGAGGATGGATGGACAATAGTGAAGGGAAAAAAATTTAAACCTTCCACTCCTTTTGATATGAACTTACGTTCACATAAGGATGGGAAAAAATGTAAATCTTGATAGCCCTTTGTTGTTTTTGGTGTGGGCTTTTGTCCACTTGGTTGTAACTTTGGTTTGTTCCTTTTTTTTGTTCAGTGGGGCACCACAATTTTTTTGGTCTTTAATTGCAAAATCTATCTATGCTCTTGTATAAGGTTTCAGGTCCTTTCAAAACCTAATTTTACGTAATCAAAACACTGCTTGAATACTGCTTCCACTGAATTACACATAACTGTTATGAATAAATGAATAACTGTATGCACTCTTAACCATGATCTTATAGAACATCATAGAGTAATTCCTCAATTGCACATAGCTTGATCTTCAATATTCCATGTGCACTAACTCAAACACTGTCTGCTTCTCTGCTAAACTTCAGTAGATCACTGTGTTGACATCAATGACAATCACAATCATGAATGCAACAACAACTGCTACAGAATGGCTGTGAATACTCCCACATAGGATATACTCAACATTCATTCCTAATAGAGCATACAAGAGAAGATAAATCTAATTAGATGAAATATGATCAAGGATGCATATAATTTTTCCTTAAAGGTGGAGGATAAGTTGAATAAGAGGTTTGAGAAAAATCAATGGGGAAAAAGTCAAGGAGGAAAGAATAGAGGTCGATCCTAAGGAGAACAAAAGAAAACCAAAGAGGCTAGTAGTAGCCAGAGCTATCAGGGAGATGAATCCTATGGTCATGGATATCAAAGAAATGACCAAAGAGGAAGAGGAATATTTGGATGAGGTCTTGGAAGGGGAGGATTTCATGGAACTTGTTTCCAATGCAGAGAAGAAGGGCATCAATCTTTTGATTATTCTCAGCATCAAGGAAGGAATAATAGAAGGATCAAGGTTAATGTGAGAGTTTCCCATAAAAATGAAGATGATGAATCTTTACAATCTAAAGAAGTAGAATGAGATGATGAGGCTCTTGTTACAATAAAATTATTGGTGAATAAAAAAGAGGATATTGTTTAGAGAAATAATCTATTTCATACAAAATAAAAATGCAGAGGAAATTTTTTTGGTGTGATCATTAATGGAGGTAGCAATAAAAACCTTATGTTAGAAGAGATGGCTAGAAAGTTGAGTTTGTAGAGGAAGAGACATCCACATCCTTATTAGATTGCATGGTTGCAAGATGACCATAAGATTTTGGTCAACGAGCAGTGTTTGGTGAAGTTTAAGATAAAAATTTACCATGATGAGGTTCTATGTGACATCGTGTCGATGGATGTTTGTCACATTCTATTAGGGACATCATGGAAATTCAATTGACATATGGAATATGATGGTCATGCTAATATTTATTCATTGATAAAGGATAGAGTTTGCCAAAAATTGAATCCTCTAATGGAAATTAAAGAGAAGTTATGCAATAATGCTAGAATTTTCTAGGTTAATGGTAGAAATTTTTTGGAAGGTTTGAAGCATGATCATATGTGTTATGCATTAATTCCTAGAGTTGAGAAGGAAAAAGACAATAAAATATCAGCTGAAGTTTCAAATCTATTAGAGGAGTTTAAGGATATTGTATTAGATAATGTACCTAATGATGTACGACTAGTAAATAAGATCAATCATTAGATGCACCTATTACTTGGAAAAAGTTTGTCGAATAAGGAAAATCATAGGATGACTCTAGTAGAGAATGAGGAACTTAATAGACATGTTCAAGAACATTTGAGGAAGGTGTTATTTCTAGATAGTTTGAGCCCTTGTGTGGTACTTAAAATATTGGAACCAAAGAAAGATGGAGAATGTATAAAAACTCCCAAGCTATCAACAAGATCACAATAAACTATATATTTTTCCTACCAAGAATAGATGACATTATATTGCTTGAGTGGACCTAAGTACTTTACAAATATATATTTGTAGAGTGGGTATCACTAGATTTGGATAAGGGAAGGAGATGAATGGAAGACAACTTTAAATAGTAAGGATGGTCTATACGAGTGGTTATTCATTCCTTTTAGGCTGACCAATGCACTGAGTACATTTATGTAACTGATAAATGAGAGTTATACTTTTTTTTTAAAGCACATGAGTGGAAGGTGTAAAAAGAAATTCAATGCCTTAAGTAGAAGACAAATTTTGTTGAAAGAGATACAAATTAAGGTGGTTTGCTTCGATGAACTTTTTTTAAGTCTTGGAGAGATTGTTCAAACTAGTTTGTTAAACAAGATTGAGTGGTTGGATTTATTAATCCAAGATGGGACACTATTTAGAGGAAGCTAGTTATGCATTCTACGAGGATCCATGAGAAAACTTGATTAAGGAGAAACATAGTGGAGGATTGGTAGGACACTTTAGTCAAGATAAGACTATTTCTTTTATCAGTGAGCACTACTATTGGTTCTATTTATAAAAAAGATGTAAATAAATTTGTGCAGATTTGTTGAATATGCCAAAAAAAAAAAGGGACAAGTTAGAATAAGGGATTGTATCAATCATTAACTATACCAGAGAAGTCATGGGATGACATCAATATGGATTTTGTTCTAGGTTTTCCAAGGACATAACGAGGACATCATTCTATATTTTGGTGATGGATAGGTTTTCAAAAATGGAATATTTTATTCCCTATAGAAAGACTAATGATGTAATTTACATTGTGGATCTACTCTTCAAGGAGCTGGTATGACTACATGGTCTATCCAAGATCATAAGTTTGTATAGATATACCAAATTTTTTGGGTATTTATAAAAGACGTTATAGAAGAAATTGAGGACAGATTTGAAATTTAGTTTTATACATCATCCATAGACTGATGGTCAGATGAAAGTGGTAAATAGAAGTATGGGTAACCTACTAATATGTTTAGTAGGAGATAAGCCTAAGGTATGGGACTGAGTTATACCCAAGATGGAATTTTCCTATATAAATTATATTAATATGAGTACTAGGAAGTAAAAATTCCTAATTATTTATGAGAGCATCCCAAGGGATGCTTTAGAACTAAGGAAATTTGACAAAGGAGAAAAGTGAAGTGTTGAAGCTCAAAACTTTGTAGAGAGCCTAACAAATGTACATGAAGAGGTAAAGAAGCATATTAATAAAATGAGCTTTAAGTACATAGCAAAGGTAGATCAAAAGAGGAGGCATAAGGAGTTTCAGGAAGGGGTTGAATTTAGAGTTCACCTTGGAAAAGAGAGATTCAAGTTAGGGACATATAATAAGTTGTGGATGAAGAAGTTTGGACGATGCAAAATTTTAAGGAAGCATGATTTGGGAAATGCTTATAAAGTAGATTTTCCTAACTAAATACATATTTCACCCATATTCAATATTTCATATTTAACAAAGTATCAAAAAGGAAAAATTGAAGAAGAATCAGTGGAAGCATAGTGGAACATTTTGACACCTACTTCATAGAGTAAAGAGATTGAAGAAATCTTGGATAGTCAAGTGGGTCTACAAGATATATGCAATACAAAGAGTACTTAGTTAAGTGGAAAGGAAGACCTATTGAAGATTCTTCATGGTTATCAAAGACTGGGGTAGATTGACTTAGTTTTCCTCAAAGATCAAAAATATGATAACGTCACTTTCAGTTACCCTGGGTGTCTGATGCAGAGCATCCACAAGTTATGAGCAATCCTGCACCACTAAAAAAAAATGATTTATTTAGCTAAGTTTATAAGCATAGAAATAAGTGCAAGCTACTATTGGAATCCATGTATTTTGGAATGTTCCCAAAGGGACATAAGAACCTAAAATAATTCAACATTTATTACTTATGCATAAAAGAAAATGTATTTTTCACTTGTAAACACCTATTTTTGTAGTATCCAAGGTAAAAATTTGTAAAAATCCTCTTCTAGTGATCCACCCATGGGAGGTGAAATGTTATGTAAAGGGATAAGTCAAAAGACACCCTTCTAGGCACTCATTTGTGGAATTTCAAAGGGTAGTTCTTTAGGCACCTTTCTTAGAAAGATCTAGGAAACTCTAAATGTTGTGGTATAATGAGTGAAGGACATGTTTCCATCTTCTACAATATGTGTGGGGCTTCTAGGAGGCTCCATGAGCACTATAAATAGAGGCTTGGGAAGGGGGTTTAGACATGGAACAATGGTTGAACAATGATTTCTAAATCTTATTATTTAGGTAGCAAAGCTTATAACTGTAGATTGCATATTTGAAATCCAATTTGGCTAGTATTTGTAAAAGTTTTATTTTAGAATATTATATTCTATTAGATTAATAAAGATATAACATTTTATCTTGCATTTCTTGTGTTATTATTATGATATTATTGGGTTATTTTTGGAGGATGATTGCTCCCTTCATCATAGCTTCACCAAGCTAGTGAGCTTCAAATCTTATGCATCCTTTAAATGACCAAATTGATCCTTGATCATCTTCTTTTGATCCACCAACAAGTTCAGATGTATGTACAAATTCTCTAATTGTAGTCTCCATCAAATCTTCAAAAAAAAAATTTGTTTGTTGCACAAAATGTGATTCTAAAAGGTTAAACAAATATTTTATGTTATTTGAAGAAATAGGTCATGCATTGGCCCATTTTTTATCCAACCATCATTATGTCTCAAGCATGAATCCTTCATTTTCATTAAATTTATTAATTTTTCATTTTTTTATAAAAACTCTACTACTATCCAAAATGCATCACAAAACCATTTATGTGAGTATATTACTCTCAACCTTCCTTATAAAGGCATCATCCTCAAAATTTGATCCTATGGTTCTCCACAAAAAAAAAAAAAGGTTTTGTTGCATTGTCCTCAAAAAATGCATGTCTATCATACTGATCATTTTATCAACCATCATCTCCTTATTTAATTTAATACACAACAATCATGAAAATATTAGGTTTCCTTTTTTATTTGTATTAATTTTTATTTTGCAGTGAATCAAGTTTTTATGATTCAATCAAAATAGCATCCATAACATCCTCACCAAACTGGAACTGGAAAACATAGCAAGTGAATTTTTTGTAGTCCCAACATACTTAATCATGACATGTCCTCCATACTTACATATGACGTCGATATATATCCTCTATTTCACATTTTTAATACAATATTTAATAAACCTTCACATCTTCCTACAAATGAATTCTCCATAGTGCATCAATTTTATGGACCTATATAATGCCTTTGTAAAGTGAGGTCTTGTTCTTTCATCAAAGCCACATGTAATTTTCATCCCTTCTACAATTTGATGTTCCACACAAGTAGTTTTTGAGATTTATTAATAAAACTTTCTTTTGACCCAATAGTAACAATATTCTTCAAAATGTTATTCTCAGATAAATCATTCTTTTTTGTGCACAACTTCTTCCATCATTACTACCCTTATTGACACCTAATTGACCCTATCTTCAAAAGGCTTCATCATTGTTCAACCAGATTTTGCCTCCAATTATTTATCTTAAGCTATCTTAATACTTTTTATGACTTCAACACACAAACCTCTTTAAGTCTTCACAAAGCAATGAAATACTTAATAGAAACCTTCATACTATCTATCATGCTAAAAAATATCTAGCATCAAAACCAACAGAGGTTTCTTAAGATCTACAATCAAATATCCCCCTCGGTCAATGCTTTATGTTTAGTTTCAAGAGGAAACATTTGCACCACCAAGGGGTTAGATACATCCACTAGTTTTTCTTCCACGTTCTCATCATATTTCTTTACATGTGTCTTCTTCATCTTTTATCTTTCTTCATTCACATAAATTCCCTCTTTTCTCGAACAAGGGTCTTAGCATTCCTTATTCTGAAAAATCTAGCAATGTGCCCTAATTTATTACAATTGAAACATGTGGGACATTTTTGCAAACTACTTCCATTCCTTTTGTCATTAGACCTACACTCAACAACCTTGTACCCATATTTTTTTACATACAAATCCATTGAAAGATTGGATATTTCTACCATTGTTTACATTCAAAAATCCATTTCTCAACATTCTACTTTTGCATTCATTTTCCTTACAACCAAACATATTGCAAGCATAACATCGACCATTAAAACGTTTTGATTTGATTGGACTTCTATACTCACTAGCTCTATGTCCAAATTTATTACATGAAAAAAATTTACCTTTAAAACATGAAGGGTACCTAATTTGAGCAAGGGTAGGGCTTCTAAAGTCCTCCATGCTTCGAGCTAGAGTGAAACCCTTTTGATCTTCATTATCCCTTTCGGATTCATCCTTGATATTGTCATCTTTGTTTGAAGTCTTAGAGATTTCTCAGCTGTCAAATCCAAGTCCACCTTTGTCCCTTAAGGGTTTTTAAAATCCAAACATCTCATAAAGAGAATCAGTATCTCCTTTAAGTTTTAGGTTATGTTCAATCTTCTCCTTTGCAACTTCTATCTCTTGCCTCAATATCTCATGTTCTTCGAGCTTAGTGCAATCATCAACCTTACTTTGTTTTATCACTGTTTTCAAATATTCCTTCCTTAGCAAGGACACTTCTTCAAGTTTAATGCATTAGATTTGATTTTCAGATTTTTCTCAATATTGTCAACACACTTCTTTCCTTCTTCAATCTACTTCATTAGATGAATAACAATCTCTTCATAATTCTTCCACTTTCCTCAAAATTCATTCATTTTAGCAAGTATGTATCTCAATTTTCTTTAACGATCGAGTATTGCATCAATATCTCATTATTGTGTCTTCATAGCATGAAAATCTCTTTTAGATTCAAACATCATGTTAAAATCATAGATCTCCTCAATTGTTAGACTAGTTCTTCAAGAGCCTCACTTTGATACCAATTATTGAACACTTCTGGATGTTGAGAGGGGGTTCAATCAACATTCACTAAAACTTAAACCTTTTTATTTCATAAATGCTTATCAATTATCTATATCCAACTAACTATCAATAAGAGATATTCTAGTGACAAAAAAATACATGAACACCATATTTTTACATAGAAAACCCAATGTGGGAAAAACCACAATGAGAATCAAATTCACTATATGAAGAACATATTACAATGTTTTAGGCCAGAGGCCAAGGAGTTCAATGCTCCTAATTGAACTTGTGGAATAAGGCCTACTAACCTAGGTAAAGATATAAAGGACTTGAAAATCACTGAAGATCAATTCTTCAAGGCAATATGCATTAGCATTGGTTACACTGAGTTATACTAAATAAACCGAATACAAGTGCATTCTCTAGAATGTTGATTATTGTATTTTGTTTATACATCTATGACTAGTTT
Organism: Chamaecyparis obtusa; assembly: GCA_027943335.1. Taxonomy (NCBI): domain Eukaryota; kingdom Viridiplantae; phylum Streptophyta; class Pinopsida; order Cupressales; family Cupressaceae; genus Chamaecyparis; species Chamaecyparis obtusa. The sequence continues at coordinate 305,635 of BSBK01008158.1, forward strand.
CATTTTTTTTATCTACAAATTCACACTTTCATCCTTCCCAATATCTCAAACACAATCATACATAGCACGTGCATGAATCTCCAAAGTATATCCACCATTATTTACCTATTGCAAAACAAAATACCAATCATTAGGTCAACCTAATTAGATGTAGTGTGTAACACATGAACCATTGACTATAAACATAATTTCCAAAGCATTTGGAAGGGAAATAATATATGTGAAGAATTGCTTCATGTTGGTACACCTTCCTCTTGCTCCAAAATATTCAACATACTCATCATACACCACCACAAGGACCAAAACCTCTTCAATTAGCCTCAAAGGATTAAGTAGTTAAAGTTTGTCAACCAAAAGAACCCAAAAGATAGTGTGGTCCAAAAAAATTGGAATGCACAACATATCATCACTTAACACCAACATAACTATATTAGTGAACCATAACTTCATATTACCCGAAGGTAGAGGAATGCAAAGCATTCCTACAAAATGTTACTCTATCTCTATCAAGCTAATACTTAGAACACAATATCTCTTGTTATGGCCCAAATAAAATCATGAGACTTGAGAAGTAGAAACATCTGATAGAAACCAAAAGCATACTCCAACAACAAGATGCAATAGCTCAATATGCCAAAATACAGACCAAAAAGTCAAAACACGGTTTGATAGACTATTCACTAGAACACTCAAACCTAGCCATTTTCATATGCAGACACCTGAAACCTTCTCCAAAATCCATAACTCAATATGGATCTCAACACAACACATAAATATCCATAACAACCTATTAAGCCTTCCTCCGAGGCTTATCCAGACCAAAAAACCACCAATGAAACCAACATAATTCATTGATTTGGACAAAGACTAACACATACAACAATGTTGATCATAGATAAACATATCTTCACTTGTAGAGAAAACTAACACAATATATTTGAACTATAACATTGTACAAACCTTATGAACATGTCCACCAAACTACAAACCTGGAAGCACAAATGTAAAGCATTCTTCAAACCAGTTCTGATAGTCAACGTCATTTTCAACAAACAATCAAACATAACTTCAACCTATGAACAACTCATAACATGAAAACATGATAGTGCAACATTCACATACCATACTTATTAACTCCAGAACTAGCCACCAACTTCTTATGTGGAGCATTCTCCCATAAGGATTTCAGATCCTATTTCCTGCATATACCAACTTCCCATAGTGTCACCTTCTAGAAACACCACATATTGACTCATTATCAATACCATGCATTAGAATAACATCTAAACATTCAATATTGAGTCTCTAGACTACTACAAATACTCACTCTTGCATATATAAAGCAACACATATCTTTATCATGTTAATATAAATTCAAATAGCTAGTTGCCATTAATGAAAACATTGAACACACATTGCTAACAATCTCCCCTTTTGTTGATGGAAACGCCAATGATACACACACATAATTGATCTCTTCCTCTTATTCTATCAACACAACATAGAGCTATCAAAAAGCTTCCTTAGTCATCAACAAGTTTGACATCAATGACAACACAATGTAGAGTTACCAACAATAAATATTTGATAATCATGTCATTTTGAGAGGGAAACCTCTTAGTCCACTTTTAGCGGGATACCTCCAACAACCTTCAATAAGAACATAGTACTCAATGTGATGATAATAAATAACCTCTAATTCCTATGTATACCTTATTTATGCATTTGATGTCACCCATGAGTACTTAGATGCCTAAATATAACACCTAGGACAACCTAATTATTCAAATGACCATATAACTTAAATAAGAGTTAAGGTAGTCGTGACCTAACTACTCATAAAGCTATACACAATATAGGATTAAGGGTGTAGCATGTTTCCCTCCCCAGAAAAAATGTTGTCCTCAATATAGATGTTTTTTATGAAGTATTCATCATCAAAGGTTATGGTATCTCTCTCCTTTATTTTTTAATCCTCTTTGTAAGGAATACTCCTAGGAGTGATAGGATTCCTTCAAATTCCTCTTGTTGAAGTGTCCACCAATCAAACCATAAATTTTATTCTAATTTACTAGAGCCTTGATCTAACTTTCCAAAAAGATTATCCAATGATTTCATTATGGCCTTAAGGGTGAATTTCATGGAAACTCTATGTAATAAATCACACAAAATAAATTCAATCAATGTAAAAACTTAATAACTTACCAAGTCATCTATCTTACTTCACCAAAAAGAATCTTTGTGAAATTCTCTAATGTGTAACCTTGAAAGTGAATTAAGTAGGAACCCTAGTTTGCAATAAGTTGTAATAAATGATTTCAATTACCTCCAAACTAGAAGTGTAAGTGGACCAACTTGTTATTTTTCAACCATTCATTTTTTTTTTAAAGTGATAGTTTCTTCCTTAAGAGTGAATTATTTGAAAACCCTAATTCTACACTAAATTCTTGTATTCTATGTATTCTGCTTAAAATGTGCTCAAATATATATTATGTCAACTTCAATATAACCTTAGAAAACCTTTTTAAAAATAATCAATCACAAGGCCTTAATGGAATGATGTAACTACCCTAGTGGACATTAGAGCTCTGAATTGATAGACAATGTATGTGGTTGAAGTTATCAATGGTGTATCTAGGATAAGTTTTGATTATGTTTAGCAACCTAACAAGGGGGATGACCTTACACAACCACAGCCAAAAGGTGTCAAGAGATCAACATCACATAAACCGAGGTGTTGGAAATTACAAGTGAGGGATTAACAACAAGATCAAGAACATACCATTAACAACAGAGTAGCAAAACACCTGGTAACCCACATCAAGTGCAGGAAGCCAACTCACTCATAGTGGGTGGAGGAGAATGAGAGGTAGTGTGATTCTTCCTTCACTCACAAACACCTGTCTGAGTGATACTAACACTAGGGTCCATACCACACAATAGTGAATCCCCAATTGTGGGACTGTCAAAACCAAGAACATAATGTTGGCAACATTGTGCATTGGCTATCAAAGGCTAAAGAAGATTAGGATCAATAGTCGAGGAAGGGTCTCTACAGACAAAAGGGACCGCACCAGCAATGAGAGGTGGGGTCAATTCCATCAAATTAGAGGAGGCCAAATCAATAGGAGCATCACCCTAGTGGGGGTCATCATCATCAATTTGTGAGGAGTCTTCAGAGGTAGAATTAGAGGAAGAATCAAAAGCTCAGACAGTCAAATGGACATTGCTTGCATCCTTCCACCAAGTAGAAACACCTTTAAAAGACACAAAAGAGAATAGTTTGTAGCTAGATGGCCAATAAATAAGAATCACCAACATTTTAAGGAGAAGCCCTCATAATCTAGTGATTGAGTCCAAGGCTTATCCCCAACCATGAGCACCACATCCCTCAATAGTGGTGTGGAGATATCCATATCCACCAAAATGGGAGCAAAAGTAGATCGGCACAGCGAAGTCATAGCCTCATCCACATTCAAGAAATGGTCAATAGATTTTTTGATGGCCTCAAAGCAAGAAATATCTAAAAAATGAAGGGGAAGATTGGGGAGATGAACTCAAACTAAGCGCACACTCAACGTTTATGTAAGTGGGTTGAAGGAGATTATCCAAGGTTTGGTTGAAAGAGACGGATTCCCCCAAACCCATAGCTTGCTCAGCACTAAATTATAGTCTTCAAAGAAAGAAAATGCAACAATAAAAAGCCCTTTGCACAAAGGGAAATCTCAATGTTGCCAGAGACTAAGGGTTGCCATGAACTTGTTACTCAATGATGTAGATCTAGAAGAGAAGGCTAGAGGCCAGTAAATATATAGACCAACCCACAACATTGGTAGAAATCCACATTTTCCACCACGTTTTGGCCACACACCACCACAAGGGAGGTCTTGTCACAAGCAATGGATCGAGTCTTCGCCTTTAGAGGAATGGTAGCAGCAAATTTGGTGGCATGGGCATAGCTCTATCCAGCAACAACAATAGAATTTGGGAGGGGAGCCCCATCAACCCTAGAGGCAAAGACCCCTCCACCTCCAGCACCAAGGATGACATCACATGTTGAAGTCTCCAACCTAGGGAATGAAGTGGTGGGGGGAACAAGGAAAGAATCCCCCTGCTACCCCCCCAAAGAAAATAGAGTTACACAGTTGCCCCTCAGAAGACGGCCCCATCAGTAACAATAGATGGAGATGACACAAGAGGAGTCGTTGGACTAGAACAAGCAGGAGTCAGAGTTGTTGGGCTAGCAAGATGACCAAGAGACATTTTCAAATACATTTCTATCTTCTAGCTTTGTCTATTTGCTATCGTGTAAATAAACTCCACTATTGTATATCTAGGATAAGTTATTAACTATGCATTCAAATGTATTTGGCAATGGTGTAGCCGAGTGGATTGCCTTGTTGTGAACAAGAAGAAACTTCCTTGGTCATAAGAGCTTGGACCCATTAATGAGTGTAGCCTCCTAGCTTTATGAGTGCACTCAAGTCTGGATGCATGTCTTATGCTAATGTATGTGGATGTGTGAATGTTTTGTGCATTTAGAAAGGTTTTGGCCTAAAATTGAACAAATAACATCATTAATATTAAGCTTGGTCAAGCTAGAAACATGACACTAGTTGAATGTCCTTCAGCTCCTCCAACTGCTAAACATCCCATCGCACTCTATGAGGCAAGGACCATGTTGTGAAGGTGACCAAGCAGAAAAATAATCTTGAGATGTGGATATACACAAACTAAACAATCATAAGAACTAGGTGATATCCCAATCTCAGTTTTAAGTGTTATGTGACTAATCTATTTATTTAGATTAATGAATATAGATGTATAGATGGTACACAAAATCATCACTTAATTGACGTTTACTTTGGAGCTATTGCAATGCATAGCCTGGTAACAAATGAGAATAATCAAGCAATTAAATATGGATAGATTAAACAATGTTAAGCACAAAAATAGACATCTTTAGATTAGTGTTCCCAATCTATGAATAAAGAATAAAGGATACATCATGAACTAAAATTTGTGTAACTTAAATTCAGAGTGATCAAGTGAGCAATATTAGAGCCCCTTGAGACCTTGAAATGTAGTATAATTATCTCATTTCTTATTGCCCATGTAACATATTTTCTTTGTGATTAATAGAATAAAAAGTCGACTCTGAAGGTTTTAAAACACTTTGTTAATATTATTGAAGCCAAATCTTGCTCCTATGTTGATGTTTTCTTTCATTAATTAACAAAATCGGCATTGTTTAAAACTAGCAAGGACCATGGTTTAATTGTGGCAATGTTCTTGCAAAAATCTGCCTATGAGGCCATGCATGCAAAGCATTGCTCTAATGGCCAGAGTTTGATTGTATTCATCCACCCAACCCTGTATTTTTTGCAGAAGGTGTGTCGTTTAGTTTATCCATGTGTAAGTTAATCTAAGTTTCTTGACTTGTGCAATTCGCTCGGCTAAATTTGAACCATGGGTTCGTTAGTGTGCTTTTGGCCCATCAATTTTTTCTAAGTAAATATTTGAATGTCGCATATCCCCTAAGCCATAGGCACTCAAGGCCACGGGCACCCAAGGATCTATAAACTAAATTTGTATTCGTTTATATACTAGAGATTCCCTTTCCAACCAATTGGATTGGCCCTTTCATGTCTATGTTAGAAAAATATTCGTATAAACCCCACATGTGGTTACACATCATCTAGTTATTATAATTCAGGGGCCACCATAGACATTAATCCTTCATGGGAAGACCCAATTGAAACAAATAACTAAAGCATTGAGTAATGTTCCTACTAGTGATTTGGTCAATGTAATTAGGTCTGCAAATGAATTCAAGATTAGGCCGTCAGATTTGTAGATAGAAATTGTTTTGCAAGATTTTTCAACACCGTCAAATTGCTTAATATTTGCATAGGTGTAATGAGAATGCATAAGCCAAGCAAACTACAATGGTTTCACTGGTTTAATAATTATAGAGATTATTGTCATTTTCAAAAAAAAAATTATAGAATATGTTTTAATTTTGTCACATACTTACGATACAACACTACATATTTAATTTCTTGTATTTTTCCCTGTTGTATACATTGTCACAACATATTTAGGGATTGTAAAATTGCATTTTGTTTTCCAACCTTCAACAAACCTAAAGGTAAGGATTGATACAACTACATTCATTCAATAAGGATTGATAGAACTACATTCATTCAAGCTGATCTTATTGAATAGTGGATATGGCATGGGAAGGGTATACCATACCTGAAGATACTTGTCACCAGTTTTTTTTTCACAGATTGTTTTATCAAAAGAATTACTCCACATAAAAGTCATTCGATAAGTCAAAAGGAGCAACCTTACCTTTCAATGAGAAAAGAAGTTGGTGGCCATGCAGACAGCCTTGTGACTATAAGTTCATTGGAATGTTGATCTTGAAGATACCATAGAAGTTGACAAGGAACCAAATGGGGATTGGTTTAGCTTCCATTGGACAAGGCATGTAACTCAAACTCAGACTGATTTTGATGCAATGTTATCAAATATTAATTAAGAACAACAGCAGATCTTTTTTTTTTCAATTATATAATATTTTTTATTTAATACACATGCACATAAAAAAATGCCAACAATTAAATTTGTTATTTTCTCTGTGACTCTCATGTAAAATCACATTGTAATATTATGTGTTAAGGTTCTATATTGTTTACTGTCTGCCTTATAAATGCTATCAAATTAATATTTGAAAGCTCTTATATTTCAGAACAAATCATATCTTTTAAATAGTCTACCATGTCCCCTAAAAAATGACCTCCCAAAAAAAACTGTCCAGAAATGTATTCTCCTAGCCCGAAAAAGAAAGTTTTACAGAAAATAAATTAAAGACTTGTTATTTTCTGTCTGGCTCTCGTAAAATCTCATAATATTATGTGTTACGGTTCTATAATGTTTAAATTGTCTGCCTTATAAATGTTATCACATAAGTATTTGAAAGCTCTTATATTTCAGAACAAATCATATCTTTTAAAGTCATACTATGTCCCCTAAAAATAAGCCTCCAAAAAAAACCCTTGTATCCTACTTTAAATCCGGCAACTGAATCTTTTGACCAAATTCCTATTTGGGTAAGATTACTGAACCTACCGATCCAGTCTCGGTTTAAGTCGTGTTTTGAAGCTATAGGCAATACTCTAGGCAGATTTTTGGAGGTGAGCAAGGTTCACTAGGTTATTTTGAATTTTCACACTACTTTTGTTCACATTCTTGTTGAAATGGACATGTCAAAAGCCCTTCCAGCAGAATTATCTTTGACTATGGCCAGTGGTTTGTGGGTGCAACCAATAGACTATGATGGCATCCATTTTAGATGCATAAGATGTTTCCAGACCAAACATGTAGCAGCTAACTGTTCAAGGAAGAGGGTACATAAACAGGCCTCCTCGTGGAAGGAATCCTCCCTGACACTCTACTCAATTGCAATGAGGGGGAGTGAAGAATCAGAAGATGAAAAAGATGATTTGAAACAAAGATCAGAGCCTGATGCCATGAGGGATCCACAGATTACTAAAAATCTGGTCCCAGAGTAGGGAAATCAAAACTCGCAGTGTGATGCTGATAAGACATTGTCTGGGAAAAAGATAAATATTTCATCATCAACAGCTGCGAGCACAATAGGGCAAAAGGATCATCACCAAACAGGAAACCACACCTTCAGTTTGGAGTAGAGAGGTGGGATTATTCTCGAGCCCTCTGGACATACTGAGTCTTTTGGTACTAGTGTCACGGCCAGCTGTCATATTGAGAGTACTGGCATGGATCTGGGGGTGCTATGACAGCAGCAAAGGTGTCTTTAATTTTACCAAGGTGGACTAAGGTGGACTAAGGAGGCTGCTAAGCTGGAAGAAGGTTGGCAAGTAGTTAAGGGGAAGAGGGAAAAGAAATCTAGGAAAGTAGGGGACTTTGATATGACTCTCCGCTCTCATTCGAAGAGTGGGACTGGTGTAATGTTTGACATTAAGGCCTATCAAGGGGTCTCATCTTGTGTTGGTTTCTTGGGGAGGTAGATCACTGTTTATATTCACCCCTGGTTTTGGCCAGATCAAAACCCAATTATTAAGAAAAATTCTTTATCACCGATAAGAAAAAAAACTATTTCGAATTCATGAAAATAATATAACAAGAATATTGAGCAATGGAATGTTACCCTTTTCAATTTTTACTAAAAAATTTAGTTCCATTCACACTTCCACAATGCAGAAACTATATTTTCAATGGTCAAGCAAATGTCTTCCAAAGATTTTATTATAAGGTGATATTTAAACAAATTTATGCATCATCCCTGTGATTGAATGGAATAGAAAATTCCTGAATATTCCAAACTGTAAAATTAGTGTATCCAACAAGGGAAAATGCATAAAAACAAAGGGCTTGTTTTAGATAGCTCCACTACCCTGCAATAATTGAAAGATTTTGTAAATTTGCACAAGACAGATAGGTCCCTGATGAATTGTAGAAACAAATCAGTTTAGTTGCATTAGTGATCAAGATAAGCAATCAGCAATATTCTTCCGACAGCAAGACAGCAATATTTCCAAAAAGAAATACATATTCAAGATGCAAACACTTTATAACATGCACACAGAAAATGATTACTGAAGATACAGGTGGTTGTGAAAAGTTAGCTTGATTGACGTCATAAAAAAGTTGATAATAATATTGAATTATGTATCCATTGCCTAATAGGCAAGGAAAAGTTATATCATACATAACGTATAATGCTAGGCCTTCTCTTCAGTTTGATCATCCACAAGAAGAGTCATCTCAAAATGAAGCAGGTACAGAAAAATAGATTCTATATAAGCAATATAGGGATTGCCTCAAATCTGAGAAAGAAATGATCCTTGCTAGCAAATCAGGCAACTTCTGAAATTGAATTTGCACATTGAGATTAAACCGAAAAAACATCTGAACTTATCAATGCATGTTTCCTTCTCGTAAAACATCAATCATGTTGTACAGCCTCTTCTCTGAATTACTCATAACCTGTATGTGTAAAAAAAGTATTACTTTAAATTGTTTTAAAAAGTTGTGATGAGATTCACTAATAACTCGTGAAAATGCTTCTTCAAAGGAATAACTAAGCTGATAATATGATATATAAAGAAAATTCAACCATATACAGAAAGAAGTTTATTACCTTCTTTGCCAGGAAAAGTACAGCATCAACAGTACCCTGGGCGTATATTGACCTTCCACAGACATTGTGCTGAAACTGAAAAGCAACCCTGCTCATAGTCCAAAATGTCCACGCATTGACCAAATGTTCGCCAAGTGGAGAAGCACATAATAGGAAAATTCTTATAAACAGGAAACAGATGTAACATGAAAAAAGTTGGTAAAATGCATCACTCAGAAAAGAAACATCTGGACAAGAAATTACGTGTTATCTGGAGATGTAAGACTATATGTATGGAATGCATGACCTCCCAAATAATCCTCTGGAACTCCCATTTTTTCAATTTGTTCTGAGCGATCTCTAACTTTCTTTATCTGTAATTGGAAAATGAGATCTTAAATTGAGCAGGTTGTTCGTCTACTAAACAAATAGAATAAAATTATTTTATGTGATACAACATTATACACCAAATTGATCCAGTAAACATATAGCATACGAATGATACCATTTTAATGTGAAAGAATATAACATCCATGCCTGAGAAAAACCGCACAAAGACCATAACTTACTTGGTTAATGTCATAACTAACACCAAGCCTCTGGAAGCAAGAAACAATTGCTTTTGCGGTGCCTGATGTGTCTACCTTACTTGACTGGTGAGATTCTGTCACCTGGGTCAACAAAACATTTTCCACTTTAAACAAAACTGAAATATAATTAAATAGGATAAATAAGTACTAAATCAATTATCAAACTAGTATTTACAGAATAAAGATTGTCCTTTGGAAAGTTGCCTCGGAGCATGGACATTAAATAAAATTAAATACACGAGAGCAATTAGGAATTATTTGTGTAATTAACTGATTAACACTTACTCTCATTTCTAGGTGCTTTTACTAGCATTCTTCTAACGAGGTACCTCTTGGATAACTCTAAACCAAAGTTGAATTTGGAATCTGTTCCCAAGGATTATTATATATAAATGGATCTTACAATTATTTCTTGTTTTTTTGCAATCAATTAATCATGAAAAACCAAGGTTGAATTTGGAACCTATGTTCACAAGCTTAGTTACCAATGCGTTCGTCGGACTGCTGGATGCAGAGGCGGATTCGCAGAGATGCGGATGCGGATGCGGAGGCGGATGTGCAGCAATGCGGATGCAGGAGCGGATGCCCTGTGGATGCTTTGCCAATGCGCATCCCCGGCATCCGTGCACAGGCCCAGCTAAAAACATTCAAAAAAAATTATAAAATGAAAATAAAACTGATCATTGCGTGACTTGGCATAAACTACTTCCCCTTGGTCATTGTCATGACTTATCCAATGGCCTCCAAATCGCTAATTATAATGCTGTCTTGGCAGATTCACACGTTGTCAACCTCATTTATTTAATAAGATCTTGTTATTGTAATATTATTATTATATATTATCATATTAATAATATAATATTGTGTTAATTACATTATATTATTTATTAATTATTTATTTATTCTAATATTATATTTATTATTGTGTTATTATTTATTTAATCATTGGAATCGTGAACATAGATGTTTATGATATGGTTTATTTGAATATTTGTGAACTACTAATTGCCATTTAATAATTATCTTGATCAATGATGAAATATCATACTATCAAATGATTTAATTTGCATATTTCTTGCATGTTTATATATATATATATATCCAAAACACTCCAAAACAAATTTCACGCATCCGTGCACCCGATTCTCGTACCCGCATCCGCATCCACACCCAAATCAGTAACTTAGTTCACAAGCAATATTGTAAATAAATGAATCTAACAATTATTTGTTGATTTTGCAATCAATTAATCAAACTGGTTATATTACTCTCTGATTGCTCTTATCATTTCAAACTCACTTCTGATGAAGACTGAGACTTCAGATTACCATTTGATACTTTGTACTGCGATGTTAATTAAAGGGAAAGTATATTACCAAGGAATTGCACCTACATAAATTTTATAGTTACTTTTGTCTTTTTTCATTTTAAACTGTACAATTGTCGGAGTTTGTATTGGACCATAAGCTAATGGTGAGATATTAATAGGTTGTACCGTGATTGTATATGGTTTTAAAAAATATAAACCTGATATCAACATACCTGCTTCCCTACAAACATTTTCTGCTAGTAATCACTTACACTACATTTTGAGGACCGGTCTCCTCAATGGATTCTCTCAAGATCTAAAGCTAAAAGCCTAAAACCATACATCTTTGTATTTTCCTAAGAAATCGATCACCCACACACAAGAAGGTCCATTGACACTTGAAACAATGATGTTGATGAGTGGATGGTATCCAATAGCTGTCCACCCATATATGATTATGATGCAGCCATTTACTACCCATTTGGCTTTCCTCTCCACCATCAACAAATTAACCTTGGAATAACTTTTTTCCAAGAGAGTGATTCTCAATCCAGTCTCGCTAGGACCCACATAACTAGGACCACATTTGCTTACCTTCTCAAGCATTTCCTTGCACACGGAAATTGAGAAAGATGAAAAGTAATTCATTTCCAAAATAAAATTGACAATGGTCTCATCTACAAGACTACAACCTCCCTTCATTGCACAGTGAACATGTCTATGACTCAATTCGAAGAAGATAGACCTATGCTATTTGTTTCCCTCTTGATTCCACTCCACTTACCTAAAATTGTTATAAAACTTGATAGTTTGATATTATACAATGGAGACGAAGTCTTCTTAAATAGAAAAGTACAAGACAATGTTTCTAAATGAAACAATCGTTAACTGAATACAAAAATAGAAATGAACTAATAAAACTAAAGTCACTAAAGATAACCATTAGAAACATTACATTATTATCTTAATACCCTCCCTTAATGGTCATCGTACTAACTACCCTATAGAATACAATCTGCAGGTCTTTTGATCATGGATGCATAGAAGGCCCCCTTCTCGTCAGAACACTCTACGACATGACCCTGCTTCTCAAACCCTTCTTGAACATGCAAAACTTCTAAAAATGACCAAGATAACCACAAACCATCCAACTTGATGTTGCCAAACAAAGGTATCACTCCCTGTAGCCAGAGACACCGATATGAAACTAAAACAATGATTTTAAGGAAAAATCGGCAAACCCTTATGCAAACCGTTGCCCTAGCAACTCTTGGTACAATCCAAAACAACTACAAGAAACCACAATTTTTGTGGAAAAATTTGCCAAAACCCTCCAATGTTTTTTTTTCTAGAAAAAATCGAAAAAACTCTGAGACAAACAACACCGGTCATTATTTCCTAAGTTGCCGATTTATGTGCGGATGCGGATACGTGAATCGGGTGCGCGGATGCGTGAAAAATATTTTTAGGGGATACGGATGCGTTTAGATGTGTTTTTTATATGTGCGTTTGTGTGTGTGTATGCGCGCACAAAGAAATGCAAGAAATATACAAAAATAAATCATTTGATAGTATGAATAATGATACTTCATTGATCAAAAGGAGTCCTTTGTAGAGAGGTTTGCCATAATCATGCAAAGAGGAGTGTGAGGCCCTACCCAAAGTGTGATTTAACACAACTGGAAGAGAATTGATTGGAGTCATTGGGAGCTTGGTGTGAATGATGAATTTGTTATGATATATGTAATTCCATCATTTTATAGGAGGGAAAATGACTAATGAATCCGAGATTTGTGGTGTATTGACCGGTTACAAAATGATATTTGCTGCTTGCCTTGTCATTCTTTCATTCATTTGCAAATCTTGTGTAATTTGTATGCTACTTCAGCAATCATTGTTTTGTCTGTGGGTGCCACCTGGAAGCAATAAATGTATGAATAATGATACTTCACCATTGAAGTGCCCGAATGCCCGGTGGGTGCCACCTGGAAGCCACCACAGGCTTCTGGATGCGAGTGGATGCCTGCCGCAGGCATCCTCCACTCGCATCTGAATGCCTGTGGTGGCTTCCAGGTGGCACCCACAGGGCATCCACCCCCGGATCCACCTCCACAGGCATCCACTTCCACATCCAGCATGCCTGTGGATGCATTGGTAACTTAGATTATTTCCATAAACAATTTTTTAGAATATAATTGAAAAAACCAAACACAATTTTAAGAAGAAAAATTGATCAAAACCCAAGACACGGAATTAGAGAGTGAGATAGATCAAAATACAAAACTTTGCTTTTTAGGGAAAACGGTAAAACCCTTTTACAAAACGATTTTTAAGGCACAAAGATTGCACAAAATCACAATAATTTTTTTATGGACAAAAATTATAAAACCCTCCCAAAAAAATTGAAAAAAAATATTAAAACCTACCCAATAATTTTTCAAGGACAAAAAGTTAGAAAACCCAAAATAGTTTTTTAAAGAACAAAACTATAAACCCAACATAATTTTTTTTAAGGACCAAGAAATTTACTAAAAGCCTGAATATAATTTTTAAGGACAAAATTATTAAAACCCAAATATAATTTTCAAGGACAAAATTATTAAAACCCAAATATAATTTTCAAGAACAAAATTATTAAAACCCAAATATTATCTGCAAACCCTAGTTCGTGCAGGTTGTAAACAAAATGCTTGCCATCACAAGAGCCCACAAACAGCATAAAAATGACATCTAAGATATCAATAAAATGGGTCAAAATCCCTAGTCACATCTGCAATCTCTAAGACTTCATAAACAGTTGAAACAGGGATATAACTCGCGCAAGAAAAAACGTGTAACAGAAACCCGTTAGTCGTTGCCACAAACTGCACAAATCAGAAGAAAAAACCCTGTAGCGCGAGCTGGGAAGAGGAAAAATGCAAGGCCAGAAAGAAAACTAAGTTGCATGGCTTAAGACTGGAGACACAAGCCAAAGACAGAAGCATGCCCAAAAAAACAAATCTTAGAATCGTCGCCACCAAAAACAGCACTAGACAAACAATGATGCCCCAAAAACCTTTGATTTTTGCCTACACGAAAAGCACCCACGACATTTCACCAAAAACTCCAAGAAAATAGCAAGAGATCAAACCACATTTTTTCATAAAAAAATGAAAAAAAAATTATAGCAAAACATTCCAAGAAGACGCCACAAATTTTTTTTTAAAAAATCGCCAAATCTTATAATAAGACATCAACCCGCATTGATACCACATTATAAAACTTGATAGCTTGATATCAAACAATGGAGACAAAGTTTTCTGAATGAAACAATCATTAACTGAATACGAAAATAGAAAGGAACTAATAAAACTAAACTCACAAAAGATGACCATTAGAAACATTACATTATTATCTTAATAAAAATGATAGATATAAAGGTGGTCTATCTGAAGACCATCGTGTACCAGAATTCGTCCACACAATGATGTTCCCCTTAAACAATTTTTATCATCTTAGCTTTGTCAAGTGTGAGTATAAGACAAAGTCCAATCCCTTTACCAAGGGTATGCAAAAAGTGTGCATTAACCCTTGTAATGCTGCCCTTCGAGCCCTCTGGACAAATTTGATATTTCCATTTCCTAAATCCACTTGAATCAGATACTTTATTTCTATCATGCAAAAGATTTTCCTTTTTAGAGGGAAATTTTTTATTTGTCAAGATTTCATCCTTAATCTTGTCGGCCTCTATCCTAACTCCTATATTGTGCATAGGGTTATGAGTAGTCGAGGTGTGGCTACCTTAACTCTTAATTAAGTTATATGATCATTATTTTACTCTTATTAGAGAATTAAGGCATCCTAGGAGTTATATTTAGGCATCCAAGGCATAAGCAGGGTATATATAGGAGGTATATGTTAGTTACTATCATTATATTGAATATTGTGTTCCTACTCAAGTCTATCGGATGTATCCCCCTCGAAGCAGATTAGGAGGCTGCCCCCTCAAATTGGCATATTATTGTACGATACTTGTAACATATTTCGTATTACACACTTCGATTGTGCAAGTTATTTCATTACAAGTGGTATCAAATCATGATCTGAACAAGTGGTATCATTACAAGCTCATCTCCCCTTGCATTCTAATCAATAAGAGTGCACTTGGCATTAATGAACCATTTCAATCTCACATCTTATGTTTTCTAAGCACTCTAGTACAGTCCTAATATTTCTGTCTCAACAAATGCACACCATCACATACTGCAAGACAAATTCAGTCTGATGAACCATAGAGATTCTAAAAAGTTCACAATAGTAAAAGAAATAAAGTCATGACATTGCTTGGAGGAGATGACTCAGACAGAAATGATATTTTATTGCCAAGGAATCAAAGGAAAAAGGCCAAAGCTAAAACATTAAACCCTCCCAATTGTAATGTCCCCTTGCTGGACCACTCTATATTATGCCCTAAATTCACAAAACCAAATAAACAAAGCATATAATATAGTTAGGGATACATTCTTAATTTAGGAATAAGATGTGCTAGGCCTGTTCTGGAAATTGCAATCAAGTTAGGAAACATTGCAGATGTCATTCATGTGATAAATCTATTATTAGAATAGGGAAATCATCTATTCATTAATAAGCGGCAAAATCTGATTTGTATGTGAATCTCAGCCGTATAAGAAATGGAACAAGGAGGCATGGTAGGGTGTCTTAAGACAGCCATCCTCCCTCCATGCAATCCGCCTCCATTCTTACATGGTTAGAGATCTCTGAGTTTGCCAACAGTCCCTTAATGTAGGGGTTGGAAGGAAAATAACAATAGGATGCCCTTAGTCGCTATCTCCCTTTCACAATGGAATAGGGTGCCCTAATAGCTGTTCTCCCTACTTGCCACTGTAGCAGGGTGTCCTAAAGCTGTTCTCCCTTAATGCAGATTCCTTCCTTACCCATTTTGACAGACTGTTGCAGTGCTATTATGTATGTTTAATATTTATTAGAGATGTTCATATATATACCTATATAAAGCTAAGGAATGACCTCTACATTACCACTGGAATTGGAATATTAACAAATGACAGTCTGATCTGAATATTAAAAAACTGGAATATATTTCTCCTCTGCTGTCCCTGCACTCTGTTTATCTCTTATTCGATGGATTGATGATTATATTTTCTGATGCAATGGACTGCAGAATGTATTTAATTACTGGGATGACGTTCTTGCATCACAGCCATCTTCCTTTATAATCCATTGTTCCCTTAAAATAGGCGACCTTTGGTGAAGAGAAGTGCCTCATGTTTAATCGCTGTCTTAGTCTTCTTTTAATCGCTCCTTTTCATGGATTGACTAACAACTTAGTTTACTTCTTAAGATCACTGTTTCATTATTGACTCCAATTGCTGTTTATGATTGCCGCTTGAATTGATCTTTGAAATATGAATTTCTGTGTTGATCCATTGTTGGTTGCATAACTGAATAAATATCTTCCATATGCTGAGTTCCCCTTCTTCCTTTCCATGGTGTTCGTGTGTTTTGACTATATATCTTTAAATCCCTAAGGGTCGTGCCCTTTATAGAGATAAGAGACATGTCTTTCTGTTGATTGTTGATTGAACCACAATAACAATTACATTCCTTAACAACAGATTGCACCACTATAATTAGCAAATGTTTATTTTTTTCAAATGCACCTTTTCCTTATTGAAACTCACACCTTTTCTTAAAGAATCCCTGTTTAGTTTGTTATCACTGCCAAGCATCTTAGTCACTGGTTATGAGATCGCTGCAAACAAGGATCATCACTTATGAATCATTATGTGGGTATCAATTACTGCATACTGAAATGGTAATTGATGGTTTGATGTATTTACAAAGGAGACGAAGGCCCTTTAAATAAACAATTACATGAGAATCTTTCCATAACGGAAACGATCAACAACAATCAGAATAAAAAGTTACTAAACTAGCTAAGAAACACACAGAAAACAGAAAGTTGCGAACTATACTAACTAGACAGCTTAAAAGACTTAATTATAATATCCTCCCTTAGTGGTCATTTTATTAACTAACCCAGAAAAGACTTCACACTATCTACAAGTCATTGAATGCATAGAGGGCTGATTCCTTCTCTTCAGATGCTTTGCAATATGAACCTGCTTTTGAGACCCTCCCAAGTTGGACTTTTGATCAGCCAACCGCTTTCTGTAGAGCCGTTCTATATGACCATATTTACCACAAAAGTGACATGATATTCTTCTTGAATTTTTTTCCATATTTGTTGAGTCCTTTCTGCTAAGTGGAATCCCTTTGCCTTTGTCCTTGGCAGTAAATGCATGTTGCACATTGGTCATGTCACTGCTGCTACCAAACTGTTGTCTTCCCCTGGCGTGCTATAGGAGCTTATTGCATGTCTCATCAAACTTCAAGTGAGCCTTAGAGGATGTAGTGTTAAGAATATCTATGAAATGCTCATAGGATTATGGTAAGCTTTTCAGCATGATGACCACCATATCCTCTTCTTCCATCTTGCGACCATTACTCCACTTGATTGTGAATATCCTTGATCTTCATAAGTGTAATGTCCCCTACTGGGAGGCAACCTTTTTCCCAATAATTAACATACATCATTAAACATGATTATGCCTGAAGTTATTGAGATTACATCTAATTCTTCATAATGTAATAAATAACCAATTATATTTAAGGTTTTTCTTCACTACATCCCTAACCCTGACAGAGAACGATGGAATTATTGGTGCTAGGGACTTGGAAACCATCTACAAGCAGGTTCCCTCAAGGTTTCGAGAACACATGTTCATACCCATCTCGAGACTTCTCCCTCAAGACTTCAAAAATACATGTCCTTACCCATCTTGGGACTTACCCGTCTTGTGAGGAATTACTCCGCCTCTCCCTACACAAACCCCCTATCCTTACGAAGGCATTAGTGGAAGACTAAGGACTAAACACTAATTATATTGGTCCTCCATGTATTACAAATGTATAAGCATATAAGTGAAATTAAGCATGACTGTCATATAAATCCAAATTCCAATATTATGCATATATTCCAAGACCACAATATATGTATTTGAGTATGTTGTGTATACTAATAAAGTAATTAATGTTGTATTAATGGTCACTTAGGAATATTTAGCCTATTAGGTAGTTTTTAATTTCTCAATTAGTTGTTTTAGTATGTTTCAATTTCTTCTTTGGAAACTTTCTTCGTTATTTTTCTATATAAGGAGACTATGTCTTCATTTGTAATCACACTCAATCATTGAATAACAAAATATCATTACATGGTATCAGAGCAAAAAATATTTTTTGCAAATTTTTTAAAATATATGCAAATACCTGGAATTTTCTTTTTTTCCAGGATTTTTTAAAACATATCAAGGTCTCTGAAGGTGTTTGAAGGAATCAAGTATTTCTTCCCAAGGGATTTTCATCTATTAAAATTGTGGAGGAATTTGGCGGAGATATTTGCATCGCCAAGAGTTTTCTTCTTTTACATTTGCATTTCTTCGTGCCTGTGTCTATGTTTTTCACGACCTAGTTTGGGTTGTGATTTCTCTGCTTGTTGGGTGGCACTTTTTTTGTGTTTGAGCCGCAATATCTTCTCTCATTCCTTTTGTGCCCTCTATTCCTTCCATGCAATGAGGGTTTTGTGCATCTATTGTTTGCGAATGCTATGTTTTTTCGTGATTTTCAGCAAATCCTAATGGGTGTTTTTTTGCGATTGTGAAGAAGATTTTTGGGCAAAAGTTCTTTTGTGAGCCACGTCTGTGCACTGCTTCGTTTTTGGGCAAGCCAAAAGATTGGCGACAGCTCTACAAATCTTTTCCTAGCGACCGTTTTCTGAAATTTTTTGCATTTTTGTGATTCTACAGACTTCCGCAACTAGGGTTGTTTCAGTGGCTAGGAGGTTTTTTTTTACAATTTGTTTGTAAAACCCATAGCTAGGGTTTTCCAAAAAAAATAGATAATTTTTTTTCAAAACAAAAATCAAGTGTTTACTTGTGGCTAGGGTTTCTAAGCCTTCTTGCAAACATTTTCTTTTTGCAAATTTTGGTTTTCACACTATTTTTCAATAAAAATTGAGGGTTTCCCACAATTTTCAGTGCCTAGGGTTTCAGCCACATTTGTGCAGAATTTTTCTTGATTTTTTGAGAAAATTATGGGTTTGAAGAGTGTTACGCCCTCTATAGGGTTTCTGAGCAAGGGTTTGACTGGTTTTTACTTGAAAATTTGTTTTTTTAGCATAGCTGCTCACTGAAGATTTTTACTAGTTTTTGACAGAAAAACCAAACTCTTGTGAAGCTTGAGTTTGCCTCATTTTTGTGCATAAGAAAACGGGAGGGATGGCATCATTGACCAAGATTATGTTAGAGGGTAATCAACGCTTCAATGGCAAGAACTACAATGCCTAGAAGCAGAGGATGCTTTCTATTTGAGTATATGTGCCTAGACCAGCTTGTTTTGGGTATGTATACTTGTTCCACAACGGCGGGCAAAGGCCAAGACAAGTTTGATGAACGTAACTTAGAAGCGGTTAAGTTGTTGAAGGTATTAGTCATCGACAAAATGCTTTTGAAAGTGCAATTAGGCAGACAACTGCAGAGATATGAATGCATTTGAAAGATCTCCATGACACGTCAGATAAGAGCGGAGTGTTCTTTCTGAAGAACATGTTTTCCATGATGATGAATGAGAGCTCTGCAGGAGGATCTTATGAAGATCAAGGATATACACAATCAACTGGTTGCCATTGGTCACAAGATGGAAGAGGACATGGTGGTGATTACATTGAAGAGTCTACCACAATCCTACAAACACTGAGGCACTCAACATTACCTCCACTATTTTTGACTTGAAGTTTGATGAGTTGTGCAATAAGCTATTGCAGCAAGCTCAGTGGAGACAGTTGTTTGGTATCGATGGTAACATGGTCGATATAGAACAAGCGTTTATTGCCAAGGATTAAGGCAAAGGCAAGTCCACTCAACAAAAAGGACACCGCACATCTAAGGGGTGTTCCAAGAAAAATATCACCTGTCACTATTGTGGGAAGCTTGGTCATATCCAAAGGTTTGGCAAAACGCAATTGACTAATCAGAAGTCCAACCAGGGATAGTATTAGCAACAGGCTCATATAGCAAATCATTCTGAGGAGTCAGCCTTCTATGCATTCATGGCCAAATGACATTAAAGATTTGTCTTATGTTAGGGTAGTTAGTAAAATGGCCATTGAGGGAGGGTAATAAAGTAATTATTGTTGTACTAATGGATGCCTTGTACTAATGTTGTCTGAATGCGAACTAGTTGATTACCTTTGAGTCTGATTTGGCTAAAAGCCTTAGCCCTTTCTCTATAAGTATATATGAAATTTTGCAAATTGTCATTCTGAACTTGTCAAGAAAACACCTGGCATATTGAGATTGAGAAATTAAAATACCATCCCCTATTTACCTAACATTTACACCTAGGCAATAATGTAGGAGCCCTAAGTTTGTCATGCCAAAATTTTTACTCAAATTACATTTGATTTGTTTAATCAAGTGCACCTCACAACCTATAATGATAATAACATCCACATAAATGACCAGTAGAATTATCTCATTGCCAATGCTTTTGATGTATAGATTTGGATCTAAAGGACTTCTTTTGAATCCCTACTAAACCAAATACTTATCAACCTTTATGTACCATGCCCTAAGTGCTTGATTTAGGCCATAAAGAGATTTTGTCAACCTATACAGCTAATGCTCCTTTCCTGCAACCTGACAACCCTAAGGTTGAGCCTTGTACACTTCTTCTTCCAAGTCACCATTGAGAAAAGCACTCTTAACATCTATTCGATGGACTTTCCAACCAAGCTATGTTGCCATGGCCAAAACTAAATGAATGGAGCTCATTTTGTTGAAGCAAAGGTCTCCTCAAGTCAATACCTTCTCTTTGCAAAAACCCTTTATACACCAACTGTGCTTTGTACTTGTCAAGTGTATCATCAACTTTGTAATTGAATTTGCAAACCCATTTGAGGCCAATGGGTTTCTTCCCTAATGGAAATATAAAAGAACCCAAATCATATTTTTCATAAGACTCTGATGTTTGATTTCCATGGCCTTTTCCCATTCAAGTTTACCTTTTGCTTTCTCAAACACCTAAGGCTCATAAATTTCCTAAATGTTAGCCATAAGAGCAAAGTTAATTGTTTTTTTAATCTTGCCTTGTACTGATATCCCCTCTATCATCTCATCATCCTGAACATCACGAAGGAGCTTTTCCCATCACTTAGGTCTCTTGTAAGAAACCTCTCCATCCAAATCATTGTGGCCATCATGACTTAAGTTGCCTATTCCTCTGTCATCTGGATGTTGATCAAGGTTCTCCTCAAGAAAATCTTCTTGTGTTGGTACCTCCCCAGTAGATTCCACATGCTCAAAATGGGATTCACGGTCAAAATCATCCCCCCTTCTAGTAGAGCCAGGAGAAGATGAACTCTGGAATCCTTCCCTTACGAAGAGAATCTTCAGTAAGCTTGACCTCAAACGAAAGTTGAAAAGGCCCAGCTTCTTCATCAATCACAACATCGTTACTAAATGTCAAGCGGTTGTCCACATCAACCAGCCCATAGGCTTTATGATTATCATACCCTATGACCATTTGCTTCTAACTCTTCAAGTCCAATTTAGTTCTCTTTCCATCTAGAATCCAAACATATGCAATAGAACGGAAAACCTTAAGATGGGTTACCTTTGGTTTCCTCCCAAACCATGCTTCCTCCTGATGTAGGAGTATCCTGGGGTAGTTGGCAATCTTGTATCAACAAAAAATATATTTGTGTTTGGTTTTGGATTTCTGTTGTATCTCGGTTGGAGACCTGAGATTCTCGGTCTCTTTGTGTTAGTTCTCGGTTGTAAGCTCGTTTGGCTTCACTGATGGAGCTCGATGGTTGGTGGTCACTTCGGTGGTAGTTCTCGGTTGGAAGGTGTGCTGCTTCACCGACGGACTCGGTGAATCAGTATGTTGGTTGCTCAGTTGAGGAGTTCGGTGCTCGGTTACCGACTGGGTCTTGGTGTGTTGGTTGCTTGGTTGAGGAGTTCGGTGCTCGGTTACCGACTGGGTCTCGGTGATATGTTATCGAATGGTTCTAGTGCTCGCTGCTCTTGCTGACCGACTTGCTTGTTTGGATGAATCGGCTTGGCCGACTGGTGCATTTAATTTGGGTTGCGCTCCTCGAGTTATGGATTGACAATGGACATGTGGAGACCTAAATCTGGCATGTTGCATTCTTCTATGTGGATCTGATGACCGTTTGAAGGCCGACATGAGGAAATATATTTTATAAGGCTATGTTGAGAGCTGATTGATGTTTTGTAATGAATTATTGTTGTAAAGTTGACTTGTGGCTAAGTAGTATATAAGGAGGGTTTGGGTAGTGTTTAGTAGAAGGAAAGAGATAGGGAAAGGTGGTAGCAGAGGATATTTTGATCTGAGAGCATAATTCAGTCAGTTATTCTAAGTGTATTAGAGCTAGTATTGTTTTGGAACAAGGAGATTGCTTGGAGGCTTGCGAGCTCAAGTTTAGATCTACCTTTGTAGTCCAACCAGTTGTTGTTTTTGGTACAGATCTGGACTAGCTAGAGAGAGTTGGATCATTGTTGATCTTGTTGTGTTTTCTAATGTAATTGGCCATAACCGGGAAGGCCTTACAGCCTAGCATGTTGCTTGTAAGCTCGGTTATTAATGAATAAAAGTTGAATTTTCTATCAGAGATTGTTGTGTGTTCGTGTTTTCCGCTGTGTGACTTTGTTCGCTGCGTGTTTGGACATCTCCTATGGGGATTCTCCGACCATGACTACGTCACCTCCAAAGTCTTCCTCCTTCACTGTTGTCGAAGACCTCTCGAAAAGATAAACAATAGTGTAAACTACTTCAGCCCAAAACTTGTTGGGAACACTCCTAATATCCATTATACACAAGGCAGTTTTCATAATTGTATGATTCCTTCTCTCAACTACTCCATATTATTGTGGAGTCTAGGGTGTAGTGAATTGACATCTGATTCCATGTCTAGCAACAAAGTATGCGAATTAGTTTGATCAGAATTCACCACAGAAGTTTATGAATTTGTTCGAACAAAATTCACCTCTATTATCAGACCTAAGAGTTATGATGTCACATCCTAACTTGTTTTCTACGAACGAGTTGGACTTTTGAAATTTCTTAAATGCATCTAATTTTGACTTCAAAAAAACATTTGATTCCATGTCTAGCACAAAAGTTTGTGAATTCGTTTGAACAGAATTCACCACAGAAGTCTATGAATTTGTTTGAACAAAATTCACCTCTATTATCAGACCTAAGAGTTATAATGTCACATCCTACCTCGTTTTCTACGAAGGAGTTGATCTTTTGAAATTTCTTAAACACATCTAATTTTGACTTCAAATAAACACCCGCATCACCCTACTAAAATCATCAACAAACAAGAGAAAATACTTGGCACTAGTGACTATTGTTGCATTCATTGGTACACAAACATCTGCATGAACCAGCTGGGGAACTCTTGAGGCTCTCCAAGCCTATCCATCTAAAAATGGAGTTTTGTGCTGCTTCCCTACTTGTAATGCTCTGCAAACATCCTGTAGTTGTTGCTAGTTTCAAGTAAACCTTCTACCATATTCTCTCAAGCCAACTGAGAGAGACAAGATAGGATTTGACGCAATATTGGCTGCTAATGCACGCTCCTCAACCTCTTCAATATCAACCTGCCAACAACCAATCATCTTCTATGCAAACTGTGATGGCTTTTTTGGACGGCTTGTCAAGCACAATCTAACTCATTGAGAGCAAATTGAGGTCCATGCCTGGCACATAGTATAAATCTAGAAAACTAAGATTTTTCCCTACAAAGATTATCTGAACATTGTCATGCATGGAAATACATAAAACAAGCACACAATTTTTCAAACAATGCACGCAATTTTCTAATGATTAAAATCTGAGCCCGCAATTTTTCAAAAAATGCAATAGGTGAAATAAGCACACAATTTTCTGATGATTAAATCAAGATTTTGCTGCAATAATGGCAATGCAAATTCTCCAGAAAACTTCAGCCTGTTTTCTGCTAAACAGAAGCACAATTTTCAGAAGAAGAAAAAAATCCACAATTTTAACAGCAGAAATAGACCTGTGATTTTGTGAAAACAATTGCCAAAAACCCTTGCACAAATTTCCACGGTAACATACTATTTTGTAAAAAAATCTTTCGGCATATTCTTTTGTGTCATGCATGAGTCATCACTACATTAGTCCTTAGATCTCAAGCATTCACCAATATTGAGGTGTGATTTAGGCTCCAATATCGTATTATGACAAGTAAAAACACAAAACAATTACCAGGATATTTGATATTTACCAAGGTTGCAAGTAGACACGTCTCCAGCCCCCTGGGATACGTCATGGGGACTGGGACATGCCTCCTGCACCCAGTACTTGGTCGGGAATGTCCCTGTTAGCAGATGACAGCCCACCACAGTCTCCAGGCATCTCTGAGCATCTCTAGTGTCGGCAGCAAAATAAATAAAAAACAACCCCAAAAAAACGTGTCACTGGCAAAAACGAAAAAGAAAAACCCTCAAATCACTTATGCGGCCATTCAAACACCAAACAAGCGATGAAAGGGAGGATAAAAATGGTGGAAGAGAAATATGAGCATGGGTAGGAAAAATCAAAAAACAAAAAGAAGTCTAAAGAAAATGGCAGAACAGCCAGCACAACACAGGAAAGTTGGAAACACTCAACATTACAAAAAAATTAATAAATATTATAAAAGTTTAACACCTTTGGCTTTGCTTAATCAGATAATTCAGAATGCAAAATAATTTTAAGATTCAGACACTGCAGTGTGAATTTTAAAAAAATTTATGCATCTAGATTCTACTACAAGAGCAATTATGCAATAGTAAATACAAAGCAAATTTTTTTTTTATTATGCAAAAAAATTAAATAGCAGCTGCCTAACAGATCATGTTAAGTCTTCTACATGGTGATTAGTAGAATGACCATTAAGAAAGGATATTAAAGGTAATATTGTAATATGGTTTTAGTTAATTTTTAGTATGTTTCTATTTTGTCTTTGGTTCTCGATTGTTTCCGTTACGAAAAGATCTTCTTAATCTCTTATATAAAAAGTATTCCTCTTTATTGTTTAATACAATCGATTATCTCAATCAATTTTGATAGAACATTGATGAAAATGGCATGTGGGTAAAATCAGCAGCATTAAAAAAGATTACATGATTATTTGACTTGCATTCAGCACCCCTACAACAGGGCAGTCCACTCTTCAACCAAATGGTCTAAATCTGAGGCATTTTTGGCTCTTTGTCACAAGGTCCATTGCATGTTTGCTTAAGACAAACAAAGAATGGGCTAGAAAACAAAGATTTGGAGGTGAATAAGGCTTATGATTTTGTTATTAAGGTGAGGAAAATTCACCTCCACGTGAAAGAGAAACTGAAGGAGTCTCAAACTAGGTAATCAGCATAGGGTGGTGCACCAATTTAAAACTGGACATAAGGAATAGGTTTACCTAGGAAAAGAGAAGCTTCAAGGAACCTTCAAAGAAATTAAAACCTATCAGATGTGGACTTATTTAGATAATTGAACATGTAGGATAAAATGCATTTAGGCTGGACCTAGATCTACTCGGTCACCAATATGAATAAGTAGCATTTGTTTGAACTGTTGATGTGGGATGAAAACAAGGATCTTGTACAACCATCATGCATGATTGTTCTAGAAGAACAAGATGCGCTAGAAAATAGCATTGGTCAACACAATAAGTTAAGGAGAATAAGGCATAGAGAACACAAGTCACGGTTGATTGGGCTAAAAAGAAAACTCCCAAGCAAGGCAAAATGGGTTTCAAACGATATTGTGTGGAAGAGACTCCAACATTTGGTTAGTCCTTGAGCTTTTGAGGACCAAAAGCCACTAGTTGGTGTAGGTATGATCCAAACATTAGTTCAAAGATGCTAGACCAGTAGGGTCCTGGAAAACCACTCCGTCAAGGAGTTCAGGACTTGAAGATGAGATACCAGCATAAAAGCATGCTGTCATGATACAAGCAAGGTTATAAACATGTCAAGGGTGTTTGAGGCGATCCAAAACATATCAAGAATCTATAGCAAGACATAGACTTCTATTGCAGAAAAATGCACTGAATACTGCAGCAAAATGTACTGAATGCCACAACTATTGCAAACTACTATGGCAAAAGCACAATAGTCCATTTGTCAGAAACCGCAAAATGCCAAAAACATCACAGCAGGGGCAAAGAATGGAATGCAAAGGGTCTTGCAACTTGTGTCAACTCATTTGGCATTAATTCTTCCATTTTAGCACCATCAGAGGATAGAGAAGTAGGATATAATGTGTAAAAATAAAGTTGGGCAGACTAACTCACATCAGAACCTGCGTTTTTTATTTAACTGTGAGATTGCAAGTGAAGAATAAAAGACTTGGAGTTGCAAGCTTTCTTACCAATTGTGAAGGAGATTTGTATGTGTTGAATGGCTCCAATATGCTCGCAATGTCAAAACTGTTTATTGACTAAGATAGTGATATGAGGACCACAATACTAGCTCTTAATGGATTTCCGATTTTTTTCCCTTTAGGATTTCTCTAGGTTAATATTTGTACATAGGTCCTTTTTGTGTGTTTCCTTTCAAGTTTTTGCTATGTCTCCTTTTACCATTGCATTTACATCATGTTTATCAAATGGCACTGCATATTGCATCTTCTTAAGACGTAGAAACAACAGTTAGATGACTGTTAGTTGAATTGACAAGTTGATATCCGTGTGAGGTGAGCTCAATAAGACTATCTACTAGGTGTTTACAGTTCAACTAGGTAGCACACATTATGGTAACAATCTCTTGCTCTCTTTCCTTTTCTTCCTTCCTTGCTGGCTTCCTTTCTCATAGGTTTTTAGTTAACATTTCATCTTGTAGCCCTAATTTTTCCATTTATTGCAAAAAGGAGCAGATCTAGGTTGTTTCAACTAATTTCATAAAGTACAAATCATAGATGCAATAATCGCCAATTAATCAATGATTTTAAACTTATCGCAATAAGCTTTGCCCGGCGAGTAAACACCACACTTTCCAGAACTTATCGCAGATGAGTTCAAAAAAACAGCAATTTTTTGCAAACTAATTGTCGATTTATCAGCAATAAGTTGTTTATTATCACACGCGGCAGCATGTTAGGTTTTGACATAAAACAAAAGCTCATTTTGCATTTTCTAAATTGTATTTTGCAATCCCAGCCAAAAAAAGAAAAAACCTTCCAAGGTATTGCAAGGTGATTTGCAAGGATTTAGGTTGATTTGGAGCGGATTTGAAGAGGATTTCCAAGGGAGTCCAAACACGTCAATTTTAGGAGAAAAATGTTTCTAAAATGAAGAATCCAAAGGTCGTGCAAGAGGGAAAATGTGTTTGGCGGTGGGGGCGCTACCCCTCAACCCTACCTTGTATGGCAATAGGGAGCACACCCTGGGCGCTGCCCTAGGACCCCGCAAGGGGTATTGCCCCTTGACCCCACATGGGGGTTGTCATCTTCAAACCCCCACTTTCAAATTTCAAAACAAAAGAAATTGATGGTGAAATCGCGTCAAATTAAGTTGATGTTTTTTATACCCACTTTACAAAGTTCCCCATGTCCTTGATGTTCCCCATCCCCTTGTCCCCAATGGGCGGTGGAACATTGGTTTAGCTTCTTTTTGTGGCATCTAGGTTTGTAGAAACTCAATAATGGCATTTCCTAAGTACTCTAAATTGCTTTAAAGTCTAATGAACAAGATATAAAACCATTTTTTCCAAGATGGAGGTTGAGCCACAACTAGTTGTGTTGAGCGAGGAGGCACAATCACAGTGGACTCCTAGGACTAGACCCTCTACTTCTCCCCTAGTTTTTGCTAGAGCTACGAAGAGGAAGATGTAAATTGTTTTGACATTGTATTTACTTATAGTTTTACAAAGACAATTTGCTATTTTAATTTTGCTTCAAACTATTAGGCTACCAACCATAAACATTCCACATGAGGATGCCATTTTGCACCCAATTTGCATTTAAATATATCTAGACTCAGCTTGTTTCTTTCATTTACTCATTTACTAACTCATTCAATGCATCGCCTCGTTGAATTTTGCAAAAAAAAAAAGCATTTATATTTAAATTTAAGTTATTTTTTAAGTTATTTTTTACCCCTTTTTTTGGCCCTTGGCAAGAAGTTGCCGAGTATGAGTTTTTCAACTATGGTACAAATCATTAACATGGAAATACATGTGTGACTCACACTACCACTTTTATTGGTCAGATGTTTTGGCTATGGTCTTAGGCTCTTAGCCGTAGGAACCACAACCATAGGTTTTGCATCACACTTTCTTGACTTCCATACCATGTCTAGAGACTTTGTGGGAACTTAAAACTATATTATACTCTTTCCTTTTTGAGGTGTAGAGTTGAGAATCTTGTACTAGAGATTCCAATAATCCAACTTGGCCTTTGATCTTCTATAGTTGATAAATGGCATGGGCACCCTTAAGTGTCAGAAGCACACCTGGATCCCACAACTCCCTGGCATAAGGGTTACGCCATCAAGCTTTAGGGTGGTAAAAAGGATCCCATCTTCACATGGAGACAGATACTTGTATGTTTAATTATGATGTACAATGTCTACAAAAGGACTTACTCCATGGATCTCTAATTCAATCTTGATTTATGTTACATGTTGGTTGAATGTTCATATATACTAACACATAAGACTGTGAAGAACCAATTGGGTAGAGAGAGGAGCTTGATTCCAAGCACCAACAAGGGATATCCATGAATGTTTTGGATAAATATGCTAGTCTAAATTATTGCCTGTCGTACTGGTTTAAATAAAGCCAGTGTAAGCACTTTAAGGCATAAAAGAGATGTCAGGAACTACATTGCCAATCCCCAAATGTTATAGTGCTAGAATCTAGCCTGAGCAAAAGCTACACACTGACAATGGGGTTGGCTAACCATGATGGTTTTTCATTGGCAGTTCACAGGCAAAGTCTCGTGTATTCGCTTACCTTTTGGGTTACAGTATCTAATATATATATATATATATATATATATATATATATATATATACTTTATTATCAATAATACTAATACTCCATGATAATAATCGTGTAGGATAGATATCAAATGTTTGAGGCCGATAGGTCATTCAAACATTTGATTTCATTGATTGGAATCATCTGATCGACACTACAATCATTAACACTCCCTCTTAGCTAGGGAGGATGATTTCTATCCAAACAACACAGTGTACAACTGTTACCTCACGGTAACATAAGGACTGAAGCTACAATTTATCAATACTCCCTCTTAGCTAGGGAGGATAAACACATGATTAGATATTACCTCAATGTAATATCAAGTCGGCATGATTAAGGATATCTTTGATTAGAAGATACCCACCATTTAGATATCATCTCATGATATCAGGAGTAATGGCCTCAAAATATCAAGTCGCATGATATTCACCAAGTACTCTGAGTAATGGCCTCTTGAACGTCAAGTTGCATAACATTCACCAAATACTCAAAATGTCCATAAAGTATGCGCACACGTATCCTCAATGATACTTACCATAGGAACCATTATATTCATGGTCTGTTTAAGGAAATAAATCCACCATGCAAGATATAATCTATCATGATTTGCTTAGACATCATAAGATATCCATCATAATAGAAGATTAAGTTATTGTAAGATCGTCACCTTTCAATAACTTCTATAGATACAAGTGATAATCATTTGGAAGTCGTCACTTCCTCATGATGTACACAGGGGGCAGGCCGATTAAAATCATGCAATCACACACATGGATTCTCAGACTCCCTCTGGATATCAATCTTCTGAGCTGCTCATCCAATGTTGCCTCTAATGAAGTGTCAAATTCCCTTTGAATCTGATATCAATCTTCCTTTTCTTGCAAGAACATCCATAGAGAGAAAGGAAAAATAGCTCTTATAGTATGTATAGAAATACAAATAAGAGATTAACTACAAGAAGTAAATAAAGGTAGTTCTCAAGATATAATAATCAAAAAATGCTTATCTCATTATTTTGGAGCAAATATCCAATGACATCCTTCACGATGTGAGTCCTTTCTACATGTATGTGAAAGTCTTATTTGTAGTTTCTTCTAGCATCTGCTCACTTAGAATGGCTCCCACTAGATCCTTATATTCTTTCATATACTACTTCCAAGGTTATTATATCTCCCCTTATTACCTAATTGATGCTATTAATGTTTTGGGGCACTACTTATATCTCCCCTTACACTCATTTATATATTATATCCAATACTCTTCCCTCTACCTTAGGTGATTGATGAAGGGTGCTCCCCTTACTACCACAAGCACATAACAGAAATAGAGAAACAACAACAATAATATGCAAGAACAAAAAATTGGCTTCTTATTATCTCCACAAATGTGGAATTACAAACTTTCAGAATTACAATATGCAAAGCCACATGGGCATTCCCTTACAATATTCTGTAGGACAAAGCCTCGAATCAATACCCAGAACTGCCCTAGACAACACTACGGGCCTTCTTTATATAGGCAATTTCCACCGCCCGAGAAGGTTCTAGAAATTTAGCCCTTAGGGCCGACCAAACTTAGAATTATTTTATTTTACAATTTATTACATCAAAGTCGGCTCAAAATGAGTTTTGAAACCCAAATAGAAATTTTGAAGAAAAATTATTTTCTGCCATTTCAGGTGACCCAACTTCTGAAGACCATAAGTCATCGCCCGTTGACCCGATTGGCTATTATAACCCCATTCTGGAAACGCCACGAAGCGCTCTACCGGCTCGACCAGCGCAAAGCGCTCGTCACCCAAATTTTCAACCTCATCCGGGGCCTCTAAAGCCTTCAAAATTGAGTTCGAAGTTTCTGTACCCTGCTGCCAATACCGAAAATCTTCAATATCTTCAAAACTACACCTGATCTAGCCATGAAACTTTGCTGGCAGGCTGATATGACTGAGATGAACCTCCATATGTAAAATCAGACATTCCGAGATTGTAAGACCAACTTACTAAAAATAGCAAGTTTCCATAAATAGCAACTTTGCACAAGATAACCCTTATTGAATACAAAAACAGAAATATTTTTGGATGATGCAAGATTGCTCTTACACCCAGGATGCTCCTGCATCAGACACCCGGGGTAATTTGAGAAGTGACCCTGTCACGACTCAGGTGTGCAGAGGAAAACCAAGACGGTTAACCTCCTCCTTTGTTAGCCATGATGAATCTTCAACAGGTCGTCCTTTCCATTTGACCAAATACTCTTCATATGTCCTGTTCCTTGTGCTTCTGCCAACACGACTGTCCAGTATGTCTTCAATCTCCTTGATATCTGAACTGGTTGCTGGAATACTCTACTGTGCTGCTGCAACCTCATCTTCAACACCTCCTTCATGATACTTTGTCAAATCTGAAATGTTAAACACTGGTGAAATATTCAGCTCAGTAGGCAATCCTACCTCATATGCATTTCCTGAATCATGCTTCTTCAGTATCTTACATGGTCCAAACTTCTTCATTTTCAGCTTGTTATATGTACCAACTGGAAACCGCTCCTTCCGCAAATGAACCATGACTTCATCCCCAACCTGAAATTCCTTATGCCTCATTTTCTCATCTGCCTTAGTCTTATACTGCACATTCATCTTGGTAATATGCTTCCTCACCTCCTCATGGATGTTCTTCAAATGTTCTGCAAAATCCTCAGCTTCAGCACTACTTATTTCTCCTTTATCTATCTTTCTCAACTTAGATGCATTTCTTGGACTACTTCCATATACAATCCGGAATGGTGATTTACCAGTGCTCCTATTGACAGAATTATTGTATGCAAACTCTGCCTGTGGTAAAATCAAATCCCATCCTGTTGGCTTATCTCCAACCAAACATCTCAGCAGATTTCCCAAACTTCTATTCACCACCTCTGTCTGTCCATCAGTCTGTGGATGATGTGATGAACTGAACTTCAAATCTGTCTTCAACTTCTTCCACAATGTCCGCCAGAAATATCCAACAAACTTAGTATCTCGATCTGAAACTATGGTCTTTGGCAAACCATGTAGTCTCACCACTTCTCTGAAAAACAATTCTGCTACATGAACAACATCATTAGTCTTCTTGCAGAGAATGAAATGTGCCATCTTCGAAAATCTATCAACTACTACAAAAATTGAATCATGTCCCCGCTGTGTCCTCGATAAACCAAGAACAAAGTCCATACTGATATCCTCCCAAGGCTTCTCTGATACAGGTAATGGCTGATACAACCCTGTATTTTGCTTCACTCCTTTCGCCATTTGACATACTCTGCAATTCTGTACAAACTTCTTCACATCTTGCTGCAATTGTGGCCAATAATAATTCTCACCAACCAAAGCAAGGGTTTTATCACGACCAAAATGTCCAGCCAATCCTCCACTATGCTTCTCCTTGATGAGATTCTCCCTCATAGAACTTCATGGAATGCACAACTGACTCCCTCTGAATAGCATATCATCTTGGATGATAAAATCCAACCATTTCGTCCTGTCTAGAGTAACAGGTTCTGTACAAGCTTTCCAAGCTTCACCAAAATCAGGATCTTCTGGATACAAATTCTTGAGTTCTTTGAACCCAACCACTTCAATCTGCATCTTTGTCAGCAATAGTTGCCTTCTGCTAAGAGCATCCGCAACCCTATTAGACTTTCCACTCCTGTGTTTCAAAACAAATGTATAACTCTGCAAAAACTCAACCCATTTCAAATGCTTCTGATTCAACTTTCCTTGACTATTCAAATATTGCAACGCTTGATGATCAGTATACAAAACAAACTCCTTAGGAAGCAAATAATGTCTCCACTTCTTTAATGCCTGAACTATAGCATAAAATTCCTGATCATAGACAGAATATTTTCTCTTGGCATCATTTAACTTCTCACTGAAATAAGCAACAGGTTTACCTTCTTGGCTCATAACAGCTCCTATTGCAGTACCACTAGCATCACAATCTACTTGAAACACCTTATTAAAATCTGGAAGTGCTAAAACAAGTTGTTTTGTAACTTTTTGTTTCAACAATTGAAAACTTTTTTCTGCCCCATTAGTCCACTTAAACTCTTTTCTATCCCCTCTCATTGTTTCAGTCAAGGGTCCACAAATACTGCTAAAATTTCTGATAAACTTTCTGTAAAAGCTAGCCAAACCATGAAAAGATCTTACCTCAGTAGCACTCCTTGGAGTAGGCCATTCAAGGATAGCCTGTACCTTCTCTGGGTCCATTTTTAGACCTTCTGCTGAAACTACAAATCCCAAATACACTAACTCTTTCTTCACAAAACTGCACTTCTTCAAATTAATCAACAATTTCTCATCTCTCAACTTTTCAAACACCATACGAATATGCATCATATGTTCCTCTAATGTCTTGCTAAAAATCAAAATATCATCTAGGTAAACAATGACAAATTTACCCAAAAAAATTTTCAGAACCTCGTTCATGAGCTGCATGAAAGTGCTCGGTGCATTGGTTAGCCCAAAAGGCATGATTAACCACTCATACAGTCTTTCCTTTGTCTTGAAGGCACTCTTCCACTCATCTCCTTCTTTGATCCGAATCTGGTGATATCCACTCTTCAGATCTATCTTTGAAAAATACACATCCCCACTCAAACAATCCATAATATCATCCATTCGTGGCAATGGAAACCTATACTTGATTGTGATCTTGTTTATTGCTCTGGAATCTGTACACATTCTCCACTCTCCATTCTTTTTTGGTGCTAATACCATTGGTACAGCACAAGGACTCAGGCTCTCTCAAATCAACCCCTTCTGCAATAACTCATGTACTTGTCTATTTAACTCTTCACTTTCTGCTGGTGTCATTCTGTGTGCTACCTTGTTTGGCAAACTGGCTCCTGGAATCAAATCCATCTGATGACTGATCTTCCTTACCGGTGGTAATCCATCAGGTACATTATCAGATACAATATCCTGAAACTCATTCAACAAATCTGCAACCTCTACAGATACATCCTCTACTTCTTCTTTACCAACTTTTGGAATTAAAGCAAAACACACATGCTCATGCCTCATACCATCTAGGAATTTTCTTCCATCAACAAATGTTATTCTTGCATTACCACATACCTTTTCTTCGGTCTCTTTCAATGGCTTTAGCTTATGTCGCACTCCATCCTTTGTCAGGGAATAGGTATTCGCACGACCATCCTATACAGCACATCTGTCAAACTGCCACAGTCTACCTAACAACATATGACATGCATCCATAGAGATGATATCACATAGTACCTCATCTTGGTACCCACCGATCTTGAACTTTACCAGGCACTGTTCACTAACTATGACCTTGTGGTCATCCTACACCCAGGCAATCCGATATGGATGTGGGTGTTTCTGTCTCTTGAGCTTCAACTTTGTCACCATCTCTTCTGACACTTTGCTGGCCATGAAACTTTGCTGGCAGGCTGATATGACTGAGATGAACCTCCATATGTAAAATCAGACATTCCGAGATCGTGAGACCAACTTACTAAAAATAGCAAGTTTCCATAAATAGCAACTCTGCACAAGATAGCCCTTATTGAATACAAAAACAGAAATATTTTTGGGTGATGCAAGATTGCTCTTACACCCAGGATGCCCCTGCATCAGTGATTATCCTCTTCTTATTCACTTATGTATCTGCTTCCCACTTTATCATTCAATGGGAATAGCGGGGGTATATTCTCCCTAATAATTTTTGTCTTATGTATGTATCATTATACTTTGATAGAGATACATATCAAGTTTTGAAACTCTTATTTCAACTATTCCTTTCATAGACTCATGATCATAGTCAATGAAGGCTTGACTTTCCAGAACATCAACGGATAATTAAAGTCATAGCTCGCATCCCAATGAATTTGATATATCGACTTGTTGACTTCACTCATGGTCTTGTCAATTGTCAACCATCCTACTATATGCCCATCGAATGAATCTCCCAATCCGATCGTTCACAAGCAGTCGAAGAGCGCAAGTTTGAGTCTGTACCGACCACATAATCTACTGGTCTTTAATTTGCAAGATGGCACCTTGTTTTGGTCTTTGTTAGAGTAACCAGTCACACTTTCCTAGCCAACGTCACTACTAGTTCCCTGCGGTGGACCGTATGCAGGGAGTTTTAGAATCCACTTCTTCTCTTGTCGTGACACTGAGTATGGAGCAATGCCAAAATATAATTCACCGACTATGCATATCATGTATAGATCTCACCAAAATATTAATGTGATGCCATCAGATTAATAGAACATTGTCGTCAATGTGAAACCTCCCGTTATTGGCAAATAACTCCACTCATCTATGTTTCACAGATAACTCCAACGTGAAATCCTTTGAATGCTTTCCTACATCATCTTGGTTCTAAAATATAAAACACAATTAGAAACCAGAAAATGGTTCTCATCAAAAGTAAATAATAATTCTAATTGATGTAGGAAACCTCACAGGCAGGTAAGAACCTAGCTCTGATACCATGTTAAAGTTGGAGGTATGTCATTGTCGTAACTTGTAATAGATTTTCTGTGTGTTTCAAGTTACCTTCTCAATGCATATGTATATGATATTAAGAGGCATGTCTCCGTAGAGACATGTCTCTTTAACTCTCATTAGTTATCAATAACATTTGCTTATTATCATGATTAATAATGTGATAATAACTTACATATATATAATAATATATATATACATAATATATCTCATGTATCATATATATATATATATATATATCATAGTAACACATGGACGCGTCCCCCCCTAAATCCCAGACGCACCTGAGACAGGGGACAACGTCCCAGAGGTCTGGGTGGAGCCACCGTCCCGCTATCGTCCCGGTGGGGGATGCAGGGACGTCCCGGCATCCCAAGTGGGGACAAGGGGACGCCTGGACATCCCCTCGACCTTGAGGGGATGCCCAGACATCCCCCATCATGGGAAGCCAAAAAATACAAGTTTTTTTTAAAAAAAATTGTTCATTGGCAAGAGGATTTATACAAATATAACATTTAATTTCTTATACTTTAAGTTATATTTGTATAAATACTTTTCAGGATGTTTGAGATAGGTTCCAGCTTCATAGGAGTTAAGATGCAAATTCTAGATTTTGGGGGTTTTCGAAAAATTCCAGACTTAGCCAAATTTCAGGATTCAGCAAGCCTTCAGTAGGGTTACCTCCCACAATCCATCATGGCTTTCTAAAGTCAAACTGAAGCTAGCAAAATGATTCTCAAAGGGTTTTAACTCGTTTTATCACAAATCACTTGGTTTCGACCCATCTCTATGAAAGACTTAGCTTAGCTCTCGCCCAAATCCCAGACAGACATGACTTCCCAACAGGCCAAAATCACTCAAACCTCATTTGCCGGACCTAGGGACTTGAAAACAGTCACCAACAAAGATATAAATGTTAGATATTGGTCCTTTTGTGTTGGATATACATGTTAGATATAACTTATATGAATATCTAACATTTATATCCAACACAAAAGGACAAATACTTCAACACAATACTTTTACATCTTTATGTCTTATATTGTTATACATCTTTTCATAACTAGCATTTTAAGTACCACATGTATAGTATATACTATATACACCCCCCTCGTCCCCCCCCCCCCGCTGTCCCCAAATTGAGGCCCCTCTGTCCCCCCGTCCCGGAAAACTTGTCCCCCTGTCCCCCCGTCCCCCAAGGCGGTGTAACTATGATATATATATATTTCTACTTTATTATCAATAATACTAATGGTCCATGATAATAATCGTGTAGGATTGATATCAAATGTTTGAGGCCGATAGGTCATTCAAACATTTGATTTCATTGATTGGAATCATCCGATTGACGCTACAATCATTAACAATATATATATATATATATATATATATATATATATATATATATGCGCAGCCTAGAAGCATGAGTTAACATAGCATCATGATCATACCATCATAGCATCATATGCTTCAAGTTCAACATCAAAGCTTCAAAATATTAAAATGTCAAATGATAAATCATAACATCAAGTTCAAGTATCATTGTTTCAAGTTCAACCACCTATTTGCTCCACCTCAAGAGAAAATAACCTATTTGCACACTACAAATGAAAGTTAGAAGCCAACATAAGTCTTCATAATCCACTTTTTAGGGTTGTGAATGTCAAAAATATATTCAATTTGCAAAAAAACCACTTGGGAGCTGACTTTGCCCGCCGGCGGGACCAAGTTTGTCTGTGGTTCTCAGAAATTTGCCCGGGTCCAAACTGGGCATGGTCTGGTTCAAACTACCCCCCGTGGGCCGGACCCTGTCCGGACCCACAGGCGGACCGGACCAGAACCATGTACAGTTCATAACATGGCTGGTCCGGGGACCTAGGGGGGCGAACTGGGTTACTGGACATCCTAGATTTACTGTAATGATTTTCTTATCATACAACATCCTATATTATAAATAATTCAATAAGTATGACAATTATAGAGGAGGGCAAAGTGATGGATAACCTCGAGTTTGTACCCTGAGAAAGCTTCAGGAAACTGCTCCGCCATGATCTCCATGGCTGCCTGAAAGGCAACCACCTAAAGAAATAGCAACAAACTATTATCAAGATGGCTCAGTTTGCAAATGTAATAAAGTGATTAAATGCATGGGAGAGAGACTCGTTTCAGAAATAGCTGAATAAATAAGTAATCACCTGCTTTCCCATCTGTGGCGCAATGACAGCATAGTTATTTGACTTCCGTACCACATCCAATAGTTTTTCTCGGTCTCCTCCGGTGGTGCCCATTACAAATGGTACACCCTTTCTACAATAAAGTTCCGCATTCTCTACACAATTTATGGCAGAAATCTGGACTAGGTCACTACAATATATATTTTATTGAATAAATACAAGTCATGTTTACAAGTTTTCATCCTACTGATAGTGTTAACTAGTACCAGTTATCTTAACATGAACTTGGAAGGATTAAACTTTCATAAAATATAAGAACAACTGTTTAAATTTTAGAAAAGCTCATAAGCCGTATAACTTGAGCAAAAAAATTCTCTTGCCTGAATAGTAAGATGCTGAATTATGTGCTTAAAATAATTTAGGGATAAAAAAAGTGAACATCACTCACCATTCACAGCAGAAGGAACTGTGTAGTCGACTACAACTAAATGAGGATACTTCTGAAGAATCAAATCAAATAAAGCATCTTTTTCTGATGCACTGCGTACATCAACTTCTACATCTCTTATCTGGACCTTTTGATGCCCAAGATGAGGACTAGTGAGAGACAGAGGAACAAGCTGAAGACCAGCAGAAAGTGCTGCTTCCGCTACTGCTCTCCCCATGTTTCCAGCACAGCCATTTACCTGCCAGAAAATCAATGCTTGAGATTTCAATTAACCTGTGCAAATATAAGCTGAAACACAGTTACTCCAATCCTCGAAATCACAGTAGCCATTCCAAAAGTGTTCTTTAATTAGATGACAATAATGTGAACCACCAATCTAAGGAAAACGTAATTCAAGAAGATGGCAATAATTTAGGTTTACTTAGTACTAGCATAGTCAACAGGAAAATCCAGTATAGAGTCAAGAACCATGTCCCCGTCCCAATCCTCATAACCAAATCTTCTGGTGACTTTACATATCTAAAATAAAACCAAAACTTATTCACTTTTTCTCATACCTGATATGAACGGCATCCACATCTGCATATCAGTGCTGGTGGTCCAACATCTCCAGGTGACTATGTTTAAAAGTAAAATGTTTCACGAAAGACTGTAAGGTCATGACACTAAGATTGCCCAAGCTATAAGCATTACTTCTTGTTGCCTATCAGCCTAGATGAACAATTAATAATGAGGACAAATAGGGTCTAAATAGTGTTGTGAGGTTTCACAACATCGCCCCAATTCTTGGGGACCCCTGTTTTAAGCTCAGACCTTTGCCTTGCCTCCCGACTTGAGCTAGTGATTCATGGATCCCGATGGCACTGATAGTTTGATTTGCAATGTGGCTATGTTTCCAAAATTTTGATGATAGAGTGATGAGCATGGCTTAATTTTGTGAATGGTGATGTTGGTGAATGTTTGATGAGGATCTATATACTAGGCCACTACCATCCTAGCGGCTTGTTAGGAAGCCTTGTGTGGTAATCTAGTCCAATTGCTCCCCAGTTCTACTTGCATTTCATCTTTCCGCTTGTACTTCAAGTTGGGTTGGAAGATAGGTGTTAGTGTGAAAATCCTAAGAGTATCCCAGAGTATCCCTTAGAATCATTGCACCGATGGAGGTAGCGCCGCTGGCAAGCTTTCATTTGGTTTGATCCCCGTCCATTTGCTAATTTCTTCATTCATAGGAGTAGTAGTAGAGCGGTAAGAAGTTAATGGTAGGAGTAGTTGAAAGTAGAAGTGAAAGTGAAAGAGCAAGTCAAGCAAGTAGAGTATCACCAAGTTTCTTTGAGTGAACAACGTAAGCCCGCCGAAGTGATTACCAACAGATCACAATTTATAACTGAGTTAGTATCCACAGGTGTAAGGAACCTTGGAGTATCCTCATATACTTTTCAAGAGAGGGTTGAGTGTTTGGTACGCTGTATCAAGTATTTCAATTGCTATATGTTATGTAGTGGTACAAAACTGACATCAACAAATAGCCAAATCAGTTAAATTATATTAGAGATCTGAACTGAAAACAAATGGTGAGCCAGCATAATATGTGTGAAAGTCAGATAGTACTGGAGGTAATAATTTTTGCATGTTGTATGATAAATAAGATAATACTGGAGGTAATAATTATTGTATGTTTTGCAGTTACTCTTAAAAAAGCCTTATAGCTTATATCCTAACAGATTTCATGAAAAAACGTAGGGCAACAAATGCAGTTGACGTTCTTAAAACAGGTTTTGGTGAATTTCCCAGAAAACATATCAAAAGTAAAACATATTAGCTTTGCAAATAGAATATACAACACAAATATGGAATTTAAATTGATAAAACAGATTTTGCTAAAAAACCAAAAAATAACATTCCTTAAACCCTAGAGCCTACTAGCTTTCAAAATTCAATACGCTACTGAATCCGCAACTTACATTGCTGGGAAAGGATTTTGCATAAGATCAAATTAAGATTTTAAACCTCAACAATGCGTACAGCAATGAAACAGCAAAAAATATTATAAACCAATAATCTCAAACAATTGATAAAATGCATAAAGGGGAAGGCACCAATAGTGGCTATAGCTAACTTCACACGCTTATATCTCCTAAATGGTATATTGGATTTCGATGATTTTCTTTTAGTTTTTGTATGCGACTTAACTGCTTAAAGCTAAGGTCTTGGCTTCTAGGTATTAGCAATGCACACTGTAGGAGTCATTAAGTGTGAAAAGGTCAAAAAGTGATCATTTCAAAGTGTCAACCGATACATGACCCCATTGCACCAATAACCATTCACTCAAAATCACCACTACTTGTGGACAAATGTCCAAGTAGTGATGCACAAATGTCCCAGTGGTGGTTCACAAATCTCCAGCAGTGGTGCACAAATGGGCCAGTCATGAATCCAAAAAGCTAAAAAACCAAAAAAAATTGATCAACCAATGGTACATAAATAATCAACTATTGGTATATGTGAGATTATTTAAGTGAACAGTTATTGGGAGGTCACTATGACAATAAATGAGCAGTTATTGGACCCCGAACCACTATTGGTGCTTTCCCTATAGTAATGAAATTCAAGTTACATTGCTGAAAGAGGATTTTGCACGTTAACACAATATAGGCATTAAACCTTAAACCCTACAGATTTCACAAAAGAACATTTGGCTACGAAACCCAACTTACATTTATAGGATAAGTTTTGGCAGGAAAACCTCACAACTCGCCCTCCCAACCAAAATCCAGCTTTCAAATTAGCATACCCGAATAATGTGCATTATACATTAATAGAATGGCTTTAGCAAGGAAAACTTTAAAAATCCTAAACTGACAACATCCAAAACACCTCGTACAGCACTAAAATGCGTTAAACCCTAAACCCTACCAACTTTCAAGTAGAGAATACAGAGTACCCAGTAAAGAATATGATGTAAGCAACTTACCATGACGGGAAATGAGGTTTTTGTAGCTGTAGATGTCGAAGCATTCTCAATTTTTTCGGCATTAGCAACGCACAAACAGGTGGAGTTTCTTTTCATACTCAATGACGATTGCTTCACTGCCGTTGATAGTAAAGGGCGGGCATTTCTAGCCCACAGTCGGCCCACAACTCTGCTGCATAAATGATCTCTATTTTGCAGCCCTGTTAAGGAAATTGGAAGAGCTTTGGGAGCCTTCGCCAGCATTTTTCTGCAACAAATCTGGTCTTTGATTGAAAGCTTTGTTAAATTGGACGTAATTCAAGAAGATGGCAATAATTTAGATTTACTTAGTACTGGCATAGTCAACAAGAAAATCCAGTATAGAGTCAAAAACCATGTCCCCGTCCAAATCCTCATAACCAAATCTTCTTTACATATCTAAAATAAAACCAAAACTTTTCACTATTTCTCATACCTGATATGAACCAAAACTTATTCACTATTTCTCAGTGCTGGTGGTCCAACATCTCGAGGTGACTATGTTTAAAAGCAAAATGTTTCACAAAAGACTGCAAGGTGATGACACTAAGATTGCCCAAGCTATAAGCATTACTTCTTGTTGCCTATCAGCCTAGATGAACAATGAATTAATAATGAGGACAAATAGGGTCTAAATAGCTAAATCACTTAAATTATCTTTTATTACAAAGTCTTTGGGTAATTTAAAATATTCGAAAAGTAAATTATTTAATATATTTTATAATTAATAAATTTTAATAATTATTAATATGTACTAATAATCAAATGAAAGAATCTTTGAGAATCCAGTCTTGATTGAAATCTTTGTTAAATATTTTGTGTGATTCACCTTTCACCTAAGGGAATAAAAAAGATAATCAAATTATAGGCAACGACCAGAATCTAACTAGTGATTAAACTTTTTAATTTTAGCTAATCAAACTTCTTGAATATTTTTAACAATATCATATTTCACTATTTGATAAAGTTAGATGCAAAATATTTAAATTTACTATTTAAAAAAGTATTTATCATCCATCTCATTGACTTAAAAAATGATGCGATAAGGACGGATTTTTCAGAAATTTATGGCTATGTTGCAATAGAACTATAGGCACGAGGAGAAATTAATTAGTGATTAAATATTTTAGTTTTAGTCTATCAAAATGAATTATTTTTTCTAATAATATTATATTTTAATATTTCGTAAAGTTAAAAAGTAAAATATTTATTAAATTTTATCATTGGTGGTATATGTATGATGTTGGAGCAAAAGTTGGAGCGAATGTGCGAAGGATGACGTGGTCTTCAATGCGATGATGTGGAGGAGATAATCTCCTCCACGCGATTTTCTTTTCTCTCTCCCTGCTTCATTTACTCCATGTTTCCTTTATTGTTTTGGTGATTGCGTGCTTTAGTCTCCCCTCTTGGTCGTTCGTGCGACCCGTCCTCGGCTCCTAATGGAGCCAGAATCTGATGGTTGTGCCATCTATTCCTCAAACCCTGTCAAACAAGCTCATTTAAGCCAAAGCCAAAAAAATCTTTTGCTGAGACTGTCACTCTAACCAGTCATGGTGTGCCCCTTACTGTGAGATTTCTTTTGGTTCCTAGAGGTGAACGACCCAACGAAGAAGGTAAGAGCCCCACCATTTCCTCGAATGATTTCTTCATTTCGTCGAATGATGAAATGCTGAAAGAAATTGCTTTGGAAAAATCTAGGTTAAGTGATACTACAATCGTCTTTGCTTGTGTTGATGTTGAGAGATGCCTACCTGGAAAATTCTTCGATGATTGGTTTCATAATCTCTGGAATTTGAAGCTAGGGCTTAAGATTTCATTCTGTAGGCAAATACAGAAAGGTCTACATTATTTTCTTTAACAACCATGAGTCACAACTCGAAGCCCTCAAAGGGCAATATTGGACGGTCAGAAAAACCTCCTTTCGTGCCCTAGTCTGGTCACATGAGGCGGTTAATGAGGAATTTCTTGCGTTATCATGCCCTAGATGGGTCATTCTTAAGGATGTCCCTCCCTTCCTCTGGTATTTTTTACCCCAGCTATTGGAGCCATTTGGGAAAATAATTTGGATTAATGAAACCACGTGACTGGTGCCCAACCTTGATGCTAGATTGCTTATCTCTATTAAACTTGGGGTCGATATCCCTGAGTCTCTAAACCTTAACATCAATGAAGATACCTTTCTTTTCCCTGTTGAAATACTTGGTGGATTAAACGCATGTTTTCTTTGCAAAAAAGAAGGGCATCTTTAAAATAATTGCCCAATTATTAACCGCAGGAAATAAAAGGTTAACCCAATAGGAACCTCTAAAAACCTTAACACTGGTAAGGATTCGATCTCAAACCCTAGTAATTTTCACTTGGCTAAAAAAGATGCTAACCCAAAATATAATCTCACCTCAGATTCGGCTCTTGGCTTTAAAACTGATAAAATAAACCAAACGGTTGTTGACAGTGCTCTTTTGGTCTCTGAACCCCGTAACCTTACTTTCAGTTCCACCAAAAAAATTGAGGAATCGAGCTCTAATGGTTTCCAGATGGTTACTACAAGGAAACGAAGACAAAAAAATGCACAACAACTCGCGTTGGATCAAATCCAAGTTGTTAATCATAATGATAACCAATTTGTGGCTCTTAGTAAGTACTCCACCCTTATGATTGATGACATACCAACTGACTTTCAAACTCTGAGAAATTCCTTGGTTAAAAATTTGGATGAAAAAGATGGTAGTGGTGTTGGTGATGTTACCATGAGTGATAACCCTGCGAGTAAGATCCTCAGGTCTGTGACTCCCAAACGATCTAAACCAAATCTTTATGTAGGGGTTACCCCTGATGATAACATCACCAACACCTCGACATCTAAATGCTTAATGAGATAGAGGACAATCATGTTATTGAAGTTATCTATGCTAGTATGGATTTAGAACACATTAAGTCTAGCTTAATGCTTCCTGGCTTTCCAAGATCCCTATTGTCTGGGCCTAACAGTAGAGAAAATGTTGATATTAAGACTAATCAAAGTGAGCATAGTG
Organism: Chamaecyparis obtusa; assembly: GCA_027943335.1. NCBI lineage: Eukaryota > Viridiplantae > Streptophyta > Pinopsida > Cupressales > Cupressaceae > Chamaecyparis > Chamaecyparis obtusa. The sequence continues at coordinate 350,024 of BSBK01008158.1, forward strand.
AGGACGATGACAACCTCATGAAAGGATGCTCCATCGCTAAGAAGAAAGGTAGACCTATCGATTCCAAGAATAAGAAAAAAGTCTGGAGATTAGAATGGTCTCCTTAGCAGTCCCTTTTAATCCTCTTTTCCCATGAAGTACATCTCATAGAATATTAGAGGCCTGGAGTCACCTGATAGGAAATTTATTATTAAAAGATTTCTGAACTATCATAAAAATATTGATGTGATCAAAATATGCTCTAATCATCCTAAAGGAAAGGGTGGAGTTGGTCTGCTCATTAACCCTAAGTGGGTGAGTTACATTAAGGATAAGGACATCTCCCCATGTAACAAAGTGGCCAGGGCTGCCCTGGGGATTAGAGGTTCTTGTTTTGGTGTCTGCTCTTTATATGTGCCCAATAATTATAATGAAAGAATTTCCCTATGGAATTGGTTGGCTTCCCTCCCGGATATCCCTTGGATTATAGCTAGGGACTTTAACATGATTGAAAACCAAGATGATAAGGCCAGGGGTATCCCTTTTGAATGGAAAAGCCTTGAGAAACCTCATTCGGATAGATTTAAGCAATAATTGCAGCTATTCAACCCCCTTAATGGTATCAAATTTGAAACTTTTGCCCTTTGGTATACCTAGTGTAATTTTCAACAAGGACCCAACCGAATCTACTCCAGATTAGATAGGTTTTATGTCAATAAAGATTACTTTTCATTTTCCCCTAACCATCTGGGGAACCCGGTGGTTGTCTTGTCGGTGACTTTATCCAACCATTATCCTATCATATCTATCATTAATACTAGGAACTCCATCTCCAACAACAATCCTTTCAATAAGAAATTTATCCTCAACTCATCCCTATTGAAAGATCAGGATGTCCTAATTGCCATAAAAATGGTTAGACTTTTGAACATGCAGAATCAACACCCCCAATCCCACACTCTAAGATGGAATAGGAATATTTCCTCCTAGCAAAATATATTCCAAACCTTTGGCCAGAAGAAAGCCAAGGACTACAAATATGTGGAAAACATTCTCACTGGTCGACTCTACTCCTTGGAACAAGAAATTCAATCTCAGTCGTCCTCCTCTACCTTGGCTGAGCAAGTCTCTCAGGCTAGAGACATCCTAAGGAAGCATCAACATATTAAAATCAGGGGTGCTTTCATCAGAGACCGTAATCATTGGTTCCAATTTGGAGACAAAGGCTCCAAAGTTTTCTTTAACCTTCTCAAACAAAAACAAAACATAGAAAGGATTGACAGAATCATAGTGGAGGACAAGGAACTCCTGAATATCAATGACATTAAAGATGCCTTTTAAATGTTTTACAAGACTCTCTTTACCTCAAAAGATAGTGAAGCTTTGAAAGATATTAGAAACAGATGTAAAAACATCATCCTTAACAGAATCTCTGAGAGTGAATCTCTCCTCCTAAAAGCCAGAATCTCTATGCTAGAAATTGTTGATGGCATTAACACTCTCAAGGACAATAAAGCCCTAGGCCCTAATGGGCTCCCTGTTGAATTTTGCAAAACTAATATTGAGTGGATTACTAAAGACCTATATGACTTATATTATGAAGCCTTTGATACCGACACCCTAGGGTAATCCATTAATAGGGGCATTGTGAAAATTATCCCAAAGATGGGGACAAAGCCCTCATAAAAAATTGGAGGCCAATTACTCACCTTAACGTCTCATCGAAAATCTTAGCCAAAGTCCTCTCTTCTCGCCTTGAAAAAAATTCTTCCCAAATTCATCTGTTATACCCAAATTGGGTTCATTAAAGGTAGGTATATCTTGGAGAACCTTGTCACTAGCTGGGAATCTATGGAATGGGCCAAGACTTCTAATCAAGATTTTTCCATGTTCCTTGTTGAATTTGAGAAAGCCAATGACAGGGTGGAGTGGGACTTCATCCTCATGATGCTTAAAGCTTTTGGTTTCCCTAGAGAATTTTGTACTTATGTTTAGATCCTTCTTAAAGATGCCTTTGCCCTAATTGAAGTTAATGGGATGTGAGGTCCTACCTCGACCCATCTTAGCTTGACTGTTACTTTGAAACTTGGACTATCTAGATGATACCTTATTTTGTGACGCTAGACCTATTTTGATTATGATTTCATATTATTAGACGTTATGTAATGTTTTTACTTGATTATATTGATGATGATATTAGTCGAACCTCTACATGATTATGTTAGATTCTAATTGATTATATGCTTGAAAAGATGAATGAATTTAGAATTCTGCATTTTGTTACATCATCTTAAGAAATGGAAATAAGTGATAGATGTGATGCGAATACATATGATAATGGTTCTACTTTGGACTTAGGATTACTTGTTTATGTAAAAATTGAATTTACATTTTGATGTTTGTAGAATTAGGGAATAATGTGGATTATGTTTATGATTCATGAAATGCAATTTCTTTATGTGTTGAATTTAGATTTTATCATAGATCCTATTTTATTTTTAATATGATTATATATGCAATGATTTCATGCGATACTGACATTTGAATCGAGTGTGCAGGATTGTGACCATGGTTGTAAATGCAGGGAAACAAGGATGGATCTATGTGAAATCAGTTTAAAACCAAGGTCAGCTCTAAGAAGAGAACGACCTCGTTGTTACGTGATTTTATTTTGTAAATGTGATACGTGTATGAATGTTATTGTAAATGTTTGAAAATGCATAATTTGATGTAAATTTAATTATGTAAATGTAAATGTTAAATATCCACTAGTCATGCCAAGTGTGTAATGTGATGTGTACTTTTTGTGAGGTGTCACTTGACACTTGTGTAATGTGTTGGCATGTCTTAGTGGAATGTGGACCCTAGCTTACTCTTTAGGTTATCTCATGTATCCCTAGGCTTGGTTAGTGGTTTAGGAAATCAAATTTTATGTCATCATGGTTCCATTTTCGGATGCAAACTTTACTAGAGTTTTTAAAGGGTTATATGGAGCCTTATGGTGTAGTTAGAGTTGGTTTTAAGTGCCCCAAGACATGGGCATGAGTTAGGGGGCCAACTTTCACCATTTTCACTTCCCTAGGCTTCCATATTACCTTTCTTAGTGGGCCATCTTTGGTAATGACGAATTTGTAAATGCTTTCTAGGATAACTCACCTTCTCATGTTTTGAATTGCATTTCATTTCCATAGCAAGGGGCAAGTTGTAATACCCCTCTAACCCTAATATAAGTTTTATGTTTTTGAAAGAATTAAGATCTTTCGATGTTTTCATACAGCTTAAGTTGTACATGATACTTGTTTGATCTATTCCTATAGTTGTTTATAACAATTTCATAAGCTAGTACTCAAGGATTCTAATATCAGACATACTATCTAAAGGTATCATTTTTGTATGTATTTATCTCTGTGTATGTATTGAGTACCTTCAAGACCTTTATGAATATAGTTAGGATGTTATATGATATGTACTTGATAGATATATATAAGTGATTATTTATATTTTCTTCTATTAAGGTTACTTTGGATGAATCTTGTATCTCACTTGATGATTTGATTATGTTGATTTATTATTAGTATTGATAAGAGACTAACACAATGCTTGAGATTCTAACCTTCGTTATGATGATGCTACATACTTTGAGTGTATATATATACATGACGTGTTTTCATGATTTAGGATGAAGTCGTAGTTACTCACATAGCTGAGGTCCACACGATGTATCAATCCTGGTCATCTGTCTGCAATGTCTTCTTTTATATGTATATCCGTGCATATGTATTTCTTCTTTGTGATGCAGGCTTGCAAGTATCGGGCATCGACTTCACCTGGCTTCACAGGTCTGAGCGTGCCCTCAAATCCTCGATGGTTGTTGTTATGGAGATAGTACTAAGGCCCCTACATGAGTCTTCCTTTGTCATTATTCCAATTTGGGAATATTAGGGTTCCTTCTTTGTCAATCAACCTTTGGGTCAAAAACCTAGATCCAACACACTCGGTTGGGCATGGTTGTAGTTAGTGCATTGTGGCCACTTGAATTCATTTGGTTGTATGATTTGTTTACTCATTTTATTTATTTCTCCTTCTTGGTATGATTCTTAGTTAATCTTTCTATGTTGTGTTTCAAAGTGTCATGTTTGGTCAGGAGTTTGGCTTGACTTTCCTTGTTGACTTTGGTTGACCTTGTTTGATCTTACGATTTTCTCAATATGTTTCATAGTTGATTTTTATGGCCTCTTTGGATGATTAGATTTATTTTGAGGCATATGATTTTATTCTACCTCAGTGTTATATCCTATAGTAATTATAAATAGGTAATAATATTGTGATCTATTACTTCATAATCTTATAGATTATAGTGTTTGGTATTTGGCATATATATATATGTGTGTGTGTGTGTGTGTGTGTGTGTAATTAATGATGTCATATCCATATATGTTAGGATAATATTACATATGTGTATGAATGAATACAAATCACCTTTTTATTATATATTTGAGTAATATAGTTGTATGATATTAAGTTATTTTATAATACCCTTCAGTTAAGAGTTAGTTGGGAGTTGGTTACTTTTCCTCTCAACCTTTGGAAATCTATTTATATGCACTACTTTCTCATTTGAAGAGAGGGGATTTTGGGGCTGAAGCATTGAGGAGAGGATGGCCTTACTTTTCATGGAGATTTTGGAGAGAAAACTTGGAGATGTGAGGGAGAATTGTAAGCATATGTCTTTAAGAATTTTTGGTTATTTTTGCTTTTGGGAGAGAGACATTTTTGTGAGAATTTCAGTAGTTGAGAGAGGGATTCTTTTCTGTGGAATTATTTCTTTCTTTCATGGAGATTTTTGAAAGTGGATAGGGTTTGAAGGATGCATCTCAAGTTTGAATTTGTCTTCTCTTTTGTTTCCTTCCTTCTTCGATTCAACCTTCGTAGGACATGAGGTATGGATTGAATATTTTAGTTACTTGATGTCTTTCATAGATTATGAATCTATTTATATATTATCATTATTTATTATATCTGTACTTTTCATTTCTATGGTTATTTTAAAATTTTGAGTTTTTGTTTGTAAGAATTGGCATGTGTTTTCCTAGGGTTTTTAGCAACCTATTTTTGGAGATCTATTATTATAATAATTTAAATTACATCTATGGTTTTACTAAATTAATTTTTTGGATGTAAAATTCACAGATCTCAAATGGGTATCTCTCTGATTTTATTTTTAGGGCCGAATTAATGCCTTATTTTTGACATTTTGGCAGACTATGCCTGTCCATTCTTGATTCCAAATTTTCTGTCAAATATATTCATATGCTACAGGTTGATATGATTATATAAAAGTCTTAATTTGATATAAAATATTCTCCTAAGTCTTATCTTTCATTTCCAATTGGTTTGGAGAATTTTTATTATGTTTTGTGAAAATTACAATCATTTTAGTGAAGGCAGGTCTGAACCGTAACCAAAGTTTTCTGTTTTAAACCAGAAGTCATAACTTTTTTTCCCACTATTGGATCTTCATAAAAATAAAATTGAGAGTCCATAATTATGTTATCTAAATCTCCACCAAAGCGATTGTATTTATTATTTGTTTTGTGGAAGATATGGATGACTGTTCTATGATGACTATTCTTTGCATTTAATCCTTGCTTGAAATAATTCAATTTAAGAACATCATTAAGTTTTAGGGTTTTGTATGGTTACCAGAGGCTATTAGAATTTTTTTTTTGGTTAATTAGATCTATGTGTACTTTGAATATGTTTATAATATCACTTGAATGTCTTCTTATATGTTTGGAACATTCTAAATGCCATATTGGGTTTAGGGTTGTCAAGTGGAATAGGGACAACATATGTTTTCCTAAACTCAATCAAATGTTGTTATGGGATTGATATGAATTCTTGATGATGGATCTATTATGTTCTTATGATTTTTATATGTATGTTAGGGAACCTAAGTACACTAGGTGAGTGGCTCATAGTGAGGGGCCGGGGCCCTAAGTGACTAGTACCAGGATAACCTACTATGAGTTATTTAATCAAGTGATAACCTAAATAAATAAATTGGGAATGGGAGATTATTGGAATGGAAAATTACACACTAATCAAGATTAATTGTGTCTCACCCATGCCTTTAGTGCTAGTAAAGACTAAGGATGGGAGTGGGAGAAGGTACCTATGCGTAGGTACGACTGAATGACCTTGTCTGTACGAGAAGCATTCGGTTCCGCATGTGCTTACTTGGGGGCCAGGGCCAAGAGTGGCTAGTACCAGGACAACCCAAGGGGTGAGGGCTATGCGATGACACTCACTTAGCTTGTAGCTTAGAGTCTCTACCAAATTTGATCATGCCTCTGGTAGTCCTTGTGGTCTTCTTGTCTTTTCTTTTGTATTGTGACTTTGGGAAAATTTTATCACCACCTTAGGAATTTCCTAGTTGTTACCTCTTGTATGGGCCTTTGGTTCTATCTCCTAGCTTGGGGGAGTGGGCCTATTGGTTCCACGTGGTTGGGTGGTTAATATTTATATCGAGGTATTGTTCGTGATTCTTTGGATGATCCTAGCACATATTCCTTTCCAGATCTGCAGTTGAAGATTTCTTATTGGATATTTTAATATGTTGAGATGTACTTATGTATCTGTATTCATGTAATTTTAATCTCCTAAAAAGAGTCTTGTAGTATTGATGTAATCTCAATTCAAAGCAATGCATAAGGGAATGGGTAGTTCTAGGTAAAAGAAAGGGAAAAGAATGTGGAATATTGGACATGTTACTAGCATTAAAAGAAAGTGTTTATGTTATTTCTCCTATCCTCTTGTGTTGTCCATATGTAAAGGAAATAATCTTAATTATAGTTATATATAATGATGTATCACAACAATAATGTATTCTCTCTTGATGCAAGGATCCAAGGAAATTATTGAGAAATGATAGATTAGTGATTGGAATTATTAACAATGAATGGTTATGAAACAATGCAATAAAATAGTAACTTGATTATAATGTTAATACTTGGTTCATGTTAATGAAGTACCTAGGATAATGCCTACCTTAATGAATATTAATCTCTTACCTAAATTATTAGAGAAAAGTGATATAAAGGATAGTAGATGTAGATGAAATCAATATGAATTTATGGAATGAGTTGATAAAAGGAATCATGAAGTTGGATGATTAACCTATGTTTAATAAAAGAAATAAGTTAGGGACATTTAACTTGATGTGTTAAAATGAATGTAGATCTTTTAAGCTCATGATTCAATGGATATCTTATGCATGTAAATGGTTTATATGATGTTGCTTTAGTAGCAACGTTAGGGAACCCGTGAGGACTTAAGTTTTATAAATCTTACATTCAAGTAGTAGAAAATTATTTCTTCTTTTAGAAATATGAAGTGTGATGATGAATATTATTCTAGTTAAAATATTAAAAAAAAATTACTACTTGCATTTTATAGAGGTTTATGTCTTGTCCTCTTGGGTTGCCTAGTGGGGCATTACACAAGTGGCAAGTTAGCAAGGATCTAGAAACCTAACTTACCTTGGGATGAGGGCAGGAGAGAGGAATGCTTTAGAGTCTTTAGGAAAAGAGACTAGGAAGCTAGACACTTCATGACTATGCTAGTTGGGGATTTGAGAGGGAGAGATTTTGAGAGAATTCTAAGGGATCTGAGGAGTGAAGGAAAAAGCTAGGAAGGAAGGACATTGCTCTTCTACAAACCTCCATTTCAATTTCTTAAGAAAAAGGTTGGTGGATCTATCATGTTTGTATTTATGTAAATGTATTGTGAAGATAACACTTTGTGTGAATTTTGTGATGTTTAGTTGCATTGTGCTCATGTGAATTTTTACTCTTGTTTTCTACTTTTTGGTTTTGGAGTGTTGTGGGTGTGCAAGATAATTCTCATCTTTGGGAGGATTTTAGAATGTCTTGGGGTGAAGGATTTAGTTGAGAATTCTATATGTTTGCGAGCTTGGATGTATGAGCATCTTTGAGGCCTACTTATGTTTTAGTTTGGGGGCCATAAGGGAAGTGTATAATGCTCTTTGTGATGAGCTGGTATGTTGGGAAAGGGCCTTGTGAAGGCATGTAAGAATGAATTGTATTACTTGTTTTATGAGTAAGGCATCTCCATATGAGAAGTTTCCACCTTCACCCATTTAAGGATCCAATTTTGATCCAATGTGCAAGCTTGGGAAGGGAGTAAAATGTGTATGTTCTTGTACCAATTTGTAGATTGTATGTTTTATGTATGTGTTGCATGTTTGTTTCCCTTCCATTCTTGTTTCCCCTAACTCAGGGGTGGCCATGAAATGGCCTAGGCTAGGAGGTGAGCCTCCATGGTCATATGGAAAAAGTTTTGTGTTGCAGGTTTTGTTTGCATGGTGCAGAGATGAAGTTTAAGTTAAAAGATGAGAAATTTAAAGGAGTGTTCTATGTGTATTAAGCTTAAGTAATTTTTCTCTACTCATATTGTTTTCCATGATATTGTAATGTAAAACAGTAAAAACTGGAATTAAGGCTTAAATATTTTTCTCTTGGAAGAAGGTTTTAATACTAGTTGTATTTCAAATTAATTCTTAGTAAATTTATTTTCTTCATTATAGTTAAATTTCCTGCTACTATAAAAAGAAATTGTTGTGGTTACATGAATTTGTTATGGCATGAAAATATTTAATTTATTAATTGTCTTAATTTCTAGTAAAGTTTCTGTTGTTGAAATGTCATAATTTGTTATGTTAAGAAACCAATTTCTGAAAAATTGTTAGATGATTTATAAATTTTTGAAATCCCTAGTAAATGAATTAATCATATTGCTATATTATGTTTACAATCCTATGTTTTATCCTATTGTTTAATTTCTAGAAAGTTTAGTATACATTTAAAGAGAAAGATTTTGTTGTGTTTTGTCCCATTAGTTTTGGGCATTACATGGGACTTTCTCTCTACCTATTCTGCTTACTAGATCCATTAGGCAGGGTTGCCTTCTTGCCCCTGCTCTATTTGTTATCACCCTTGATGCCTTATTCTACCTCCTTAGAGATGATACCTTATCTCCTAAAGTTTATGGCATTAAGATGCCAGATGACTCTGAATTGCTCAACATTCAGTTTTCTGATGATACCTCACTCTTCCAGGAGCTCTCTAGGCATAACATTGATTGCCTCAATAAAAAAACTCGATATTTTTGGTAGAGCCTCTAGTGCTTAGATCTCAAGCTCCAAATCTATTTTGCTTGGGTGGAAAGAAGAACCACTGTACTGGCTTCAATAGTTTGGATACTCATGGGGAGGACCCAACAAGATAGTTAGATACCTTGGTATCCCATTCTCTATCTCTCCCTCTCTTAAGGATATGTGGCTATGGGTCAAAGAAAAGATTGATAATAAGCTTAATAAGTGGAACAATAGGGTTATCTCCCTAGCTAGTTGGGTTCAAGTCTTCCAAAAGATCCTTTATTCCTACAATATCTACTACTCTTCTTGGATGTTCAACAATTACCAAATCTTTGAAATTCAAAAGTCCATCAGATGTTTCCTTTGGTCTAATGGCAAGGGTAAAAGAAAGGCCCATGCGGTCAAATGGATCTAGTGCCACATAGACAAGAAACTTGGGGGGCCAGGTCTTAAAGATCTCAGAATGCAAGGAATTTCCCTTACTGCCAAATGGATATTTCATTCTTTGGAAGGGCAAGAACCTTGGAAGATTCTTGTCAGAAACAACATTCAAAATGGTGTCCCCAAGCTTTCCGAATCATGGAAAGCCCTCCCATTATGTGATCTAGTTGTTGGTAGATTTTTTGTGTCTATCCAAGGCACTTGGGTTTTCAAGTCCATCTAGAAATCTTGGGAGCATGTGCGCAAACTTATTGACAACTCTAGCATTAATTATAACTACACCCTGCATGGGGAGAGATCGATATGGTGGAATCTCTACCATAATAATAAACCCCTTGCCTTAACCCAAGGCTATTCTGCTAGGTTGTGGTATAATAAGGGCATTACGTGTCTTATGGGCATCTTGGAGCATGATAATCTTATTAGCTGGGAGGTTCTTAGTAATGAATATGACCTCCCTGCCTCCCATAAGAGAACTTACATTATTTTAAAGTGCTTGTGCTTCTTTCAACCTTCCCAGAAACATTGATGTTGACTCCCATAGATTCCTCTCATTTCGTTGGAAAGATGGATCCCTCCTCTCCAAAATCCATACCAAGGATATTTACAAGTTGCTCAACTATGACACTGCGGTGATTGATCGCATTAACTCCCCTTGGTATGCTGACTCTAGTACCTCTACTTGGTAGAATAACTTTGAAAAATTATGGAAGTCTCCCATCCCCCCAAGATCAAATGCTTCAGGTGGCAACTCATGTTGGATAGAATGCCTATCAGGAATAACTTGGTTGCTTATGACTTATGCTTTGTTTGTAGGATGCCTGAGACTACGCGGCACATCTTTTTTTATTGCACTTTTGCTAAAGAAGTTTGGTTGATGTTTGGAATCTCTCTTACTGAACATGTCTGTACTCTTGATATTATTACTGGTTTCATTCATGGGCTTAATAAGGATGCTAATATGTTCTGGCAAATTCTTTCTTCTTTCATCCTTTGGTTTATTTGAAAATTTTGAAATGAGGAAAAGTTTTAAGGCAATGATAGGTCTCTTACTAGTTTTCTTAGAAAACTCATACATTATAAAATTGTTGTGAAGGTTTGTTTTGTGATGAATCTAGAGAAGGAAATTTTATTGTGTTTCCTCAGGGATGGCCATACAACTATGTACATTTATGAAATGAAAAATGGATTTGAGTGGGCTAGCATTGCAGAGAATCAGACTACCTTTGATGATGCGCTCAAGAAGCTGATCAAGGATCTCAAAGACAATAGAGGTCCTTACTTTGACAAGCTCAAGATGTTTACTCGGATGCTGGATAGGAAGAAGGTGGTGTGGATGGAAGGTCCACAAGGCTGGACCATGTGGTTGGAAAATTATGATGAGATTCTTCATTAGAAGAGTTTTATGTTGCTATCACAATTTGTGAATTTTGTTTCGAGTACTTTTCTCCTCTCTTTTTTGGCTCCTTCTATTGTATATACTACATACTTTTAGTAAGTTAGTGGCTCTGACTTTTTCTACTTGATGGTTGAGGCTCTGCCTCCCATGGCTTTTGTATAAACTCTTTTGAACTCTCAATTATTAATATAATTTTTTTTTATCATTGGTGGATCATGTGGATAACTTACCCTTCATTTAAAATATTGTTTAAATTTTATATATATATATATATATATATATATATATATATATATATATATATATATATATATATATATATATATATATATATATATATATATATATATATATATATATATATATATATATATATATATATATATATATATATATATATATATAATTTAATTATATATAATAGTTTTATAATATAATTTTAAAGATAAATATTTAATATATGTAAAATAGTATAATCTTTTTCTAATTTTTGTTATTTATTCATTTTTAAATTTTATATTTGATTAAAATGATTTATTTATTTTTCTTTTATATTATATTATTATGATAAAATTAGTTTTTGTACATAATAATAACAATAGATGAAAATTATTATAAAAATACATTTAAATTTAGATCAAATAGTTTAGATAATTAATTAATTTTAAAATTTTATATTTATTTGAATAACAATAAATTTTATTATTATAATAATATTTTAAAATTTAAGAACATTTTTATAAAATTTATTTTTAAATATTAATTGAAATTTTTAAAAAAGATTTAACAATATTTTATAGTATAATATTGATTTTTTAGAACTTCTATAAATATACTTATTTTTAAAAAGAAATCAAACAAATTACCATGCGAATTGTTTTTTTAACTATCTAACTTTTTTCTTTAAAAAACAAAGCATAAATTGTGCTCTAAAGATATAAGACAAGTTCTATAACTTATATGTTTATGACTATTTACATATTTATCATAAATTGTGACATAACAATAAATTTATATGTCCATTGATTATTAGATGATTGATGTATGAAATGTCATCAACAACTAATATTTTCAACTTTGAAAATGGTGCATATTTCTTAGGTCCAACTTTTGTGACAAGATTTACACAAATCTATCAACATTGGAAGGAACTTAGCTACTTTGCAACCTTGTCTTTTATTACAAAGTCTTTGTGTAATTTAAAATATTTGAAAAGTAAATTATTTAATACATTTTATAATTAATGAACTTTTATAATTATTAACATGTACTAATAATCAAATGAAAGAACCTTTCAGAATTCCTCCAACAAATCTAGTCTTGATTGAAAGCTTTGTTAAATATTTTGTGTGATTCACCTTTTCACCCAAGGGAAGAAAAAAGATAATCAAATTATCTTTTATTACAAAGTCTTTCCATAATTTAAAATATTTGAAAAGTAAATTATTTAATACATTTTATAATTAATGAACTTTTATAATTATTAATATGTATTAATAATCAAATGAAAGAACCTTATAAATTAAGCAAATTAATAATTGTAAATAAAATAGATTAATATATATTTTAAATCATAGAGAGGTCGCTATTGGCATGAAGAGGATTGACACATAGAGGATCAGTTATAGGTCTTAGTTTTTTCATGGGCAAGAAGCACTCTAAAATGACACAGTTCTTACATCAAATTATTAGTTCCTGCTGGAGAACTATAGGCAACGACCAGAATCTAACTAGTGATTAAACTTTTTAATTTTAGAATATAATTGGTGATTAAATATTTCAGTTTTAGCCATTCAAAATGAATTATTTTTTCTAATAACATTATATTTTAATATTTTGTAAAGTTAAAAAGTAAAATAATTATTAAATTTTATCATTGGTGGATCATGTGGGTAACTTAATCTTCACTTATTACTCCTTTTGAAATCAATTTTTGAGGGTTTTTCACATTTAAAATATTGTTTAAATTATATATATAGTTATTTAAATTATATAAATAATTTAATTATATATAATAGTTTTATAATATAATTTTAAACATAAATTTTTAATTTATGTAAAATAGTATAACCTTTTTCTAGTTTTGGTTATTTATTCATTTTTAAATGTGATATTTGATTAAACTAATTTATTTATTTTTTTCTTTTATATTATATTATTATGATAAAATTAGTTTTTATACATAATAATAATAATAAGTGCCACATAGTGGCCAAGTACTTGCCTTTAATTTTGTAATTAATTATAATTATAATTTATCATTAAAAGTAATTTTGATAATAAAATAATAATTATATTTTATTTTTAAATGATGTACAATATTAAGATTTTATAATGGTTATATTTATATAATAATATTATTAATAAGTGTAATATGTAATATATTAAATAATTTTTAATAAAATTAGCATTTTAGTGTCATTTAGTTTTAAATATTTTATTATATACTTTTTAGAGGAATTTTATTTTATTTTATTTTTAAATTAATAAAAAAATCATAATTTTTTTCAAAATTTTATTTCAATAGTCATAATTGTAAAAAAAATAAATAAAATTATTGAATATAAAATTTTAAAATTTTATAATCTATAATAAAAACATATATAAAATAATTTATATTAAGATAAATATTTATTAATAATAATTCTATTTTAATATATAAAATCATATGAGATACTTAATATATATACTATCCTATGTTTAGTTCATTAAATAATATTAGTGTATTTAAATGTGACTAAAGTTTCATCATTTTTCAATACAATTATATAACATTTTAAAACATATATGATATTTAAATCCATATAAAACTGTACCTAGTAACATCATTTTATTATGTATCTTATGTTTACTATTTATCAACTAAAATGATTAAAACTTAACTATATTTAAATACAATCATATAACATTATAAGTATGTATAATATCTAAATCCATCTAAAATATACCTAGTAATATCATTTTCATAGCATGTAAAACTTTTAAAGAAAGTACAAGTTGTAGGCAAATAAAACTAAAACAAAGTACAAGTTGCAATGTTATTGGTCTCTTCTCTCATGTTAATTTAAAATTGATTGGCATAAATTTTTTCAGATACACAAATCAATCTAATTTTTTCAAATACAATTTGATACAGTATAGAAAACTTATACTATCCTATGGTAATTGTTATTAATTAATATATTGAAATTTTTATTAATTAATATATTGAAATTATTTGAAACCAGGTATCTGTAACTACCTTAGAAAAAAGAATAATATATCCAAAATAATGAAAATAATAAATTAATTAAATGCGTTTTGACTGTAACTGTCATGCCTTATGTTGGCATACAAGATGCATTTTTTTGTAAACAAAGAACATTCAGAATTGTCTCATAAATTTGCAATGTTTGTAAAGCAAAGCATAGTATAAAAGTTGTATCTTTGTTATATGTACAATATTTTATATAGATGTCCTAAACTATGACTAAGTAGTGAAGCAAGAAAGAAACCAAAAAGTTATAACTTTGTTATATGTACAATGTTGTACTACGTCCTCTCTAGAAGGTAGTATTTTGATGTAGTTTGAATTTTGAATCATCTGCAAATTTAATGAAATATTATTAGTATTATTTGGCAAAAGAGTGAATTACAATTTGTTGATAAATAAGTAAAGAGTAGCTTCTGTACCTGGTTTGATGATTCAATAAGAGGCATACTATTATCTTCAAACTTAATGATGACGTTGTCTTGATTGAGTGTGTACTTTACCTCTTTTTGTAACCTATGCACTGCAAATATTATCTTTATCTTGTGTTGTATGTATTGTTCATAGGTAGTTTCTTGCAACTGGGGAAACATGGTAACAAACATTTCCTTATATAGAGTACATTATACTTGGTTTTTGCTTTCGGTGGTGAGAATGCAATGTAGGCAATGTGTGTAGGTGTACTCTGTTTCTTCATTGCACTTAATGCAATGAGCCATATTGTTTTTTTCTATGGAAAAGTCTATGCTGTTGTAGTTGCATTTAGAGCATGTTGGTTGAAATGGTATAGAGAAGGCATTTGCAACTCGGAGTACTTCGTGCACCTGTGTGAGAAATTAAAAAAGGCAGTTAATTTATAAGGTACTCATGCTTGATTAGTGAACTACAAATCTATTTTAATGATATGCATAGTTAGGAAGATGTTTGAATAATTTTTAAGAAGCTTACCTCATATGTTGTGTTCAGCAATTTGAGAAGACTTTCTTTTATTTCTTTGTGTGTGAGCTCTCCAATAAATGTAGACTGGCCAGTGTAAAACATTTGTTCCTTTGTATTACTTCTCCTCACTATGCTTTTGAATAGGATAAGTGGGTGGTCTTTGCTTTGGACAAGCTATTCAATGTGTAGATATTGATGTAGCATATTTGGATGAAAAGCTACCTAGAAAAAAAAAATATTTATCATGCATTGTTAGTGATTAGAAAAAAGAAAATGTGTATTGTATTGGAGGTGGATGGTTAGAGGATTTTACCCGTGCATGGTTGAATTATGTGTCTCCATCTTTTATGTCCACTGTATTCATGTATGGTTTTCTCTTTGCAGCTACAACAATGGCACCCAATGTTCCTATTGTGTATTGTTATGTGCTTTCAAGAAGAAGCTGAATTGTGGTGCTCAGAATGAACAAATTTTGTTCATAGACTTGAGATATGTTTTCAATTGTACTTGTTTGAGTCAAGAGCAAAATGCAATCATAGTCTCCATGGTCATAATTAGTTTTAGGGGAGATTTCAAAGTTTTTGAGACAAATGCTTGCTCCAGGGTAGATTTTCTTTTCAAACATTTGAATGAAATGTTTTGTAAGATTAAGAGTGATTGTCATTTCTCCTTTGTTGTCAGTGATGTCTACCTGGAAGACTTCTATTGCATTTTTGGCCTTGTCAAGATGAGTCTTGTAGGTAAAAATTACATCACCTTCGAAGATTTTTGCACTTTTGTGTAAGTTGAGTTCATCAATTGAAACTATATTTGCGTTTTCTTTTTTAAGTCTGTAAGGGAAATGCAATGTTTTAGTTACAAGTACTATACATTTATTACAATTGTACAATGTAATAGAAGGACTATTTGAAAATATGAAAGGAAGGAAAATGATTTAGTACAATCTTATACAATATATCATCGCACTTGCAGCATTAGGTGCATAATAGTTTTTTTTTCTACACTAGTGAAGATTGCATATTAATAACTTAGCATTGCTTATGATAGTGATGATATGTCTATTAACAAATGTTTGTGTATGAAAATTGTATGAATTACAAAATACTTACATCTTTACTTGTTGTCCCTCTATTTTTTTTAGTGTCTTCAATCTTGTAGCATAGCAAGAGTAAGTGGTAGTTTGTAAAGAGTTGGAAAAAGGGAAAAATTAATAATTATGGATGCATCAATTATAAAGTCAAAGTAAATGTACTTACATTGTGTTCTTTTTTATATAAGTCGAGAATTAGACATATGCAATTATGATCACTCCAGTATGCATCTATTTTGTAGATTTTGTAATATGTTTTGTTAATGTTTGACTAGTCATGGTCAATTAGTGATTCTTGTAAGACACTATTTTTGTCTAGCAAAAATGTTATATTCATTGTGTCGAAAAATACTTGTAGTTTATTCATTTTCTTATTATTTTCATGCATGTTGATATTGAAGTCACCTACAATTATATTATTCAAATTTGGTTTAGCATTTTTCATGTCATTCTGTAAAATGCTTATAATTGATGAGACTCTTGTATTTGGTGGTGAGTACAAGTTGAATAATGAAATAGGAATGCTAGATATTAGTAGTTATGTTTGTAGGATTTTGATTGTATTTGAATAGTATTCTTGTGAATGTGTAATTTGTATATGTTTTTTAGTTGAAGTCAAAAGTCCATGATGACGGTACATTGTAATTGATTGAAATTGTTTGAGTTTTTGCAAAGCAGTGAGTTGCGGATTATGTGTCTCTTGTAGGCATATTATATTGGCATCTAATAGATCATAGTCATTGGTAATATCATCGATATGCGAGTTTAATGTTCTTGTATTTAGCGAGATAATAGTTGTTAAATTTGTGTCATTTATATGTTTTGGGATTGTGAATTCCCACTTTGCTTCTATGCGTAAACGATGCATTTCATTAATAATTTTAGTGTTTATTTTGAAATTTTTTTGTGTTAGTGGAGTAAGTAAATATAGGGACTGTACATCTCGAACACATGACAATGCAATGTATACTAGTCCATGACTATTGACTCGAAAAGGATCAAATGCAAGTTTGTCTAATGTAAGTCCTTGTGATCTGTGAATTGTTCGTGCACATGCTAGTTGTATGGGGAATTGTTTTTGAATTGTTATTTTTGTCATATTTTTTTTAATGGATAGGGGCTTTGCAATTTGTAGTATTGGTACCCATTGTTTTGAAATGTTGTCAGTGAACAAATGTCCTAATTTTGATGCTTGACTTAGACCAATATTTTTTTCATTGAATTCAATCTAGATTACTTCAGTTTTGTTTATAGTTGTATATGTTTTAAAAATTTCATCAGCTCCATTTACGAGTCCATCATTTATGTCATAGTTTCCTGCATATAATTCGACAAGCATGTTGATTTTAAGTGTTATTTGTTGTGGTAGACTTTTTTTGTATGCATTTTTGTGTTGCCATAATTATCTTCTTCCTCATCGATTGTATTTATAATGATTGGTTCATTATTTACAATTGATAACATTTTGTTATTATGTTGTTGTACAGATTTGTTTGTGTAGAAAAGATATGTAAATCTTGGATCATTAGGTGGGTTGCGATAGAAAGTATTATTGATGTATTCTATATCAGTATCACTTTGTGAATTAGTTCATATTTTGTTTAGAATTGAAATGAACTTTTCATTTTTTTTGGCACATTGTTGTGTTTAATTCATAGCATGTTATCATATTTGTCCAAAAAGTGTATGGTAGTTTTTCATTGTTCACTATAGGAGATTCAAACGTGTAACTATCTTGTATTGGTTGTGCTTGGTAAAAGTCTCCGCTAAATATGACGTCAACACCACCAAAATTTTTTGTTGGGCTATGTTTTATTTCTCTCATTCTTTTGTCAATTGAATATAAAAAGTGACTGCCTATTAAGGATGCTTCATTTATAAGCAAGACTTGTAATTCTTCGTAATATTTTTGCAAAGAGTCTATTGTTTCATTGCTAAGTGGAGTAAATGTGGATTTGTTGAAGGGCATTAGCAGTGCATAGTGGATTTTTGTTCCTCCTACATTGAATGTTGCTTTTCCTGTGTAAGCCATGATAAGACCTTTTTATTTTAGTGGATCCAAAAATGGGGTGGAGTTGTATACTCGCAATAACATTTGGAAAATTGCTTTTGCGGTGAAAGTTTTTTCTGTTCATGCACCACCTGTGAGAAAAAGGTACAATAGTTTGTGTTTGTCATTTTGTTTTTTAATTGCAATGTCTTTTAGAATAGCTTATTGTTCTCGATTTAGGTTTTGTCTTAGCTTATAATATATTGTTGTCAACAAGGTTTAGATTTTTTACAATTTGAAAGCCCATATCAAATCTATTCATATGAGGTTTTTTTTGTAAGTATGATAAGTCTGAAGCGAGGTCATATGTTTCTATATTAGTATTATTTTTTGTTTTTTTGTTGGAATGATTTTCATTTTCAAGCTCATCTACTTGAACTTGTTCAATGGAATTGTCTATATCTCCCCATATTGAATTGAACTTGTATGTATAATTCTTTTCATTTTCTTTAATTTCATTTTCATAGTGATTATATGCTTCTTGAAATGTTGTGAACCCATTTGTTATTGTATTTTCATCATTTTGAAAAGGTACATACAATAATAATTTCTCTCTATAATAATTTTCGTAATCGAGGTGCTTGTTATACTTAACAAATCTAATTATAGTAAATTTGTTTCGCTTCACTATTTTTCTTTTAAGAATTCTATATTGCGATGCAAATTGGGTTAGGAAAATGTGTTTCAATTCAATTGGTTGAGTTATGTAGTGTTTTATAAGTGATTTACACATTATTTCACTTGACTCATTGGGCTCAGTGCTTAGTAGCAATTTTGATTTTAGAATGAAAGTACGGTCTTGTTGTGAAGATGTGTTTATAAATACACATGGTCGAGAGCTTGAATTTAGGGGTAGTGATAAGATTATGTGCACTGCGAGTTGGGTAGACATTTGCTGAAGGTTAAGAAAAGTATTTCCTAGACGATGAATCATTTGTATGGCATCAATTTTTATTGTTTCGTGGTCCTTCCTTATTTTTCTAAATGTTCTTGTCATAGATTTGTCTACTTTTGTCATGTATGATGAGCAGTACATTGCAGCTGCATATGCATTGAGCACAAATTGTGCATCAGTGTTCGCTTCCCATAATGGGGGTATTTTCTTTGCAAAACTATTATTCCAAATATTTGTTGGATGTCTTTTCAGGAATATTGTTGGTTTTGTCAGTGTTGATTGTATTGCTTTTATGTAGTCATTTTCATATATGTTTATTATGGCCAAGAAACTTTCAAATGTAATTGTTTCTTCATACTCTTGTTCTTGTATAGTTTTAAATATTTTATTTGCATTACTTATGATTTTCTCATCAGTTGTTTCTATTGGTTCAAGTATTATTATGGTTCGCATTGGGTGGAGAGGGTAATTATATCGAAAATGTGTTCTTTTGTTTTCTTTGCAACTTCTCGTATGATAGTGTTGATGTAGTTTAGCAAGTTGTGGATTTAGTATTTTTGTGTTGCATGTGATATAGTTGTCTACAAATTGTTGAATTTCTAATTTGTCTGATATACCATATGTTGGAGCGTTTGCAATCCATATCAATGCATGATCATGTTCATTTCCCCTATTTTGGAATTCAGTAATGAAAAAGAAATCTTTCACATGACCTAGAATTGTATCATCTGTAGTAAGTAGTTTTTTTAAGCAACTTATTTTATGTCTATAATAACGGCTACAAATGACAGGACTTTTTCAAATAAGGTAGTCAATGTCATGTTCCATTTGTTGTTTAGCGTGTCTGTTGGTTGGGTGATTTTGGTATAATTTAGTGATTGCCGAGGTTAATGGTTTCTACATGTGCTCTGCACTTGAAAATGTCAAAAAGAATGTTGGAGGTCCAAGTTGTCCAATCATTGCGAAAATGTTTTTTTTTGTTTGATGTAGATAATCTGGAGATATATGAATATGTTTGAAATCCATGTATCCAATGTTTGATTTTAGAATTTTGTCTAAGTTTGGCTTATTTTTAACATCTTTTGCAAGAAGGGTGTGTCCTTTTAGTTGACCCTTACAAATTCATATTGATATACTTGACATAATTTTGTCAATGATAATCTTTATTGCTTTAAAAAAAATATTAGTGGTGTGTGATGCAAAGTCACCACTAGAGTGCAGAACCTCCCATTGTGCAATTTTTTGGTATTTGTATTTCTTTGTTATGTCTTCATCTCGTGGATCACCAAAGAATAGAGTAGGAAAGTTCATTTCCTCTGCATATCTATCCTTGAAAATACCAAGTAGCTGATTTCCTTTAGCAGGTGCTATTTCAATAATTTTATCATTCATGTCATAAATAGATCGAGATTTTGTAAATCCATGTACAAGTGTATCAATTTTGATTTCTATTTCATTGCTAGATTCTATATCTTCAATATTTGAGTGAGTGTCAGTATATATGTCTTCTATTTTGGAAATAGTATTGTCTTGTTCTAATTTTGTTTGCCAATTTTTGTCTATTATATTGTTTTCTTCTTTGTACAATTTCTTTTTTGATAAGAGTTTTAATGATTTCATTATTAGTTCAGGTCGAACAATTCTGACTTGATATGGTGTCTTGTATTCTAGTTTTCATTTTAGTGCAACAACAATTGTGGTTGTCTCATTTATTGGCCGAGGTAGCAATCTTTGCATTATAGTTATATTTGTGGGAACATTAATAACTGACCCTGTTAGTCCAAATTATGATCGTTTGTGTCCCCATTGTCTTGTCTATGCAAAAGCAAGTCATGGTGATATTAGTCTTTCTTCAAGTTTAGATAAAGATGACAAGGAAGGAAGACACTTATTTCGTCTCATAAATGATGGAGTGGAAAAGGATGGTAACTTACCATTGTGCAACATTACTTTACAATAATTGCATACATTTACGATGTCGTCTATATGATTAGTATTTGTGAATTTCAAGTACATCTGTTGTTCTTTTTCATTTAGCTTTTTCAATTTATGAGAGAAGTCTAATCGTTTGCAAATGTAGCATTTATGCTAAGGTGTATCTTTAATTGCTACTAAATATGTTGTCGGATTCTTAGTTTTAGTTTTTGCTATTCTAGGGAGAGATTTTTCTTTTTTTGGGTTTTGGGTACATATTATTTGTTTTAGGCGATGTAGTTTTATTTTACTTATTGGTTTACTTGTTGTCTTGTCAATGATGTCACTAATTATTGATGGAGGTGTTTCTAGTGTTTGTTTTGTAAGTCCATTATTAATTGATTCCATATCATATAATTTTGATTTTTGATGGTTCAATTTCATTGCTTCTATTTTTGTTATTGGTACTAGTGGTTCGTAATGTACATGTGTAGTATTTGTTTCAAATGATATAATGTTCAATATGGTTTCTGTATTTTCTTCAGTTTTGAAAATGTGTACAATTTGTTTAGTTATTGGCGACCATAAATTGATTGTGATTTTTAGTATTTTTGACAACCAATGTAA
The DNA here is from genome assembly GCA_027943335.1 of Chamaecyparis obtusa. Lineage (NCBI taxonomy): Eukaryota > Viridiplantae > Streptophyta > Pinopsida > Cupressales > Cupressaceae > Chamaecyparis > Chamaecyparis obtusa. The sequence continues at coordinate 371,786 of BSBK01008158.1, forward strand.
GCAAAAGTCCCATCCCTCAACTTTTCTATGACAATATGACATTGCCAATTTGATAATGTAGTCCTTCCAATTTGCATTGGATATATTTGATTGTGTAATATGTGTTTGTAAGTAACGATCCAAATAATACTTTAAGTTTGATGAATTTTGTTTCATTGAATTGCAAAAATATTGTGCAATGTATAGGCATAAACATTGAGTTTCAAATTCTTCATTCATCAAGTACTGTATACTATTGAAGAGACTTTCCCCACAATTTGTTATTGCAATAGTCTTCATTTGAAGACCTTTTTTTTCTATGTCAGGTGCAATATTTTCCCAATAGGTTTGTAATGATGTACAAAAATATGTCAAGTATTTTGATGACACTTGACTTGGTACACCAATTTTTTTACAAATCAAAGGCTCATAATGACCACAAATTGGGTTTTCATCATGAAATAGAATAGAATATGTATGTTTGTGTTTATTATTATTGAAATGTAGATATTTTTTCTTTGTAGTAGTTGACCGAAATGCAATCAATATGTTTAACCATTTGTAAAGCCATTTGATACAAAACGTATCACCCCATAGTCCTCTTTTTGTATATGGAATTGTTGGTGATGCTGACAATCTCATTTTACCTAAATAAGTAGTAACATCACATATACCATTCAAATCATTTAAGATATCTGGATGCAATTCTTATGAAAATTCTTGCAATGCATCGATATCGTGTTTTTCCACACATGAAGAAAAGTACTCTATAACCCCTTTTCTCAAGTCGTTTGAAGTATAATGGAAATGAAGTAATACTTCAAGAGTATCGAATAGGCAATCTCCTACGGTGTAAGAGAATGATTGTAACCTGAATAAATTTTCATTTTTCAAAGCAATATCAATGGTTGGTAAGTGTTCTTGTTTATGTTTCATGTGATTCTGAAAATTGAGATTATTAGTCACTTCTTTTTTTTCATTATTTCTTAATGTTTCTTTTAATTCATGCAGGGATTTTTTTTGTATTTTTCTTTATATTGTTTTCATAGACTAATTGATTAGTTTCACAAGAGATTGTGTGCAATTTTCTTTTTTTAACAACTGGTGTCATAACATGTGCTGGATGAAGTGGTTCATAGTGTATGTGCAAGTTTTCTATTTCAAATGATATAATATTGAATGATTTGTTGATATTATTTTCCATTCCAAAGATGTGTTTGACTTGTCCACTAGTTGAGCACCATAAAACTATCTTCATACTGAAAATTGTTGCTAGCCATTGTAGACAAAAAGTGCCACCTTCTATTTTGCCTTTTTCATAAGGCATTGCCAATCGCATAATATAATCTTTCAAATTAGTAATGGATGATACTTGTGGGAGTAAGTTTTGTGTTAAGTAATTATACATATGTTATTTGTATTGTTACGATTATGTTTTGTTACATTGCAAAAGGATTGTGCAATGTACAATCTTAAAGATTGAGTGTCAAATTTGCCACCCAATAATTTACATATTGCATTAACCATACTTTCACCACAATCTGTTGTTGGTGGTTCTTTATTTTGTAGACCATGAATCATTATTTGTTGTTCAATATCTAGCGAACATACTTGTAATGTTTTGCAAAATTTTGAAAGGTATTTTGGCACTATATTGGTATAACTTATACTAGTTTTCTTGCAAATTAATGGTTCATAGTGACCACATAGAGGATACTCGTCATGAAATAAAATAGAATACATTTGTGTATTTGATTTGTTGAAGTGTAAATATTTATTTTTCTTAGTTGTTGACCATAGTGCAATCAATATGTTTAACCACTTACATAGCCATTGTATACAAAATGTATCTCCCCAAAGTCCTTTTTATTTCTCTAGTAGAGAAGGCGAAGCAGATAACCTCATTTTACAAATATAATTTGTTACATCTTGTAAGCCATGTAGCTCTTGCAATATAGCTAGTTGTAATTCAAATTGAAATGCTTGCAAGGCATCTATGTCATTTTGAGATACCAACGAGATGAAATAGTCAATAAAACCATTTCGAAGTTCAGTTGAGGTATAATGGAAATGAAGCAAAACTTCAATACTATCAAACAAGCAATCTCCGACAATATAATGAAATGGTTCTAGTCTAAACAAGTTCTCATTTGCCAAAATAGTATCAATATCAATTGTGTTTTCCTTTTTTAGTTTTGTATAACTTTCAACATCAATAAGATTGGTCATTTCAACCATATTGATCAAGTGCAGTAAGGGTAAATGGAATTGCACTTACTTGGAATGTGCAAATTCAATCGAACAACTTGCATTGTAGCTTGTGTTGTATAATTCTGAATCTTGTGTAATACTATTCCAATTTTACAAAATATACTAGATTAATCATGATATTTGAAATACAAAGGAATTAATATTGTGCAAAGATAATAATAATAATAATAATTTATCTTAAAAGATTATATAATGTTAATATCTATTATTTTTATTTAATATTTTCAATTGAATGGCAAAAATTACATTCTAACAAATATACTATTAAAATATAAATTTGTATTTTAATTAAACTTAAGTCAAAACTAGCTAATAGTCTATGATTAAGGAAATTTCAATTAATTGCATAAGACAATGGATAACTAACAAATGAGTGAAATTTATTTTCTTTTAAAGAAAAAATATTTTTATAACTATAAAAAATAATAATTATGAATATTATTACATATATTTTTATATAAAAAATAAGAAACTTCATCAAACCTGATAAACTAGCATCAAATAAATGAAAAAAAGAGAAGAACTAAAAAAATGGTGTGCCCCACCTCACACAGGTTGTAATTTATATTTAAATTTATATTATGTTTATAATTTAAATAGTTTAAATCTCACCGCAAATAGTTAATTCTAATATTTTAAAATGTGCAACACATTAGGATTCAAAAAAGGAAGCCTACCAAGAAGATACTTAAGACTCATGTTGGATAAGAGAATTAGAACAAATAGGATGTGGGACCCAATATGCAATAGAATGGATTAGAAGACGATGTCTTGGAAGGGAAGGTGGCTATCTATTTTTGGCAGAGAAATGATGCTAAACCCACTTTGCTTGCAACCCCATTTGCAAAACCTTCACTAAGTGTTGTACCTTATGAACCACTCATTAAAAAGCTCCTTAAGCTCATCAATTGATAAGTAGAAGATATTTTCCACAGCAAGTCAAATTGTGATATTGCTATCAGGATTCAACTGTGTAGTTTTTTGAGTCAAACTCATTGACCCATGTTTCATGAGTAGTGGTTCACACAAACCCATCTCTCATCAGAATGAATGGAACACTTAGCACTCATTGGATCTAGGTGATGCTCACAGAGGTGAAGCACCAAGACTTCCCGAGAGGTCACCCATCCCAGTACTACTCCAGCTTGAGCACGCTTAACTACGGAGTTTCCTCCATGGTTAAACCCACTTTGCCTGCAACCCCATTTGCAAAACCTTCACTAAGTGTTGTGCCTTATGAACCACTCATTATAAAGTGCCTTAAGCTCATCAATTGAAAATTAGGAGATATTTTCCACAACAAGTCAAACTATGATATTGCTATTAGGATTCAACTGTGTAGTTTTTTGAGTTAAACTCATTGACCCATGTTTCATGAGTAGTGGTTCACACAAATCCATCTCTCATGAGAATGAATGGAACACTTAGCACTCATTGGATCTAGGTGATGCTCACAGAGGTGAAGCATCAGGACTTCCCAAGAGGTCACCTATCCTAGTAGTACTCCAGCTTGAGCGTGCTTAACTACAGAGTTTCCTCCTTGTTTAAACCCACTTTTCTTGTAAGCTCATTTTCAAAACCTTCACCAAGTGTTGTGCCTTATGAACCACTCATTACAAAGCCCCTTAAGCTCATCAATTGATATGTAGGAGATATTTTCCACAGCAAGTCAAATTGTGATATTGCTATCAAGATTCAACTATGTAGTTTTTTGAGTCAAACTCATTGACCCATGTTTCATGAGTAGTGGTTCACATGAACCCATCTCTCATGAGAATGAATGGAACACTTAGCACTCATTGGATCTAGGTGATGCTCATAGATGTGAAGCACTGGGACTTCCTAGGAGGTCGCCCATTTCAGTACTACTCCAGTTTGAGTGTGCTTAACTATGGAGTTTCCTCCATGGTTAAACCCACTTTGCTTGCAACCCCATTTGCAAAACCTTCACCAAGTGTTTAGATATAAAAGAGGATAAATATGCCACTTTCAAGATTATAGTGTTTAAGAAAGATAAGTAAAAAAAATAGTACATCACATATTAATGCTAAGTAAATAAAGACTGAGTATATCACAGGTTAATGACAACATTTAAGAGGAGTCATTGATGCAAAAGTGCCTCATCAAGTCCATCACTAATTGTTGGTTTGAGTTGTAATATTTATTTCTTAGTAAATTTAAAGTGCAGTTATAAGAATTTGAATTCAATTGTATTTTTTATGATTCTAAATTTCTGTAAAAATTATTAGTTGTCATTTTATTAGGTTCATGCGAGTAAAAGTGAATGACTACCACAACATAAGCTTAAATTACCATATGGAGCCAATCATATAGCCCAAACCAAATTACCCTATAAAAATATTACATAAATCATTTGACTAATATAATGAACTTTCAAAACCATTTCCACCCTCATTTACTTTTTGACACTAATTTATAACTTTTTCATACTAATTTTTTATGAATATTAAATACTTTTCCAATTTTAAAACTTACATAATTTATATTTATACAATACTTAATATAATGCTTTTAAATTCAATTTAATTACTAACGAGTCAAGTGTTTTTTTTAACAACCACGACATTAATACATATGAATAAATATATTGTCGTTCCCTCCCCTTAAACATTAGGTGTTTAAAATCATGAAAAATTGGTCTACAACTAACCCTAGGAAAGTCAATCTACGTGCACAGCATTAAAAAGAAAAGTTCAACATCTTTGAACAGAAAAGCTAGTTATAAAATTTGTCATCTTACTTATAAATATTAGATATTATAAAACTAACTACTGTAGCATAGTCAAATCTCGTCCAGCATAATATAAATCTATTGGAAGTTAGTATAAAACCAACTACTGTTGCATAATCAAATCTCGTCCAGCATCAAATCAAAAAGTTAGTCTACAACGCAACAATTTAAAAGTACGTACCATGTGAAAGGGATTCCTCTCGAGCAGTTTTTAATCGAGAACGTGCCAGATTACTGGGAAAGACCAATCTGTGAAAGCAGCATGTAGTCTAGAACGCGCCCGACTTTTGCTCGGCAAGCCCCCTTAAATACTGATAAGTTCATACCAATTATTTGCAAGCCCGGGTATCCAAACATGGAGTGGGTCAATTCCCCCGCCGAAGAGTTTGTATGTTCGCTCATCTTCCTCAGTTTATTATACTTATTTGTGACCAAAAGTAAGAGCAAGAACAAGGGTGAGTTGGCATTGCCACCTGGGCCATGCCCATGGCCACTGGTAGGCAATCTCCATCTCTTAGGAAGCCTTCCTCATGTGTCTATTACTCAGCTGGGAAAAAAGTACGGGCCCATCATGTATCTTCACTTGGGCTTGGTACCCACGGTAGTGGCCTCCTCTCCTGTCATGGCCATAGAATTTCTGAAAACCTACGATTTGATCTTCGCCAACAGACCACTTACAACGGCGGCCAAGTACATTGCATACGGGAGCAAAGACGTGGTGATGGTGCCCTATGGAGAGCACTGGCGGAGGATGAGAAAATGGATGACAATTGAATTGCTGACGGCCAAGAGAACAGAGACATTCGGGTGGATTAGGGAGGACGAGGCGACTGCCATGGTTAGATCTATGTGGGAGGACAACGAGCACGACGTGAAGTCCGTCAATCTGAGGAAGTACATCTTCGCTCTCACACTCAACGTGATGTGCAGAAGCTTTGCAGGCAGAAGTTACATTGACCATAAACTGATCAGTGGGCAGGATTTTACAGAGATGGTGATTGAGATTATGCATCTCTTGGGAGTAGTTGTTATCAGAGACTTGATTCCCGCTCTTGCCTTTCGCGATTGGGGAGGATACTGCCGCTGCATGAAGGCCGTTCATAAGATATATGATGAGTTTGCTGAGAAGGTCATCGATGAGCACGTTGAGTGGAGAAGGGCGAACAAATTGAAAGCACGTGACAGTGGACGTGATGTTGGACATGGCGGAGAGCGAGAATCAAGGGTTACAAGTATCTCGCGTTCATATCAAAGCAATTATCTTGGTCGGTTCAATTTAAATAATTGCCTTGAGTAGAGACTAGGATTGCTTGTTAGATTTTAGGGTTAGGGTTTTTTCTTTTGTTTAGTCAAGTTCTTGAATTACAAATTTCTGCTAAGATCTCACTAACGTACGAGTTCAATGCTTTCACAAGATATGTTAGTTGGTGGAGTAGACACAACTTCGTCAACTATAGAATGGGCGATGACTGAGCTACTGAGTAACCCTAAAGCAATGCCAAAGGTGAAACAAGAGATTGAACTGAAGGTTGGGAGAGATCGCATTGTAAGGGAGAGTGATGTTGTGAATTTAGAGTATTTGACATGTGTGGTGAAGGAAACATTTTGATTACATCCAGCAGGGCCCTTTCTGGTGCCTCGCGAGACAACCGAGGGTTGCAATGTGGGAGGATATTACATTCCAGCAAAAACAAGGGTGTTTGTGAACGTATGGGCAATCGGAAGGGATCAAAGTTTGTGGGAAGATGCTTTAGAATTCAAGCCTGAGAGGTTTATTGGGTCAAATATTGTAATGTCCCCTTCTTCGTAATAGAATTTAACGATAATAATGTTAAAATATAAGATTGAATAAACAAATAAATATAATTATAATTAAATATATAATTATAATTATGTTGATAAAAATTAATATATATAACGGGTGGTATATATTATGTATATCAAACTAGAAGAGATTTAGTAAATGATTAATAATAATATTATAAATAAATAAATAATATTATTAATTAATATAATAATATATTAATTAATATAGTATTAAAAAAATAATATAATAAACGATACTAATAATAACCGCATAGAGCATCAACATTTGAACTCAATTTGGAGTCTATGATGACATGAGAATATATGACGATGAAACACCTAGCAAAAGAGCAAAAATTGACGAGAAGGAACAAGGAACATTAGCAGTCATCACGCAAGAAAGCGAACATAGACCTTTCCGTATCAAGGGGACACTTAAAGGTCAAAAGGTGATTGCATTAGTTGATACGGGAGCTTCTCATAATTTCATTAGTAAAATATTGGTGGCAAAGAAAAAATTAAGGACTCAAAATTTCAAAGGCTTCAAAGTAGTCATGGGAAACGGCACCATTGACCAATGCACTGAGATCATTCCACAATTAGAAATTACCCTCAATAATCACACCATTAAGGCGGACTTTTATGCATTAGAATTACCAAATGATGCCATCCTAGGTATGCCTTGGATAAATTCCTTAGGACGTTTCACCATGGATAATCCTAACTTAGAAATATGCTTTAAACATGAAGGGAAAGAAGTAACATTAAGAGGATTACCAGATGGCTTCCCCAAGGTAGTATCTTGCAATAGAATAGAGCGCATTCTCAGACATAGTCAAGAAGAATGGATAGCTCAATGTATGAGCTTGGATAAAATGGTTGCACCTAGGAGAACATTGCTACAACACTACACATCATATGTCTATTGGCATGACCCCTTTTAGAGCCCTCTATGGATATGAAGCCACCACCTTCAAAAATCTAATTCCTCTTGAGAGCAAAGTACCCAGTGCACAAGATTTTGTCCAACAAAGTATGGAAATCCTAAAAACTCTCAAGGAAAATTTACAACAGGCACAAAACCAACAAAAGATCTATGCAGATAGAAACCGCATCGAAAGAACATTTGATGTTGGAGATTTAGTCTTTTTACGACTACAACCATATAAACAATCCTCAATCAAGAAAAGTGGAGCAGAGAAACTTAAACCAAGATTTTACGGACCATATAAGGTACTAAGAAAAATTGGTGAAGTAGCATACGAGATAGAACTCCCTGCAAGCAGTAAGATCCACAATGTATTCCATGTTTCCAGACTTAAGAAAGTCTTGGGGCAACAGATAGAACCTTGCACAGAATTACCACCACTAGACGACGAAGGCCAACTTATCCTGGAACCAGAAGTTATCTTAGGCACCCGAGAGAGAAGATTAAGAAATAGAGTGATAATAGAACACTTAATCCAATGGAAGAACTTGCCTGAAGATGACGCCACCTGGGAAAAAGAAGAAATTGTCAAATTGCTTGAGGACAAGCAAAATCAGGAGGGAAGGACTGTAATGACCCTCAATTAAATAAACAATGAACTATTATTTTTCAAGTAATTAAATTATTTTATTTATTAAATTGTTTTAATCAAATAATTTAATAATTGTTTTAATTAATAATTATTTATTAATTGTTTAATTAATAATTAATAATTATTTATTTCAAGTAATTTAATAATTAATTTGTTTATTAATATTAATTAGTAATTGAATACTAATTAATCTAATTATGAATCTGTAAAGTAATTACAAATCAAATTACTTGTTAATAAATAAGACCTCTATTAAATAAATTGTACTTTTAATAATATTTTATATATATTAATTATTAATAATAAATTATTATTATCGAATGGAAAAAAATGAACTAGTAACGTTACATACAATATCGGTTTGTTAAAAACAAATAAAGGATGTGACCGATATAGTATCAGTTTGATATGTTAATCATAGCAACCAATAACTATCGGTAATAAACTCTAAACTATTACCATCATACTTTTATTAAGATCGATGAGTATTATACTCGATCACTGCCGTTTAACATGTTGTCGCGTTTAGTAAAAGATTAGTATTGCGCAACGTTGGAACGTTGTGAACTGCCGTGAACAGTCACGACTTGATGAGTCGTGACCCATTGATGAGTCACGTCTCATCAAGTAATCACTGTTCGCTGCAGTATATTACTTGATTCATTTGATCATTCTTAGACATGGAAAAAAGAGAAGATAAAAACAGATGAAATTACGAAGGAAGAAAGGTGAATAAAGAACAAACAAAGGCTTCCTCAGTTACGATCTGCAGGTATAAAATTGCACATTCATTTATCACTATATATATATATATATATATTTATTTATTTATTTATTTGTTATTTGGTTTATATAGAATGTCACATTCAGAGTACATATATATATATATATATATATATATATAAATATATATGTATATATATATTTATATATATATGTGTTTATGTTATGGACTTGCAGAATATGTTTAAGAGCAGTCATTAATTTCAGAATCATAGCATTTTTAATGGATAATTATATCATAGTTAATGTAAGACATTATTTTTAATCACATTTAATTATGGAATTCCTAAATAAGGAATTAAGGCTAGGAACTTAGTTTCCCAGAAGGCCAGACGTTCTGGAAGGATAGTCATATGCATATGCTAGGATGGACACGCCCAGAGAGGGTGTCCATAAGGCCTAGGAGTTGAGGTAACTCTTCCCTAGGAAGGATGGATAAATCCATGGCAATTATCCATAAGGTCTTAAGGGGCAAGTACAGTAAGAAGACAGTACTTAGTGGAGTGCTGTTCGATATTGCATAAGTGCAATTAGAGCCCCAGGAAGCCTCCCCCAGGAGCTAAGTACCCGATTATTGACTCTCTGATGAAGGGTGCTCCCCTTAATACCACAAACACATAACAGAAAAAGAGAAACAACAACAATATGCAAGAACAGAAAATTGGCTTCTTATTATCTCCACAAATGTGGAATTACAAACTTTCAGAATCACAATATGCAAAGCCACATGGGCATTCCCTTACAATATTCTGTAGGAAAAAGCCTCGAACTATACCCCAGATCTACTACCCCAGAACTATTCTGAACTGCCTAAGACAATAATACAGCCTTCCTTATATAGGCAATTTTCCACCGCCTGGGAAGGTTCCAAAATTTTAGCCAATAAGGCTGACCAAACTTAGAATTATTTTATTTTACATTTTATTACATCATAGTCGGCTCAAGATAACCTTTGAAACCCGAACAGAAATTTTGAAGAAAATTATTTTCTGCCATTTCAGGTGACCCAACTTCCGAAGACCATAAGTCATCACCAGTTGACCCGATCGGCTATTATAACCCCATTTCAGAAATGCCACGAAGCGCTCTACAGGCTTGAACCCTGCAAGCGCCCGTCACCCAAATTTTTGACCTCATCCGGGGCCTCTAAAGCCTTCAAAACTGAGTTCAAAGTTTCTGTACCCTGCTGCCAATACCGAAAATCTTCAATATCTTCCAATATACACTTGATCTGGCAATGAAACTTTACTGGCAGACTTATATGACCAAAATCAACCTCCAAGAAAGAAATCAGATCATTCTGAGCACATACAAAAATTACCAAAAATAGTAACTTTCCATAAATAGCAGCTCTGCACAAAATAGCCCTTATTGAAAATAAAAATAGAAATATTTTTTTTTTGGGTGATGCAAGATTGCTCTTACACCCAGGATGCTCCTGCATCAGACACCCGGGGTAATTTGAGAAGTGACCCTGTCACGACTCAGGTGTGCAGAGGAAAACCAAGACGGCTAACCTCCTCCTTTGTCAACCATGATGAATCTTCAACAGGTCATCCTTTCCACTTGACCAGATATTCTTCATATGTCCTGTTCCTTGTGCTTCTGCCAACACGACTGTCCAGTATATCTTCGATCTCCTTAGTGTCTGAACTAGTTGCTGGAATACTCCACTGTGCTGCTGTGATCTCATCTTCAACACCTCCTTCATGATACTCTGTCAAATCTGAAATGTTAAACACTGGTGAAATATTCAGCTCAGTAGGCAATTCTACCTCATATGCGTTTCCTGAATCATGTTTCTTCAGTATCTTACATGGTCCAAACTTCTTCATTTTCAACTTGTTATATGTACCAACTGGAAACCGCTCCTTCCGCAAATGAACCATGACTTCGTCACCAACTTGAAATTCTTTATACCTCCTTTTCTCATCTGCCTTAGCCTTATACTGTGCATTCATCTTGGTAATATGCTTCCTCACCTCTTCATGGATGTTCTTCAAGTGTTCTGCAAAATCTTCAGCTTCAGCACTACTTATTTCTCCTTTATCTATTTTTCTCAATTCAGATGCATTTCTTGGACTACTTCCATATACAATTTGGAATGGTGATTTACCAGTGCTCCTATTGACAGAATTATTGTATGCAAATTCCGCCTGTGGTAAAATCAAATCCCACTCTGTTGGCTTATCTCCAACCAAACATCTCAGCAAATTTCCCAAACTCCTATTCACCACCTCTGTCTGTCCATCAGTCTGTGGATGATGTGATGAACTGAATTTTAAATTTGTCTTCAACTTCTTCCACAATGTACGCCAGAAATATCCAACAAACTTAGTGTCCCAATCTGAAACTATGGTCTTTGGCAAACCATGAAGTCTCACTACTTCTCTGAAAAACAATTCTGCTACATGAACAGCATCATTAGTTTTCTTGCAGGGAATAAAATGTGCCATTTTTGAAAATCGGTCAACTACTACAAAAATTGAATCATGTCCCCGCTGTGTCCTCGGTAAACCAAGAACAAAGTCCATGCTGATATCCTCCCAAGGCTTCTCTGGTACAGGTAATGGCTGATACAACCCTGTACTCTGCTTCACTCCTTTTGCCATCTGACATACTCTGCAAATCTGTACAAACTTCTTCACATCTTGCTGCAATTGTGGCCAATAATAATTCTCACTAACCAAACCAAGAGTTTTATCACGACCAAAATGTCCAGCCAATCCCCCGCTATGCTTCTCCTTGATGAGATTCTCCCTCATAGAACTTCGTGGAATGCACAACTGACTTTCTCTGAATAGCATATCATCCTGGATGATGAAATCCAACCATTTCGTCCTGTCTAGAGTAACAAGTTCTGTACAAGCTTTCCAAGCTTCACCAAAATCAGGATCTTCTGGATACAAATTCTTGAGTTCCTTGAACCCAACCACTTCAATCTGCATTTCTGTCAGCAATAGTTGCCTTCTGCTAAGAGCATCTGCAACCCTATTAGACTTTCCACTTCTGTGTTTCAAAACAAATGTATAACTCTGCAAAAACTCAACCCATTTCAAATGCCTTTGATTCAATTTTCCTTGACTATTCAAATATTGCAAAGCTTGATGATCAGTATACAAAACAAACTCCTTAGGAAGCAGATAGTGTCTCCACTTCTTTAATGCCTGAACTATAGCATAAAATTCCTGATCATAAACAGAATATTTCCTCTTGGCATCATTTAACTTCTCGCTGAAATAAGCAACAGGTTTACCTTCTTGGCTCATAACAACTCCTATTGCAGTACCACTAGCATCACAATCTACTTGAAACACCTTATTAAAATCTGGAAGTGCTAAAACAGGTTGTTCTATAACTTTTTGTTTCAACAATTGAAAACTCTTTTCTGCCCCATTAGTCCACTTAAACTCTTTTCTATCCCTTCTCATTGTTTCAGTCAAGGGTCCACAAATACTGCTAAAGTTTCTGATAAACTTCCTGTAAAAGCTAGCTAGACCATGAAAAGATCTTACCTCGGTAGCACTCCTTGGAGTAGGCCATTCAAGGATAGCCTGTACCTTCTCTGGGTCCATTTTTAGACCTTCTGCTGAAACTACAAATCCCAAATACACCAACTCTTTCTTCACAAAACTGCACTTCTTCAAATTAATCAACAATTTCTCTTCTCTCAACTTCTCAAATACCATACGAATATGCATCATATGCTCATCTAATGTCTTACTAAAGATCAAAATATCATCTAGGTAAACAATGACAAACTTACCCAGAAATTCTTTCAGAACCTCGTTCATGAGCCGCATGAAAGTGCTCGGTGCATTGGTTAGCCCAAAAGGCATGACTAACCACTCATACAGTCCTTCCTTTGTCTTGAAGGCAGTCTTCCATTCATCTCCTTCTCTGATCCGAATCTGATGATATCCACTCTTCAGATCTATCTTTGAGAAATACATAGCTCCACTCAAACAGTCCATAATATCATCCATTCGTGGCAATGAAAACTTGTACTTGATTGTGATCTTGTTTATTGCTCTGGAATCTGTACACATCCTCCACTCTCCATTCTTCTTTGGTGCTAATACCGCAGGTACAGCACAGGGACTCAGACTCTCTCGAATCAACCCCTTCTGCAATAACTCGTGTACTTGTCTGTTCAACTCTTCACTTTCTGCTGGTGTCATTCTATGTGCTGCCTTGTTTGGCAAACTGGCTCCTGGAATCAAATCCATCTGATGACTGATCTTCCTTACCAGTGGTAATCCATCAGGTACATTATCAGATACAATATCCTGAAACTCATTCAACAAATCTGCAACCTCTACAGGTACATCCTCTACTTCTTCTTTACCAACTTTTGAAATTAAAGCAAAACATACATGCTCATGCCTCATACCATCTACGAAATTTCTTCCATCAACAAAAGTTATCCTTGCATTACCACATACCTTTTCTTCAGTCTCCTTCAATGGTTTTAGCTTATGCCGCACTCCATCCTTTGTCAGGGAATAGGTATTCGCACGACCATCATGTACAGCACATCTGTCAAACTGCCATGGTCTACCTAACAACATATGACATGCATCCATAGAGATGATATCACACAATACCTCATCTTGGTATCCGCCAATCTTGAACTTCACCAGGCATTGTTCATTGACCATGACCTTGTGGTCATCTTGTACCCAGGCAATCCGATATGGATGTGGGTGTTTCTGTCTCTTAAGCTTCAACTTTGTCACCATCTCTTCTGACACCAAATTGTCAGTGCTTCCACTATCAATGATCACATCACAACATTTACCTTCACACTTGCACCTGGTGCGAAACAGGCTCCTCCTTTGCTCAGGTTCATTCTCACCACTCAACAGGACTCTTCTGTTAATCAATGTTTCTCCTCTTTCAGCATCTTCAGAATTTGATGATCTGGCATCTTCATCTACATGTGCAACTCTGGCCTGGCCTTCATTTCTCCTGTCTGTTCTGCCTTGGCGCTGAGGACATTCAAATGCCCTATGACCTTCTTCTCCATAGTGAAAACATGTTCCACGGAAACCACCTCTTCCAGATCCTTGTTCTCTTCCTCTTCCTCTTTTATCTCTATTATTCTGATCCTGGAAGCGATTAGAATTATTTCCTCGCTGATTCTGACTGCTACTGGCCTCATCCTTCTTTTTCAAATCTTCATTTCGACCACCATATGATCGTCCACCAGATCGTCCACCGCGACCTCTTCCGTTTTGTCTGCTCTCAAACTTCTTGTTCAGCTTTTCCTCTACTTTTAAGGCAAACTGGTATGCCTCTTCAATACTGTTCATTCGAACCAGATTCAGCTCCTCCTGAATGCTCGGCCTTAACCCATTAAGGTATCGGGCAACTTTCTCCTTATCAGCTTCTGCATGGCCTGTTCTGATGAGAAGTCGATAGAACTCCTCTGTATACTCCTGAACAGATCTTCCTGCTTGCTTCAAACTTTGCATTTTTTTTAGTAGGTCAAGCTCATAATCAACAGGAATGAACTGTCGCTTCAATTTATCCACCATCCGATCCCATCTCGTGATTTTCTTCTTTCCCCTTCTATTTTGCTCCAACTGAATCTCTTGCCACCATATCTTCGCATGACCTTTCAGTCTGGCCTTCGCAAATTCGACCCTATCAGGATCCTCAACATCTTCATACTCAAAATATTCCTCACATTCATTGATCCAGTCAATCAATTCGTCTGGGTTAAGATTTCTAGAAAATGTACGAACCTCAATCTTAGGTCTTTTCCCAATCTTGGAAATGGCCCGAAAAAGTCTTTCTTCCTCCTGGTTCACAATTTCAACTTCTCCTGCTTCATATTCTTCTTCGGCTTCATCCTCGCTTTCGTCTCTGACATTAAGATTCATTCCTCTACGAATCTCTTCTTGTAATGCTTGCACTTGTCTCTGTAGCTCTCTAACCTCAGGTGTTACAACACCAGCTCTTCCGCCACGTTCCCTTCGTGGAGGCATTTTCGCGATGCGCGCTGAAACCCTAGCCACGGTCCTGGTGCAAACTGCCTCACAGTCGGTGATCTGTTTACACACTCAAGAACTCCTGCTTTGATACCACTTGATGAAGGGTGCTCCCCTTAATACCACAAACACATAACAGAAAAAGAGAAACAACAACAATATGCAAGAACAGAAAATTGGCTTCTTATTATCTCCACAAATGTGGAATTACAAACTTTCAGAATCACAATATGCAAAGCCACATGGGCATTCCCTTACAATATTCTGTAGGACAAAGCCTCGAACTATTACCCAGATCTACTACCTCAGAACTATTCTGAACTGCCTAAGACAATAATACAGCTTTCCTTATATAGGTAATTTTCCACCGCCTGGGAAGGTTCCAGAATTTTAGCCAATAAGACCGACCAAACTTAGAATTATTTTATTTTACATTTTATTACATCATAGTCGGCTCAAGATAACCTTTGAAACCCGAACAAAAATTTTGAAGAAATTTATTTTCCGCCATTTCAGGTGACCCAACTTCCGAAGACCATAAGTCATCACCAGTTGACCCGATCGGCTATTATAACCCCATTTCGGAAACGCCACGAAGCGCTCTACAGGCTTGACTCGCGCAAGCGCCCGTCACCCAAATTTTCGACCTCATCCGGGGCCTCTAAAGCCTTCAAAACTGAGTTCAAAGTTTCTGTACCCTGCTGCCAATACCGAAAATCTTCAATATCTTCCAATATACACTTGATCTGGCAATGAAACTTTACTGGCAGACTTATATGACCAAAATCAACCTCCAAGAAAGAAATCAGATCATTCTGAGCACATAAAAAAATTACCAAAAATAGTAACTTTCCATAACTAGCAGCTCTGCACAAAATAGCCCTTATTGAAAATAAAAACAGAAATATTTTTTTTTTGGGTGATGCAAGATTGCTCTTACACCCAGGATGCTCTTGCATCAGACACCCGGGGTAATTTGAGAAGTGACCCTGTCACGACTCAGGTGTGCAGAGGAAAACCAAGACGGCTAACCTCCTCTTTTGTCAATCATGATGAATCTTCAACAGGTCGTCCTTTCCACTTGACCAGATATTCTTCATATGTCCTGTTCCTTGTGCTTCTGCCAACACGACTGTCCAGTATATCTTCGATCTCCTTAGTGTCTGAACTAGTTGCTGGAATACTCCACTGTGCTGCTATGATCTCATCTTCAACACCTCCTTCATGATACTCTGTCAAATCTGAAATGTTAAACACTGGTGAAATATTCAGCTCAGTAGGCAATTCTACCTCATATGCGTTTCCTGAATCATGTTTCTTCAGTATCTTATATGGTCCAAACTTCTTCATTTTCAACTTGTTATATGTACCAACTGGAAACCGCTCCTTCCGCAAATGAACCATGACTTCGTCACCAACTTGAAATTTTTTATACCTCCTTTTCTCATCTGCCTTAGCCTTATACTGTGCGTTCATCTTGGTAATATGCTTCCTCACCTCTTCATGGATGTTTTTCAAGTGTTCTGCAAAATCTTCAGCTTCAGCACTACTTATTTCTCCTTTATCTATTTTTCTCAATTCAGATGCATTTCTTGGACTACTTCCATATACAATTTAGAATGGTGATTTACCAGTGCTCCTATTGATAGAATTATTGTATGCAAATTCCACCTGTGGTAAAATTAAATCCCACCCTGTTGGCTTATCTCCAACCAAACATCTCAGCAAATTTTTCAAACTCCTATTCACCACCTCTGTCTGTCCATCAGTCTGTGGATGATGTGATGAACTGAATTTTAAATCTATCTTCAACTTCTTCCACAATGTACGCCAGAAATATCTAACAAACTTAGTGTCCCGATCTGAAACTATGGTCTTTGGCAAACTATGAAGTCTCACTACTTTTCTGAAAAACAATTCTGCTACATGAACAGCATCATTAGTCTTCTTGCAGGGAATAAAATGTGCCATCTTTGAAAATTAGTCAACTACTACAAAAATTGAATCATGTCCCCGCTGTGTCCTCGGTAAACCAAGAACAAAGTCCATGCTGATATCCTCCCAAGGCTTCTCTGATACAGGTAATGGCTGATACAACCCTGTATTCTGCTTCACTCCTTTCGCCATCTGACATACTCTGCAACTCTGTACAAACTTCTTCACATCTTGCTACAATTGTGGCCAATAATAATTTTCACTAACCAAACCAAGAGTTTTATCATGACCAAAATGTCCAGCCAATCCCCCGCTATGCTTCTCCTTGATGAGATTCTCCCTCATAGAACTTCGTGGAATGCACAACTGACTCCCTCTGAATAGCATATCATCCTGGATGATGAAATCCAACCATTTCATCCTGTCTAGAGTAACAGGTTCTGTACAAGCTTTCCAAGCTTCACCAAAATCAGGATCTTCTGGATACAAATTCTTGAGTTCCTTGAACCCAACCACTTCAATCTGCATTTCTGTCAGCAATAGTTGCCTTCTGCTAAGAGCATCTGCAACCCTATTAGACTTTCCACTTCTGTGTTTCAAAACAAATGTATAACTCTGCAAAAACTCAACCCATTTCAAATGCCTTTGATTCAATTTTCCTTGACTATTCAAATATTGCAAAGCTTGATGATCAGTATACAAAACAAACTCCTTAGGAAGCAGATAGTGTCTCCACTTCTTTAATGCCTGAACTATAGCATAAAATTCCTGATCATAAACAGAATATTTCCTCTTGGCATCATTTAACTTCTCGTTGAAATAAGCAACAGGTTTACCTTCTTGGCTCATAACAGCTCCTATTGCAGTACCACTAGCATCACAATCTACTTGAAACACCTTATTAAAATCTGGAAGTGCTAAAACAGGTTGTTCTGTAACTTTTTATTTCAACAATTGAAAACTCTTTTCTGACCCATTAGTCCACTTAAACTCTTTTCTATCCCTTCTCATTGTTTCAGTCAAGGGTCCACAAATACTGCTAAAGTTTCTGATAAACTTTCTGTAAAAGCTAGCTAGACCATGAAAAGATCTTACCTCGGTAGCACTCCTTGGAGTAGGCCATTCAAGGATAGCCTGTACCTTCTCTGGATCCATTTTTAGACCTTCTGCTGAAACTACAAATCCCAAATACACCAACTCTTTCTTCACAAAACTGTACTTCTTCAAATTAATCAACAATTTCTCTTCTCTCAACTTCTCAAATACCATATGAATATGCATCATATGCTCATCCAATGTCTTACTAAAGATCAAAATATCATCTAGGTAAACAATGACAAACTTACCCAGAAATTCTTTCAGAACCTCGTTCATGAGCCGCATGAAAGTGCTCGGTGCATTGGTTAGCCCAAAAGGCATGACTAACCACTCATACAGTCCTTCCTTTGTCTTGAAGGCAGTCTTCCATTCATCTCCTTCTCTGATCCGAATCTGATGATGTCCACTCTTCAGATCTATATTTGAGAAATACACAGCTCCACTCAAACAGTCCATAATATCATCCATTCGTGGCAATGGAAACCTGTACTTGATTGTGATCTTGTTTATTGCTCTGGAATCTGTACACATCCTCCACTCTCCATTCTTCTTTGGTGCTAATACCGCAGGTACAGCACAGGGACTCAGACTCTCTCGAATCAACCCCTTCTGCAATAACTCGTGTACTTGTCTGTTCAACTCTTCACTTTCTGCTGGTGTCATTCTATGTGCTGCCTTGTTTGGCAAACTGGCTCCTGGAATCAAATCCATCTGATGACT
Organism: Chamaecyparis obtusa; assembly: GCA_027943335.1. Classification (NCBI taxonomy): domain Eukaryota; kingdom Viridiplantae; phylum Streptophyta; class Pinopsida; order Cupressales; family Cupressaceae; genus Chamaecyparis; species Chamaecyparis obtusa. The sequence goes on from BSBK01008158.1 coordinate 390,706, forward strand.
AATCTTCCTTACCGGTGGTAATCCATCAGGTACATTATCAGATACAATATCCTGAAACTCATTCAACAAATCTGCAACCTCTACAGGTACATCCTCTACTTCTTCTTTACCAACTTTTGGAATTAATGCAAAACATACATGCTCATGCCTCATACCATCTACGAAATTTATTCCATCAACAAAAGTTATCCTTGCATTACCACATACCTTTTCTTCAGTCTCCTTCAATGGTTTTAGCTTATGCCGCACTCCATCCTTTGTCAGGGAATAGGTATTCGCACGACCATCATGTACAGCACATCTGTCAAACTGCCACGGTCTACCTAACAACATATGACATGCATCCATAGAGATGATATCACACAATACCTCATCTTGGTATCCGCCAATCTTGAACTTCACCAGGCATTGTTCATTGACCATGACCTTGTGGTCATCTTGTACCCAGGCAATCCGATATGGATGTGGGTGTTTCTGTCTCTTAAGCTTCAACTTTGTCACCATCTCTTCTGACACCAAATTGTTAGTGCTTCCACTATCAATGATCACATCACAACATTTACCTTCACACTTGCACCTGGTGCGAAACAGGCTCCTCCTTTGCTCAGGTTCATTCTCACCACTCAACAGGACTCTTCTGTTAATCAATGTTTCTCCTCTTTCAGCATCTTCAGAATTTGATGATCTGGCATCTTCATCTACATGTGCAACTCTGGCCTGGCCTTCATTTCTCCTGTCTATTCTGCCTTGGCGCTGAGGACATTCAAATGCCCTATGACCTTCTTCTCCACAGTGAAAACATGTTCCACGGAAACCACCTCTTCCAGATCCTTGTTCTCTTCCTCTTCCTCTTTGATCTCTATTATTCTGATCATGGAAGCGATTAGAATTATTTCCTCACTGATTCTGACTGCTACTGGCCTCATCCTTCTTTTTCGGATCTTCATTTCGACCACCATATGATCGTCCACCAGATCGTCCACCGCGACCTCTTCCGTTTTGTCTGCTCTCAAACTTCTTGTTCAGCTTTTCCTCTACTTTTAGGGCAAACTGGTATGCCTCTTCAATACTGTTCATTCGAACCAGATTCAGCTCCTCCTGAATGCTCGGCCTTAACCCATTAAGGTATCGGGCAACTTTCTCCTTATCAGCTTCTGCATGGCCTGTTCTGATGAGAAGTCGATAGAACTCCTCTGTATACTCCTGAACAGATCTTCCTGCTTGCTTCAAACTTTGCATTTTCTTTAGTAGGTCAAGCTCATAATCAACAGGAATGAACTGTCGCTTCAATTTATCCACCATCCGATCCCATCTCGTGATTTTGTCCTTTCCCCTTCTATTTCGCTCCAACTGAATCTCTTGCCACCATATCTTCGCATGACCTTTCAGTCTGGCCTTCGCAAATTCGACCCTATCAGGATCCTCAACATCTTCATACTCAAAATATTCCTCACATTCATTGATCCAGTCAATCAATTCGTCTGGGTTAAGATTTTTAGAAAATGTATGAACCTCAATCTTAGGTCTTTTCCCAATCTTGGAAATGGCCCGAAAAAGTCTTTCTTCCTCCTGGTTCACAATTTCAACTTCTCCTGCTTCATATTCTTCTTCGGCTTCATCCTCGCTTTCGTCTCTGACATTAAGATTCATTCCTCTACGAATCTCTTCTTGTAATGCTCGCACTTGTCTCTGTAGCTCTCTAACCTCAGGTGTTACAACACCAGCTCTTTCGCCACGTTCCCTTCGTGGAGGAATTTTCGCGATGTGCGCTGAAACCCTAGCCACGGTCCTGGTGCAAACTGCCTCACAGTCGGCGATTTGTTTACACACTCAAGAACTCCTGCTCTGATACCACTTGATGAAGGGTGCTCCCCTTAATACCACAAACACATAACAGAAAAAGAGAAACAACAACAATATGCAAGAATAGAAAATTGGCTTCTTATTATCTCCACAAATGTGGAATTACAAACTTTCAGAATCACAATATGCAAAGCCACATGGGCATTCCCTTACAATATTCTGTAGGACAAAGCCTCGAACTATTACCCAGATCTACTACCTCAGAACTATTCTGAACTGCCTAAGACAATAATACAGCCTTCCTTATATAGGCAATTTTCCACCGCCTGGGAAGGTTCCAGAATTTTAGCCAATAAGGCCGACCAAACTTAGAATTATTTTATTTTACATTTTATTACATCATAGTCGGCTCAAGATAACCTTTGAAACCCGAACAGAAATTTTGAAGAAAATTATTTTCCGCCATTTCAGGTGACCCAACTTCCGAAGACCATAAGTCATCACCAGTTGACCCGATCGGCTATTATAACCCCATTTCGGAAACGCCACGAAGCGCTCTACAGGCTTGACCCGCGCAAGCGCCCGTCACCCAAATTTTTGACCTCATCCGGGGCCTCTAAAGCCTTCAAAACTGAGTTCAAAATTTCTGTACCCTGCTGCCAATACCGAAAATCTTCAATATCTTCCAATATACACTTGATCTGGCAATGAAACTTTACTGGCAGACTTATATGACCAAAATCAACCTCCAAGAAAGAAATCAGATCATTCTGAGCACATACAAAAATTACCAAAAATAGTAACTTTCCATAAATAGCAGCTCTGCACAAAATAGCCCTTATTGAAAATAAAAATAGAAATATTTTTTTTTTGGGTGATGCAAGATTGCTCTTACACCCAGGATGCTCCTGCATCACTCTCATTAAGAAGGGAATTAATTAAGGGTAGAATAGTATATTCTTAATGGTTTATAATCCTTAGATATTTTATTTCATGAATATATGTATTATGTACAAATGCTAACATGTCTTGCAGGTTTATCAGCTAGAAATTCAAAGGAAAACTAACCAGAGAACCAGGAACATTACAAATATAGACATGAAAGGCCAAGACTTTGAATTGTTGGCTTTCGAAGCAGGGAGGAGGGGATGCCCTAGGATGATCAGTGGGCTTTAAAATGTTTACTTGGCTCTGGCTCAGTTCATACATTGCTTTGATTGGAGTGTGCAGGGTAAGGTGGATAGGGATGAAGAGTTCAGATTGAGCTTACCTAGAAAGCTTCCTCTTTGTGCGATTCCCTACTGGACGCTCAGCACCGAAGGGCCACCGTAATGTTGGATACAACATAGAGAAAAACCATTAATAAAGATAATAAATACCAACCCGACATTGTACGTGGGAATATTGGTAATTATTTTGTCGTGCCCAAAAGTTGAGCAAAACACAACTACAATTTTTTTTCTAAAACTTAACAAATCAACTACAAACCAACATACTAACGCAACTAAGGAGAGAACACTATCTGGCATAGGACCCTATGTGCACGCAAAACGGTGTAAAGATAAAATAGACAACTAAAAATAAAGGAGAGTCTGATGATAATCCAAGGTCAATCAAAAGGGTTGACCAAATTTGACCAAAAGTCAAACTTCACCAAATAGCTCTAAAATAAGCTACAAAGTTTCCCTTAGGTTACTAGCTAAGACTGGTACGTAAATCAAGATAGTTGGCTAAAAGTCAACCAATGCTGACCAAAAGTCAACTATACTCAAAATTATGTGAGAGAAAGTCTCTAGGGCCCACTAAGCCCTTAGGAAAGCTCATGCACACAAATCGAGACAATTGACCAAAAAGTCAACTAAGGTTGACCAAAAAGTCAACCATCTCTGAAGGGTGTGAAATTGAAAACCTAAGCTCCCGGAGGTGAGGGAAACGTCTGGTTTGAAAATTGAGATGAACGAAGATAGTTTGACCATCATTGACCAAAAGTCAATTGAGCACGACGCTGGTCAAAAGTAGTGATAATATCCTTATTAAATTTTTATCACGAAGATAAGGGGTTGTTATGACCTCCTTATCGAATAAACTGTTATCTAAGTTATTAAAGTAAAAATAATAATTTGATTGGATAATTAACGTTCTAATCCTTTATTTAAATAATAATTAACAAAATGAATCTACACCCATAAATTATCAACTTAATTTAATGAAACTAATTACAAATTTGTCTCCCCCTTTTATTTCAATTATAATTTGATAAACTAATATAATTTAAATTTTAACAAATCCATTTAGTCTTAACAATAAACTAAGTTAATAAATACTTAAACTTTTAAAGTAATGAAACTTTAGTATACAAATTTTAGATTAACAATTTAAATTATAAATTTACCAATTACATAAACAAAATAATTACTATAATAATTTTGAGAAGGAATGATATTATATAAATAAATATCGTTAAATTTAAGGACTAAAGTAGAACTTGTTTAGATAATGTTTATATTCTAACATTTATTATCTAGAGAAATATAACTTTAAACCAACTAAAACCAAAACAAATTAATAATAACAATGCTACTACTTCTACGCGATTAATAAAATGAAACTATATCTAGCTTATACACACTATTAAAATATACTTAGATTAATAACTTTATTTTATATATAAAAGAAAAAAAATTAAAAAATTTGATTTGCAAGAAAGATAAAACAAACTAATCTAATAATATAAACCTTAATATTATAAAATGGAAAAGCATAAGTTAAAATCGTGTTCAAAGTTTATCGGTGGTCGCAGGGCCGAACCACAGCGGCTCACAAATGGAGCTGCGCACGGAGGAGGGTTACGGTGGTGCGAATAGTGGCGCGAACGACGGTGGGAGTGGCGGTTGTAGGCAGAGGGGAGCGGAGATGGTGTTCACGGCAGCGGCGGCGGACGGGAGGAGCACAGCGGGGGAAGGGAGGAAGGTGGAGAGGGTCGGCGAAGCAGGGAAAATGGCGGCGGGTGGATGGTGAGTGCGCCACTCACGGTGGCGGTACGCGGAGCGGGGAAGGGGAAAGCGGAGAGGATCGGCGCAGGGGTTACGCGCGGCTGGACAGAGGCGCGGGGCAGCGGTGGCTCTGGTGCGAGCGCCGCTCCGCCCTCCACTGCAACAGTAGTGGTCGCAGCGGGTGACGGCGCCGCTGCTGCGAACAGAGGGAGGAAGGAGGGCGGTGGTGGCACCAGCCACACCCAAAACCCCCGCGTGAAAACCAGTTACAAAGCGCACAACGCTATATAAAAAAAAAATACTCTAAACTTAAATTTTATTATATAAGCATACAGCTTATAAATACAGTCTATATATTATTAAATTATTAAATTTACCTTTAAAAATTATTTATTTATTTTTACTGGTAAAAGATCATTTCCTGTACCTCCAAACAGGGGGTATAGAGAATATTTAAAAAAAAAATAAAATTTGATATGCACAATCTATAATTGTAGATAAACATATTGAAGGGATAAAATTTTCATTTTGAGCATTAAATTTTTTTGGCAAATATTTCAAAATATTCTAAGTACAAAATTTTAAATAAAATTTCACATTATATCCTTCTATGAAATTTGTTTAAATTTTTGGTATAAATTAAGAACAACATAATCAATTCAATAGCTCATTGATTTCTTCTATAATAATGAAAATATAAATAAATTAAAGAAAACAATAATGGGATTTAATACACAATAGAGTCTATCTACCAAAATACCATATTTTCCAATAACAATTTTCTTGAGATATATCCACAAATTCAATGTGTGATTTATTAAGAAATCTCTGATTCCAAACTTGATATAAACTTGCAATTCAAATTTTACAACAAGACTATCAAATTGAGATTGCTCTAAGTCCATAATACCACAAGCCCTGTGTCACTAGGTACATGTATATGCAAGGTTGACCACGGAGGCTCACCTTCCAACCTAGGCCATTTCATGGCCACCCTCGAGCTAGGGGATCCAATAAGGAATGAAATACAAACAAGTACACATGCATGAAGGAAACAACAAGACATGAAAACACTCAACATACTTCCCAACAGGGTATAACAATAGGAAGGTCTCCTAGAGGCCTTTCTGAAAATAGGGTAGAGGTGGACTACCAGGTGGAGAAGCCATAGTACAATACAGATTTTCCAAGCCACACATGGACTTGGGATGACCATCTTCAAGAAGATACGGTCTAGACTCCTTATGCCCCCCCAAAATGCTCGAAGGCCATACTTGGCATCATGGGTATCATGGAACCCCATGTTTATCACTCCACGAATGGGAGACTCTACACAACCTGGGTCTACTACCTTCTACCCACTTCAAGGTTACTCCACCCTCCCTAGGGTGAGTAAGCCTTGAAGAATCTCATCCCAAATTTATACACAAATTAAACACAACAAACTAAAACTCAAAACAAACAATTTGAAAATAACTAGAAATTTACATAGGACTCCATTAATGGAGTTTCAAGCTCAAGAACACCAAGAAATAAGAAATCTACTCTAAACTGAGACCAACCTTACTCCAAAGCTAAGGTGGATTGTGATTTTGAGAAGAGCTTTCCTCCAAAAGGCTTCCTCAATTTTGAATCTGTCTCTAAGAATAGAGAGTGGGTGAACACCCAACTCATCCTAAAACCTTCCCTAAATAGGCAAACCTTCTAAAATCTAGGAGCCAATCAGAAGAGGGGAAGAAACTTCCATTCCCTTCTTCCCACTTGCCTTCCTTCACCATAAATGAAGTTGAATGCAAGTTTGGGAAGAAGAGAGAGGTTAACCAAAACCTCACAACTCTTCAATCTCGACCAAAATGAAAACCTTGACTTTAAAGTGGTCATTAATGAGTTTTAAAGCTCTTAATGGGTTGAAAATGACCCCTAACCCCTAAGGTATCAACCTGGGTAGCTAAAAATGACCCCAGTTAGCTTATGGGAGCCCAAAAGACCTTTCTAAATCCCACTTAAAGTTTATGCACGGATTTCTGGTCTTGGTTGACTTCTAGAAACTTCCCAACCCAAAGTTAGTTGATCCTACCCTAAGGTTACACCCTAGTCAAGCCCTTGACCAAACAATAATAAAATACTTAACCATGCCAACACTTAAGCCACATTTTGCCAAATTTGGCACATTTAATAAAACAAAAGACATGGCTAATTCACATAGACATTAACTAATTTAATTATACACATGCAAACCACATTTATGAATAAAAGACTATACAATGAGGTCTACGTTCCTTTTACAAAGGGGACCTTGGAATGCACGGTATAAAACATAAGTTCCAATACTGAATCCCCACATTTAGATCCATGGTCAACTTGTCCTGCACACTCATTGCACACATCATTAGGTCCAATCAACATGATATATAAACATAATACATCAATACTGCATGGTTTAAAACTATGTCTGTAAATCAATCAACTAAGCATAACTTTGGTTTCTTAAACCAACTTTTTATCGCAATAGTTTTAAAACATCATATAACATCACATGCAACATAATCATAACTGAAATTGAAACATAACATGTAGTATCTCAAGTGTACCCTGATTACATAATCAGGTACCGAACATATAAAATAGGATTCAATAGATCCTTAAATACATAAGTGTCCCAAATAGTCTAGTATGTCTGTGAAATAAGTACTGAAAGCATGGAAAACATAATGGTAATAGTATGACTGTCTGGTAGGTCTCACATATTTCCATGTAGTTATTGGTGAATTATTCCTCTCTAATACTAAATATTATCAATAATCAATTATATTTATATAATTGAAATTGTTTATTTAGTGTTGGGAATTATTAAATAGGCATATAGATATGATAAATAAATTGTATATGTTGAAATACATTTGTTCCTTTTAAGTAGATGGAAATATTTTATCTTATATCTTATAAGAAAATAGTTTATAGTTGTTTTAGCTGGGATTTGTTTAAGTATTGGGAATATGTTAAACTACTGAATAATTGAGTTTATTTATTTGTTTTATATATTATAACTAGTAAAATAACTATTAAATATTCTAGAAAATAATTTTTTGAGCATTGTGAATAAGTTAAGTTAATATTTATAGGGAATGGAAGAAATTTGATAATACTATATGTTATGGTAAAGTCGACAATTAATGTGCAATCATAAACAAAAGGTTTCTTTTAAGAATTCCATAGTGTGAGAGTTTTTTCATTTTTAAAAAATAGATAGTTCTCTGATAGAATAAAATATTTACATTTTAGATAGATATATAAAGTTCTGAAGTTTACAAGTATTTTAATTATTGTGTGATATAATAGTCCTTTATGTGCAATCTCTTATTACTCTATTGTCAACCAAAACATAAACAAGTGCCACGTAGTGGCCATTACATGCGGGATTTAATTATAACTTTAGTTGTAGATAAATTTAAATCTATTTTATTATATTTATTATAAATACTAAATATGTTTGAATTAATAGTTATTTAAATAAAAATGAAATTCAAAAATTAATTAAGTTGAAAATTATAATATAATTAAGGACTACATTATCAAATTGGCAATGCCATATTGTCATAGCAAAGTTGAGGGACAAGACTTTTGCTTACATTTGTTGTCAATAAGTTAGTTTTATGATCCTATTATTAATACTTAAGATTAAAACACACATACTTAAAATATATTAAGGAATAATATCCTAAATAGAACATATCAAAATTTTATTGTACAAAGGCATGACCTAAGTCTTTCATAAAGTGGGTTTTAAACCATAAGTGTTAAATCACATAATCATTATATTATATATAGATAGATAAAAAAAAAGGTTACAACAGAGTCAACTGAGAGTATTAAAAAAAGAGGCCCAGCCTCATCACGAACTCAGAGTATTAGGTGCATATGCAAAATTACAGAGAAAGGAAGAGACTAGTGCAAAATATCATAATGGATATCAACCCAAGCAGTCCAACCTAGAGGGCCTTCCATCCAGACGATGTTCTTTCATTCTTGGATTTGCGTAAGCATGAAGATCTCATCCTTCCTGGAGTTAAGGTTCTGTCTGATTTCTTGGTTCAGTCTTTTGCAAGTTTGTTTGAACATTTGGAGATCATCAAAAGTCCTCCTCCACTCGTAGCCATGTTTCAGATCACAGACAAAAAAGGTGGCATGACCGTCCCTCAAGAATCTCTTCAGCCTATCTTTCTCCATCATCATAGTGGTGTGGACCTGAAGAAATTTTTTTTAAAATGTGAGTTTTTGAAAAAACTCAGTAAGAACCCTAGGGTTGCTTTGATATATATCTTCAAATGGCTCTTCACATAGACAAAATTAATGTGAGGTAACCTACCATCATCAATATCATATGAAATAGTTAACTGCCCAATGATAAAATCTAAGCACTGGTTAATTACACTCATTTTAAAGCTAGTGTTAAGTGAAAATTACACATGGAGTAAGTTATCATTTCTAGCACTAACAAGAACCTTCTAGTAGGTTTGAAGTAGCTTTATATTAATAACAACATAAGTGATGTAGTAGCACACAAAGGCTTAAAGGAAATAGGGGATAGGTGTAGAAAATGCATACTGGTTTAAGAAATGTATACACCCATACATAATAAAGCCAAAAATAGGCAAATGGCCTTCTATGGAAAAGTTAGGAAATAAAGACTTAGGATCATTATGGAATATCCTCATAGTTTGGTCATTAGGACTATTTTGTGAATTATTGGTATTGATTTCATTACCTTAGAGGATAGGTATAAAGTTTAACTTTATACTCATGATGCAACAATATTTATTGCCTCATCTTTGCATGTAGAGAAGGATAAAGATGCTATAGAAGAACTATGCAAAAAGATTTTCAAAAGATAAAAAATCTTAGTGGGATTGAAACAGTCATGATGAATATTGATGAAGAAATTAAAATCCCTAAATCGAGGCATTATAATATCCTAATCATTTGAGGGTCATTATTTCCTAGGAAGCTGAAATTGGATGTTAAAGATATCAGACTATTCCAGGCAATTAGGCATATCATCTACAAAAATTTAAACTTTCTCTTGAAATTAATGCGGATAAGGAAAATTGCAGAAGGAAATTGACTTGAAAGATACATGTGAGAGGATGGGGTGGATTCAAGCAACAAAGAAGATAGCTTGGAAGACATTATGGAAGTCCATGAAGACACGAAGAATCCAAGAACCAGTCCAGATGCCCCTGAACCTAGCTCAGAGACTCTACATAGGAAAGGCAGGAGATTCATAGGATAGGTTCTAGCAGTATAGGGCCAAATTTAGCTAATATTTATTTTCATTTATAAAATCTTAAAATAGATAGGGTTAACGAAATGCTAGGGCTAAAATTCCATGTTTTGTTAAGATAAAAAGATAATTAATTTTGGTTTCTAGATATCAAAGGTAGGGTTTATTGTGTCTAAAGTTGAAGGAATAATGTCTTCATGCATACATAAACAAGTGCCACCTATTTGCCTTTAACTTATTACAATTTATAATTATATTATTTAAATAATTATAATTAAAAATGAAATTACCTATTGCTACATCTATAATTATATAAAAAAAAAAAATTATTATCATATACTTTTATAACTAATTAAAATATAAATTTAATAATTATATATAAAGATTCTTATAATTACATTATAATCTTGAATTTAATTAATTTTCTTGATTTCATTTTTATTAAATAACTATTAATTAAAACAAATTTAGTATTTATAATAAATATAATAAAATTAAATTTATAGAAAATGGTGGTCTCCTTACTGAATTTGATTAGAAAATTGAATCATTGTGCCAATAATTCTGCCATGGAGAAAAAATACAGCCGCTAGCAATCATAGTAAAATATAGAATATTAAAGTTCCCTGTTTGGAAAATATACTTTCATAGATGCTAAAAATGAGATAGTTATTTTTTACCCACTTTCATGCATATTGTGTGCAATTTGAACTATTGACAGTCAACAATGAAAATTTAGTAAATTGAATTTTAATTTTACATTATCAAGATTGTAAAAAATGATATTTTGACAAAATTATAATCTGACATTTATTTTTATTTTGACTTATATATTGTAAATAAAAATAGAAATTTATTTAATTAGGGTTAAAATTTCCATAAGGGTAAAAAGAATTGCACTTACTTGGAATGTGTAAAGTCAACCAAACAACTTGTATTGTATCACTGAGGCTGTGTTATAATACTGCTCCAATTTAACAAAATATACTAGATTAATAATGAGATTTGAAATATAAACAAAATATACTAGATTAATAATGAGATTTGAAATACAAATGTGATAATTTTCCTTCTTGATTGCAATACAAAAATCAAATGCATACAATGACCTTTCACAATATATAATCACATTGTGTTAGAACTTGCTTCTCTTTGGAATTAACCAAGAACACCTCACATATTGTCTTTCTTTACATTCAAGGGAAGGAGATAACATTGTTCATTCTACTTCAACAATACCATTGCAACTTCATAAAGAATAGGAGAATGCATTTCAAGTGAATACACATCTTTGCTCCATTTCATAAACTACTCAAATTACAATAAATGATAAATGTAAACAGCAAGCTTTCTTCCTCCATATCATTACAATATACTAACACAAAATGTATCAAAAGAGTGATTGAATACACCATTCACATTTTACAATAATGCTCATACATCAAAGTATGGTTTCTTCCAACAAGCATAACCAAGAAATTGAACCCCATCAAACTTCATTCACTTGATTCTTGACTTCAAAACCTGCCATGAACAAAAAGGATAGGAACCATGGGATGCTCACCTCCCATCCTAGGCCTCTCATGAGGCCACCCCCGAGCTTGGGGAAACCACAATGAACGGGTAACAAACACTCATACACAAAACACTACAAGAACATAAACATATGAAAAACCCAAAATCCCTCAAGGTGAAAACTAAGGAATTCCATGAATATCCTTTATGGGGTGTGGGTGGACAAACCATGGAGATAACCATTGCATAACAAAAACAAGGCCACACATGGACCCAAATATCTCTATTTCATACAAGGCTCACATGGCCATTCTTCCCTCCTTATACCCCCATTGCCACAAGGGCTAAATGCAAGGTTTCTTGGGGAAAATCACTCACCCAAGTTCATCTTTCCTCACACATGGAGGAGACTCTACACATGGAGTTGCCTCCATTTCCACACCCCCTCTTGACTTCTCTTCCCTCCCAAGGGTGAGTGAGTCCAAGAGATACAACCCAAAATCCAATTACATAAGAAAATACATTGCATGCTTGCTCTCACCATGACCAACCATGGGAAGCTAAAACACAACATGAAACAAGGCAAGCTTCCTCCATGACCAACCATGGGGAGCTAAAAACATCAACACAAAACATATACAACTTCTAAAACCATATGAGAGCAAGATTTCCTACCTCAAGTCCAATGCTATGGAAGGATTGTTGAGCCCTATTCCAAAACTCCAAGCTTTCTCCTCTAACTTTCTGGAACTCTCTAAAGATAGAGAATGGGTGAATGCCCTATCCTTTGCCAAAATTCCTCTAAAAAGGCCTCTAAAACCTACCCCAACAAACCTCATTAATTAGGCCCTTTCAAGCAAGTTGCAATTTCGTTCAAGGTTGCACATGAATTTTTAAAAGGGTCAAAAAGTCAATTTTAGGCTATTTATAAGGTGAAAATACCCCTAACCCATGGGTAGATAGAATGGGTTAACTAATAAGGCATAAAACCACTTTCTAAAGCCACTATAACCCTCTAAATTCACTTCTAGGAATAAGATCGAGAATGGGAAATGGAAACTGCATTATAGTTCCTATGGCAAAATGGCGTGCTAAGATTTCCCTAAAACTCCTAGAATATGCTCTCACACAACACTCGACATACCTTGATAACATTTAACATTAGTGTCAAGTGACACTTTACGAAATAACATTTCACACAAGGTACGTCCAATGTCACAACACATAACATTAATACACACATACATTTCAGATTACTGTTACGAATAAAAATACTTAACAACGAGGTCTCAGGTCTCTTAATAGACGGGGCCTTGGTTTAACTGGTTGCCCTACGTTCAAAGTGATTTCCCCGAATGTGTTTCCATGGTCCTTCCACCTACAATACCTCAGTGCAGCATCAGTAATTCAAAGAAGAAAACCAATCCATTAAACATACATGATATAACAATAATCATTCAATTGCATATAATATTCATAATTACATTGCATAATTCAAATGAAATTTCATAGCATAATTCAAATATCATCAAGATCATCGGGTTCACAAAACATCATATAATAACATAAACCAAATCCACACACTATGGATCCCATATGCATAATCATCAAAATGAATAGTCTAATGAGTCAACATAGTATATCAGTAGTTGACAGAGTCCAAGTATCTCTAAAAACATAATCAAAATGATAGGCTAATATCTATAAAACAGGATCACTATGTGGGCCAAAAGTGGGCCTCACATCCACCCCCTCTAGGCATGAACATCCTCCTGGAGTTCATCGAAGAGGTGCGGATACTGGGCCCTCATCTGTGCTGCATCCTCCCATGAGGCTGTGACCTCATCATAGCAATCCCACTGGACCCTAACCTGGTCCAGCGTTCTGCCTCGAAGTCCCAACGTCCGTCGAGCCAAAATGTGAATGGGCTCCAGAGCCAGCTGGCCATCTGACTCCACCTGCAAGGCATCCCAATCAATGATATGAGACTCATCATAAATATACTTTCGCAAAACTGATACATGGAACACATCGTGGATGCGTGACAGGCTAGGTGGCAAGGCTAGTCGATAAGCAACGGGCCCTATCCTCTCCAGGATCTCAAATGGACCAACAAAATGAGGTGCGAGCTTAGAGCCTTTTCCAAAACAGATTGGACTCTTGTGCGGTCGCACTCTCAAGAAGACTTTGTCTCCCACAAGGTAGGCTCGGTCTATCCTCTTCGCATCTGCATACTTTTTCTGTCTTTCCTGAGCCTCTAAGAGACGCTGCCTAATCAGGGTGACCTGTTGCTCCATATCTCGAACTAACTCAGGACCAATGGAAACTCTGTCCTCGATCCTATCCCAACTCAGTGGGGTCCTGCAAGGTCTACCATATAATGCCTGGAAAGGAGGCATTCCCAAAGATGCATGATGCCCATTATTATAGGCAAACTCCACAAGATGTAGATACTCCTCCCACCGGGTCTGATGATCCATAACATACATGCGAAGCATGTCCTCTAAAACCTGATTGACCCTCTCGGTCTGCCCATCTGTCTCAGGGTGATAGGCTGTACTGAAATTGAGCCTAGTGCCCAATGCTGCCTGAAGCTCTCTCCAAAAGGATGAGGTGAAAAGAGAGTCTCTATCGGAGATGATCTTATGAGGTATGCCATGAAGTCTGACAATATCTCGTAAGAACACCTGGGCTACTGCGGGTGCTGTAAAGGTAGTATGAACTGGAAAAAAGTGGGCTACCTTAGTCAACCGGTCCACTGTCACCATAATAGCATCATGGCGTTGGGAAGACATCGGGAGACCAACTATAAAGTCCATGGATATAACCTCCCACTTCCACACTGGAACATCATGTGGCTGCAGGAGTCCTCCAGGATGGCGGTGCTCTGCCTTAACCCGTTGACACTCAAGACATCTGGCCACTATCTCAGCAATCTGCAATCTCATGCCTAGCCAATGATACAGTTGTCTCAGATCTGCATGTAGCTTCTTAACCCCGGGATGTGCTGCATATGGTGCTCTGTGAGCCTCAAGTATAATGAATGCACGTAAATCTCTGGTAGAAGGTACATAGATACGCTCTCGATGGCATAGAAGTCCATCGGACTCTAAAGTATAACCAACATACTTCCCCTCCAAGGGTCTCTGGGATCGAATCATCTTGCAAACCTCTGCATACCACTCATCTTCCTGTAGATGACGGAGGATCTGACCCCTCAAATCTGTGCCTGCAGTCATAGAATAGATATCGTGCTGTCTCCTGCTCAAGGCATCTGCAACAACGTTCTCTTTCCCCTTGATGTAGTGGACATCAAAGTCATACTCACATAAGAACTCCATCCATCGCCTCTGTCGAGCATTAAGGTTCGGATGGGTAAATATATACTGAAGGCTCTGATGGTCTGAATGAAGCTCAAAGCGGTGACCTAAGAGGAAGTGACGCCATCACACTAAGGCATGTACCACTGCTGCAAGCTCCAAATCATGCGTAGGGTAATTGAGCTCATGAGTCTTAAGCTTCCTAGACTCGTAAGCAATAGCTCGCCCTCCCTGCATAAGGACTGCCCCTAATCCATCTAATGAAGCATCTGTGCACACCATAAATTCCGCTGAAGGATTTGGCACTGCAAGAATCGGTGCACTGGTGAGTGCTCTCTTGAGCTCCTGAAAAGCCCTCTCACACTTTTCTGTCCACTCAAACTTCTTCCCCTTTCGCTGAAGGGAAGTAATAGGATGTGCCACTCTAGAGAATCCCTCAACAAAACGTCTGTAATAACCGGCTAGTCCCATGAAACTTCTGACCTCAGTCACTTTGTCAATTGAATTGCTACCATATTATGATCTCTATCTCTTCCTATATTTCTGCAAACAGATTGGATGGCTTGTTGATCCATATGGATTTAGGGATAAAAGACTAGATAGAATTTGAACTGAAACTTAGCAATTATCCCATTCAAAAGATGACTTTATAATGCATTTGATTAGTCTAAATTCCTCCTTAACCATATGCTATGCACTTAAACAAAACATTCAAAATGAATTAAATCATGTGGAAATGTAGAGAAAACACTATCTTATCAAGATGGTTATGTTAAAATGAGCATGTTTGCTTCAGAATGTATCTATATTAGATGATCAAATTTAACTATAATTAACCCTTGTAATTAATAATCCTATTATAGACCATTGGCATCTTAATGTTTAAGTGAATACAAATTGATCTATGTTGGTATATTAACTCAGCTTGCTAAGGAGGAAGTAATGGAAAAAAAAAAGAGATCAAAATAACAGTGCTTTTGAAAATAGCACTTCCCAGAATTTTAAGAAAGCAAAATGCTCTCTGGATTTTGTATGGGATAAAAATCCCATACAAAATCTTACCACAGTCATTTCTATATATTAAATCTTGCCACCTATGTCATAAGCAATTAAATAAACATTAAATCAAAAATATCATTCCCTACCTTTTTAAATTTTCCCCCTTTTGCTAGGCGCAGGTGTTGGATGCAAGTTCTTTGTTATTAATTCCAACCTACTTATTTTTGGGATGGTGACTTTGGTGACACATCATCAAAACCTTTTCATTAGTTTTAACCCCCTTTGTCTTCAACTCACGCAGGTTTTGAAAGATCTTACTTTGCATTTAATACAAACTTTTGATGTGGGTACTTTGCTTGACATGGAAGGGAGTGGGACCCACCTTCCACTTCCCTTTCCATGCTTCCCACTCCCCTATGCAATCTAGGCGCAGGTCCTTGGGAGAGGATATTTTAATTTGTTAAAACACTTCATCACTCTTCCCTTGCGTACCCCAATGTCCTTGGGTGATGGGAAGTGTGACTAGGGGGTAGGCTAGGAATTTGATAGGTTAATAGGTTGTTTGATAGGAAGTTTGAGTAGGTTAGTAGATACGATTAATTAGTAGGATATTTAGTAGATTAGTAGGTTGTTAAGTTAGTTTAGGATTTTAATTAATTATGTTATCTTGAAATTATGTTTTGTTAAACATCAATAGATAGTTTTTATGCAAAGCAATATTAATATTTATTAACTTGCTAATTATAGGTTGCTCTATATTATTATCTAAATAGTATGTACATATTATTAGTTAATAAATTATAATTTAATAATTAATTAATAACTATATTAATTAATTATTATATTATAATTATTAATTAATAATATATAAAATATTTAATTATAAACATTAACTAATGTTACCTTTAAATTCTTTAATTGGCTAAAAAGTACATTGATTAAATGGGTATGACGTAATTATAGATTGAATTAGTATTTATATATTTGAAATTGGATATTGAGGAAAATGTCAATTTAATTTCATATTCAATAGTATCATAAGTTGGTAATTTTACCATCACAAACAGATTGGTCTCGATATGAACATAATTGGGAATTGGTTAACCTCACTATAGAATAACGCTAACATTATCACTTTTATCCTTCAAAAAAATAAAAATTGTTGGTTGAGTTTTGCCCTGAAATTTTGGGCATCACAACAAAACAACTGCTATGTTGCAAAGCTAAAAAAAAAAACTCAACGAAATGGACAGGTCATTGTAAAAAGCTGAAGTCAATAGAAGAGAAGTTAAGTTGTTAAGAAATACTACTGAAAGAATGGATAAACACCAAATACCGAGTATTAAAGCACATAAAAAAAGACCAAATACTGAATAAAAAAGTAAAAAAATTATCTTTAGAAAAAACCATAAGATAAGTTATACTAGTGACCGCATGACTATTGGACCCCGCACAACTATTGGTCCCTCTCCCCTATAGTGAGTTTCATTTCTTACCCTTCCATCAATCTCTATGTGTCATCATAAATAAATAAAAAAGAGAGGATTTATGTCAAATAGCATTTAAAAACCTTCGCATTTTGCTAATTGAATCTAGGCATTACTTAGCAGTAGGACTACCCCTAATGGTGGAACAAAGAAAAAATAGTTTGTCTGCCATAAGATGACACTCGCCTTGCAACTTCCCTTGCCATACACAACCTCAACATTACCGTTGGAGCATGAAAACTTCAACACAAAGGTTGTTCCTTTTCACTTCACTGCTTCTGGTCTTTCAAATTTTTTTGGCTACGTCTGAATTGTCATGGATGACCTTTTTCTTTGGATGCAGAGCTAGAATAATAAAAATTTTATTCATCAGGCCACCAAGGATTTTCTTCCTTGGTATGTTTTCACGTTGAAATATAGACTCTCCAATCAAGACCAAGAAACTTAAAGAGACCCGCTAGCTCGTTATAAAGAGAGCACTGCAGAATGGCAATGGACGCTATCATGCTTAGGTTTTAGCTGGTCCTAGAAAAATAGAAGATAAAAAGGAAGAAATTTGTTGAGACTAAAAGAAATGACAACTACATCTTGAACCTTCTAGTAGTTCCTCAATCTAAAAACACAAAAGTGTGAATTCAACAATAAATTGAAACCATAAAATGCAATAATTTATTACAAAAATTTAAGCAAAGAGGAAACTATTGAAGAAACAGATTTCAAAATCAGATAGCCAAAATTCAAGACGGGGAAAAAAAATCATTTGCTGTACCTGGTTAATTGAAATGTGATGAGGATCACAAGCCATAAAAAAGAAAGATTGGAATAAATAAAGAAAATACCGATAAAATGGCAGCAATATGTAGAATATGGAAAAATGGATGAACAAGTGTGCAAAAAAGCAAGCAGCAGTTGTTGGAAAAAATGAATTGGTTGCAGATAATAAAGAATACGATAAGATAGGGCTCACAATGGGATAAAATAGGTTTCACAAAATAAAAGGTTAAGATTAGTATTATCATTATTATGGATTTTATATGTTCATATGAAAATTTAATGGATATAAAAAAGAAAACAAATCAATATATTAAAATATATATTATTGTATTTATTTTATTTTTCTCTCTTTCAACTAAATTGATCACAAAAATTAAATTTTAATAATATTTCTCTTAAAGAAGATACATTAAATTAATTAATTTTAATATTTATTTTAAGAAGATATATTAAATTAATTTCTTTTAATATTTCTTCTTCTAAAAGATTTTGTATTTTATTTTTATGGAATAGTCTTTGCCTCTTAATCAAAGAGATTTCAACCTATAAAAACATTATAAAAATGTTTTATATTTGAAAAATAATTTCAAATAAATAATTATTATGAATTTAGATAAACAAATTCAACATCAAATTAAACATTATTTAAAAAAAATAAAATCTATTTAATAAAATAATATAATTATATTTCTTTTGTTTTTCCTTTTCACATTAATTATTCTTATTTTTTTTATTTTTTTAAATGTACTAATATAATTTAGTTTAGTTAGTGAGGTCTATTTTAGTTGTAAGATATAATTTACTATTGAAAACATGTTGTCAAAGTTTATCTATGATTTTTTTCTTATAATTTAATCTATATTTTTTAGAAATAAAATAAGTTAAAAGACTATCTAAGAGAAAGTGTGTGTATATCATTTTTCTTTTTGCTACATTATAATAGTTGGAATGGTTAGTTTTATTAATTAATTTAATTTTTGGTTTCTATTGTTCATTATATTAGGTTATTTTAATCAAATTGTATTTCTTTCTAGTTTTTATTTCATAATTCTATATATGAAAGATTAATAAATAAATAAATTTATTAAATTTTTCCAATATTTAACAATCACATAAAAATAAATCAAATAGATAAAAAATCTAAATACAATTAAAATTTTATTTTTAAAAGAAAACCATAATACTCTAATAGATTTACATAAATTAGCAATATGTAGAATATGAGAAAATGGCTGAACAAGTGTGCAACAGAGCAAGTAGCAGTTGCTGGAAAAAATGAATTGGCTGCGGATAATAAGGAATATGATAAGATAGGACTCACAATGGGATAAAATAGGTTTCACAAAATAAAAGGTTAAGATTAGTATTATCATTGTTATGGATTTTATATGTTCGTATGAAAATTTAATGGATATAAAAAAGAAAACAAATCAGTATATTAAAATATATATTATTGTATTTATTTTATTTTTCTCCATTTGAACTAAATTGATCACAAAAATTAAATTTTAATAATATTTCTCTTAAAGAAGATACATTAAATTAATTTCTTTTAATATTTATTTTAAGAAGATATATTAAATTAATTTCTTTTAATATTTATTCTTCTAAAAGATTTTGTATTTTATTTTTATGGAATAGTCTTTGCCTCTTAATCAAAGAGATTTCAACCTATAAAAATCATTATAAAAAAAAATTATATTTGAAAAATAATTTCAAATAAATAATTATTATGAAGTTTAGATAAACAAATTCAACATCAAATTAAACATTATTTCTTAAAAAAAACAAATCTATTTAATAAAATAATATAATTATATTTCTTTTGTTTTTCCTTTTCACATTAATTATTCTTTATTTTTTTATTTTTAAAAATGTACTAATATAATTTAGTTTACTTGGAGCGTCTATTTTAGTTGTAAGATATAATTTACTATTGAAAACATGTTGTAAAAGTTTATCTATGATTATTTTCTTATAATTTAATCTATATTTATTAGAAATAAAATAAGTTAAAACACTATCTAAGAGAAAGCATGTGTATATCATTTTTCTTTTTGCTACATTATAATAGTTGGAATGATTAGTTTTATTAATTAATTTAATTTTTGGTTTCTATTGTTCATTATATTAGGTTATTTTAATCAAATTGTATTTCTTTCTAGTTTTTATTTCATAATTCTATATATGAAAGATTGATAAATAAATAAATTTATTGAATTTTTCCAATATTTAACAATCACATAAAAATAAATCAAATGGATAAAAAGTCTAAATATAATTAAAAATTTATTTTTAAAAGAAAACCAATAAAATTGAAAAAAATTGTTGCCTATAGTTCCAAAAGCCTATGAAGTGCATGTTAATCATACAAATTGTTTTTAGATTTATTGTTTATATTTTTGTATTAAAATAATTTGAAATAAAATTTTCTGTAGTTTTATAAATAAATAAAAATAAACAAAAAAAATGTTAGATAGGATTAAAGTAAAATGAAATAACTTTCAAATTAATAAATAAATTGCAAGTTAAATAAAAGAACTATTAAATATAAATAGTAAACATGGTAAATTTTAATTGGTTCACTCGTGTAATAAGACTTCAAATGATTTCATCCAATGAGATGATTAAAAATTAATTTCTAGATATTATAAAGTTAAACAATTTGCTACATTTTATTTTTTTATCGGTAAAAGGCCAAGGCCCTATAAGTTTTTTATTAATATAAATATATGTTTTATAATGTGACCCCGCTCAGTGCGAGCGCTGGTAGGAAAGAGCAGGGTTGAGAAAACCTCCAGCCTTGCTCGGGACCATAGGTCCTGTCCTAATACAAAAATACGTGGGCATACCCACGACTTGACAATTGTCAAGATTTGTTAAGGTACATGTTTTCCGTAGGCATACCCACGGCTCGATAATTATCAAGATTTGTACATATTTTCATGGGCAATCCACGTCCCAAAAAGACTCGATATTGTTTAACTTTGAGAGACATAAACTAGTTAATATACAATGCTGGACGATATGATAAGGATTGAAACTTTTATACACTTAAAACATGACATCTGATCCTCTTGCTTTGTCGAGAATGGGTATATAGCATCCACATGATGGTCTTGCTTGTAAACACAAAACAAAAATCCTCCAGAACCAAGGGTTAACCAGCATCAAGACACAAATATATTGTGTCTTGCTATTCATATCTTACTGTTAGAAATACAAGAAACAAATTTACCTTTGTGATTACTGATCCTTATTGATTAAGAGTGTTATTTCCTGCCAAATGTTAACATTCATTAATTTTAACTTTTAAAGGGGATATATATATATATATATATATATATATATATATATATATATATATATATATATATATATATATATATATATATATATATATATATATATATATATATATATATATATATATATATATATATATTGGCACCAGTGTATATATATTTATATATATTATTATAAATATCTGACAGGACGAGACATCAAATTATAAAGGGAGTGAACTTTTATCTCTGTCTCTTGCTACTTAATTTACATCTGCAAAGGTAATGAGCCATCCAATTCATTATTTAACAAGGTTAGATAGGACGTCTACTCGGGATATAAATTTTCCATGATTCTTTTAATAATTTTTGATAGTCTAATATTAATACCTTAAAGTTGCAAATCTATTGTGGTTTATGAGTGTTTCCTAGCTTATTTGCGTAAGAGTATGAATATAACTGTGATTGGATACAGAAGAACTGTGAGTCCCTTATGTATGATAATCCATATTAAGATTCACTTTGTTATTTGCAGAGTAAATTGGTATTAACTTAGCCTCAACGACCTTTAGATAAAAAATCTATGTCTAACAAAATGAGAGGGAAGAAGGGGAAACAACCATATTTTATTCATTCCTTGAAAAAGAGTCATAGTTTACATTGATATGTCTTCTTGGAAATGGGATGTCTATGTTGATATGGAGCTCCGTATCAATTTCCAAATTGTCAACCTCATCTTCCATCATGAAGGAATTAATTCAATTTGCTCCTTTCGGTGGTTTAAAATGATAGGAATCCAGGCTACGTAGAGTTCCAAATCGTCAAATTGAAGTATTGGATAGGCTTGTATAGGACGACCTCCTACCATTGTGTTTTCATAGAAGCATGGTTTGGGAATAGTGGAATCTGCTCTAATATTTGCCAAAACTTTATCCAAGTTCCCTAAGTATGACTTTTGAACAATCTCCTACATAGGATCCCCAATGATGTTTTGTCAGTGCCTGCGAAGATGGGTGATGCTATGAAAAGAGTAGGGATAACAGAATTGACCCGGTATTTTCCAGATTATTGATGCATTCTCTGCCTAGGATTCTCAAAATTGCTCTGATAGCTAGACTGTGAGTCGAGAGAGTAAATTTTTTTTACCTTGTATCCTGAAAATGGTAAATCAAAAGCTATTTACACCTTGGGGCCTTTGAGTTTGATGGGAGTCATCATTCTGGATTTAAGTTTAGAGATCCCCTTAACCTAGATCACTTCCTGATTAAGCTTAAAAAAGGTTCAGGTCCGATTATACGAAGAAGAATCGATTCGTATTCTTAAAATTGGAAGATTAAATGAAAGGTCATCGATTTAAATCTTGGTACTTAATTGTAGAGATGGGATGATTGCAGACTGAAATTATCATGTTAGATAAATTAATAACTATTGGCCAGGATTGTCTAAGATGGTTTGAGATGGAGACCTTACTAGGGGAAGGAAACTCAATGCACATGAATAGCCTACTTATAGTTAAAAGCATGAGGGTAGCTAGGTTCTTTCCTGGAAACATGGCTCTTGAAGACTAATACCTTATGAGCCATGAGGACTAGTTATTGACTGTGCTGACATAAGATATAATTATCTTCCTCTTATAGCAAGATTACTAGGATACTTGTTTCGCTGCTTAAGGTGAAATTTCTATACCAAGTCAAACTTTCATCATAATGCTAAAATTCTATGCATATAATTTGGAGGTTACAGAGCCTGAGAGATTTATCACAATAAATACAAAGGTCTATATCTTATTAATCCATCCTTACCTTTTCTATATAAAGGTTAGTAAAGTGATTTAAATATCATTCTAAATCCGATCTGCCTGTTCCAAAAGTAAACTAGGAGATCATCAAAATGACCCACCCATTACCGAACGATTAAATTTGTGTGTTATTTAAGAAACGAAGAGTTTGATAAAGAGATCTCAAGTACTTGCAAATTAGTATTTATCATTTTCAAGCTTGAAAATCTAGAAAAAACACCTATGCATAACACTAGGTGAATAAAAGATAGCAAGACAATAATATATCTAATACTACTTTTTACATTAAATAGTAGTTAAGATCTCAAGGAACAAAGCTAATCTTTTTAGATGTAAGAATACAGAATGTACTATATTTTTGCTCCCCTAATTCTACATATCCACTTCTGACCCAGGATCCATTTGGGGCTCAACCTTTTCTAGTTCCTATCCAGCAATATGATGGTCAATGTTACTTAGTAAAGATCCTTAGGAGAGCCTGCTACCGGTTTAGATTATATAGTGACCTGACTTAGATGAACTAAGGATAGCATGATAGTAATATTAAAAGCTATCATTATAAAGTCTTAAATCGAGCCACAACCTTTTGATTTCATTTATTTTAAATCATACAGATTCTACTTACTATCTACGGAAACCATTTATACCTTCTATCTAACAAAATGGACATGTAGAAACAGTGCATAAATAGTATATTCAAGGGAGTTAACAACAATTCCTAATTGTTCAAACAAAACAGGAATACTCTCCAAGCTTGTTACCGAAACACTATGATTAAAGTATTATAATATCAAAGTATTATAATAACAGAGTATAAAGTATAGAATACTGCCGATCCGATTTCCTTCACCTTATATAATCACAAAATAAAGGCTTATGACTTTTCTGTTTTGTTAAGTCTAAGAGAATACTCTTTATCTATAAGTCCTGAGAAAGTCTAATACTTAGCTTAAAGCCACTTGACCCAAAACAAAAGTAAAAGGATAATAACTATCCTATAGGAATTAGTGCTATACTATATTCTTTTGAATGGTCATCGGATTCCATGCATTCTTCCTTTTGATCATCACAATAATCCTCTCTATGTGTTCATAGCCTTTCCTGTGCTTCTTCGTGTGCTTGGTGATTTCTGGCACCATAATATGGATGTTTGGGGGAGCAATATCGTCCAATGCTTCTGGTAGGGTGAAACCTTCCATCCTCTAGTATTTGAGGTGTCAGCTAATGTCCTGAGTTTCATCCAACACTTCCCTAAATAAGTAGTCCAAGTTTCTGGCCATTTCTAGCCAATGTTCATCAAAACTCTCTTCTTCCTTAAATGCTAACATAGCAATTCCCTAAGATTGAGGAATCATATCTAGCTCTGATAAATCCGTCTTCATGGTTACTTCTAGATAAGGAACTGTGAGCTCATTATCTACACAGTAGACCACCTTATCTAGACCTCCTAAATGTTCTTTGATGAAGATTTCCTTTGCCACACTGATTATGTCTTCTCTTTTTTTGCCGGCAAAGATGGCCAGAGCTATGAACATCCCTACCACACTCCCATTGGTTATGTACGTAAAGGAGTTATCAAAGTGTTGATCACCAAAAGATTTCTCTATAGCCCTTCTAGTGGAATCTGGAAGTGGATTGAGGATTTGGTTCCACCTCTCAGGGCAAATACAACCCCTAAATGCCATTGTTCGATCACTGTTAGTCTGGAAAGTACTGATCCTAGTCTCCATATTGTGCCTATTATCCACTTCTAGCTGCTATCCTAAATATAAAGTGTGGCTACAAGCCTTCTAGATGTTCCCAGAGTCTTCCTCATGCGAATCTTCAAGTACTTTACATAAGGAAGCTTAAAACATCTGTATACCCAAATAATTATGAAGAATAAAGGGAGAGAGAGAGCTAACTTGTAATGAGTTCTCATTAATCATGAATTAGAAAGGAGGCTTAATCTATCATGATTATAAAGACACTGCCCATCGAGCCTTCAGTGTTTCAAGTCCTTTTCCCCACCATCATTACTCTAAGTTGCTGATACCAAAACTTTCCACTAGAGGCCTTGTATCGTAAGGCTTTGATCTTAGGTACAGAGCACCAGGAGTATTTTAAAATCATAGCTCTATATCTTCTAATAATGATGTAATGAGTACACAATCGAGATTAAAGGCCTATTGATAAGCCATAAGGTTTAGTTCCTAGGAGATTTCCTAATCTCCACACTGCACTCTTTATAACATATTGGGGCCTTAAAAAATTAAGGAATCCTTTGCCTCAAAGAATTTCGTATGCTAAAAAGCAGGGGCTTCAACTTACTATAGATAATAGCTATTGATCTACAACTAATTACGGAGTGTCTTTTATAAATCCTTAAAGAAGTCTAGACTAGACATAATGATTTACAATTGGTTGCTCCTACGATATAAACCTGAGCCACAGTTTCCTAGTCCTAAACAAAAATTAGATAAGGATGAATCTAGCTAGGATGGTGAAAAGGGATCTAAAACACTAAAGCAAAAAGGACCATAAACTAACCCTGCCTAAACATCATGCTCTCCTCCAGAGGGGTGGCTTAGAGAAAGGGAGGGGATTAGTAGGCAGATAATAAGATAACCAAGTAGCAGGTATTATATAGTTAAATTATATACAATATTAACCACTAATCTTACACATAGAAAGCACTAGGAATGGGGAGGGCTGAATAGTAAATATTTGTTGAATTTGTCCTAGAAAGGGTCCTTATCTGACCAAACTTGTTTAAGAATAAATGAGG
Organism: Chamaecyparis obtusa; assembly: GCA_027943335.1. NCBI lineage: Eukaryota > Viridiplantae > Streptophyta > Pinopsida > Cupressales > Cupressaceae > Chamaecyparis > Chamaecyparis obtusa. Next base: position 416,727 of record BSBK01008158.1, read on the forward strand.
ATTGCAAATGTTGATTAATTTTATATGTACCGACTCTAAGCCACTACATTTCTAATGGTCATTTGGTATTTTAATTGAAAATCCTTATTAAAATTAAATCACATATGCCTAATCTTGTCCATTGCCTAATATATATTTAATCTCACATGTCGATTTAGAATGATAAATCTAGGTTATGACTCCATCAGCTCCAAGATTAGCTAACATATCTACCTTTGTGTTACCTTCTTTGTATGTATGCCTAATCTCAAGTTTGGTGAAGCTCTCCATCACTAAATTGATCTCCTCTACTTTAGAATTTAAGATCCAATTGGGTGTTTTTTTGGTTCGAATGGCATTTACTATAATTTGAGAATCACCTTCAATTATTAATTTGGAGATGTTAAGATTCTTACATAGCTTTAGACCCTCTAGTGCCGCTATGCATTTGGCCATGTTGTTAGTAGTGGGATTGATAGGCCTTGAGAGCTTAGCAATAACTTCCGATTTCCAATTTTGGATAATCCCTCCAATGCCAGCAACTCCAGGGTTCCCTCTAGATGCCCCATCAAAGTTGAGTTTATACCATCCTTTTTTTGGAGGGATCCACTTGTAGGAGGCTTTGTCACTCTTCCTTTTGGATCCCCCTTTGCCATAAAGGGGGGGGATATCTAATTTAGGCCACTTGCTTCTAATTTTGTTGTCCCAACTTTTAAAGGACTCCTCATAACTCAATTTGTCTCTGAGCTTACTGTTAATGATTTCTACTATTGAAGCTTCTATCTTGTTGGTGATTGTATTCCATGATAATTTCTGTTCTGTGAAGATCCTTCTATTTCTTTCTTTCCAAATTTCCCATGCTACTATAGATGGAGAAATGAACCATATATCCTTATATAAATTGTCTTTAAAGAGAGAAGGCCAAGCTTTGAGGTGGCTGACTAGATTAGAATGAAGAGTTGACTTCTAGCCTAGGCTTTGATGAAGCCAATTCCAACAGTTATAAGTATAAGGGAAATTAAGGAGAATGTGATTAACATCCTAAGAATGGTTCTCACATAGGGGGCATCTTGATGGCCCTTCAAAACCCAGTTTGTTAAATCTATCCGCTGTAAGAATTCTATTTTGTAGAGCTGCCCAAAGAAAAATGCTAGCTTTGGGGAGGCAAGATTTGTGCCAGCATAGATTTAGTGAAATATCTAAGCTATCCATATTCATCTCCAGAATAATAAAATTGTAACCCTCTTTAACTGAATAGTTGTCTTTATTTGATTTAGCCCAAATTAAGATATCTGGTCTATTTTTGAGTGAAACTTCTCTATCTTTTAGAATTGTGAAAAGGATCTATTTTTCATGCCATACGGGACCAATTTCTTCTAAATTACTCCATTCATAACCTTCTTTTTTACATAGATAATCTTTAAGATAAATGCCTTTAACTCTTTTACATTCTTCCATAAACTCTGGTGAGAATCCTAGAGTGTCTAGGGGGGGATGACCTGCCCATGAATCATCCCAGAAAAGTGCTTGATCTCCTAAACCTATATCCCATGTTAGACCATTGCTTATAATTCCTCTGCATTCTTTAATAAAGTTCCAAATCCGGGAGCCTTTGACAAGAGTGCACGATCTGAAGATATTAATGGGGTTCGCATCAAGGATATATTTATGAAGTAGTATAGATGCCCATTTGCTACTAGATTCCTTATACATTCTCCATATAAGTTTAGCTCCAAGAGCTTGGTTTTTCCATAGGAGATTTTTGATGCCTAGACCTCCCTTCGAGATTGGTTTACATAAGGTATCCCATTTAATGAGAGCAAGTTTTTTGTCTTCTGATGGACCTTGCCAGTAAAAGTCTCTAAGCATTTTATCTAAGTGCTTTTTGATACTGATAGGGAGGGGGAGTATGGACATATGATACGTAGGTATGGTAGAAAGGATTGATTTTATCATAGTCACCCTACCTACTTTCATTAACCATCTTCCTTTCCAAGAACTCTTCTTATTTTGTACTTTAGTGATAACTTGCTGCCACAGTTTGGAAGATTGGATGCCTTTATCCAGGTCAATACCAAGATATTTGCACAGGAATTTACCAATCTTGTATCCCATAATATTACATATCTCTAATTCTACCTTCGGTGAGGTGTTAATAAAGAATATTTCCGATTTGGAGGGATTGACCCCTTGACCTGAAGCTTTCATATACATGTTTAAGATGTCCTTAAATGCTCTAGCTTCTTTCCTGCTAGCTTGGCCGGGTAGAATTGTATCATCCACAAACTGCTGATGTGTAATATTTGGAATGTTTTTCGAAGCCTTCAGTCCTATGATTTTGCCTTCCATCTGTTTCTTAGTGATAGATCTACCTAACGCTTCTACCATAATGATGTAGAGGAAAGGGGATATTGGATCTCCTTGTCTTATGCCTCTAGATATACTAAAAAAACCTTCCGGTGTTCCATTGATTAAAATCAAAATTTTAGGTGTGGAGATACAGTTAAAAATGAGATTAATCCATTGTCTGGAAAATCCAAATGCTTCCATACATTTGCACATAAATCTCCAATCTACTTTATCATATACTTTTTGGATGTCTAGCTTAATAAGCATACTAGGATCCTTTGTTATTTGGGTAGTATGAACTACTTCTTGTGCTATAATAATTCCATCCAAGATCGATCTATTTGCTACAAACCCTGTTTGTTCTTTTGATATAATATTGGGAAGGAGATATTTAAGCCTATTTGCTAAACACTTAGAAAGTATCTTATAGATTGTATTACACAGGGATATAGGTCTAAAATCTCCTAGCTTCGTGCTCTCATTTTTCTTTGGGATTAATGCAAAGAAGGTATTGTTTATTTCATTTAATAATGATCCCGAATTTCTCGTTGCTTCTATTGCTTGCCATACCTCCTCGCCAACAAAGTGCCAGCATTTTTGGAAGAATCCTACCTGGAACCCATCTGGGCCCGGGGCTTTATCTGGATGTAACTGAAAGACCGCTATTTTCACCCCCTCAAGGGATAGTTTGTCATTAATCATCTTATTATTTGCTTTTGTAAGTACCTTGGGAATAGTTTTAAGCATTTTTTTTTGTGCTCTTAGATCAGTACCTTCTATGTTGTTAAGAAGGGATTGATAGAATTGCATGAAGAGTTTCAATATTTGATTAGGTTCCTCAGTGAGATCTCCCTCATGATTCTTAATTTTAGAAATTCTATTAATGCTTCTTTTAAAATTGGTGGAGTTATGGAAGAATTTTGTATTACTATCTCCTTCCTGGAGCCAAGTTTCTCTAGATTTCTATTTCCAAAATATCTCTTCCTTAAGGAGGATGGCATTGAATTTAGAAATTAACTCCTTCTCCTTATAATAACTTTGATCATTCATCCCATGTTCTATTACTAAATTATTAAGGTCAGCGAGCTCTTGTTCTAACTGAATTTTTTCTACAAAAATGTTGTTGAAATTGTTCTTATTCCATTCCAATGCTTTATTTTTAATGATTTTTAATTTAGCTATTAAGAAGTACATTATGGATCCTTTAACTGATATCTGTTTCCACCATTCCTCTAATAGATTAATGAATTTTGGGTTTTGGAACCACATAAACTCAAATTTGAATGGATTTCTTTTTGGTTTAGTGTCTTCTATAATAGAAAGCCTAATTGGGAAATGATCCGATCCAGCCTCTAGAAGGATTTCTGCAGAATATAGCTGATTAAAGTTTTCCGTATTAGTCCTAATAAAAAACCTATCCAAATTTTCAGTGATGTAACTAAAACCTGCTCTTCTATTATTCCAAGTATATATTCCGTTATTTGTGTCTATGCTAATTAGATGATTATCCATAACCTAGTTGCGAAAATCCTTGTGAGCTTGAGATACATAATGTGTACCTCCAAATTTTTCTTCAGGAGCTAAGATGGCATTAAAATCTCCTCCAATCAAGAAAGGGTATTCTGATGCATTATTTAAGAAAAGGTGAATCTCATGCCAAACTCTCCTTTTTTCTTCGTTGGAAATTGGTCCGTATACATTGATTAGGTAGAATTTCAAATTAGACTTTAAACTTTTAACTTCTAAAGCCATCCAATTACTATTATTAGAAATTGGTATGCCTACAACTTTACAGGGATCCCACAATACTGCTAACCCTCCTGAATGTCCTATAGAAGTTACGAATTCTGATTTCCAAATGCCAAGTTTCTTACTTACTTTAGTGCTTTCCTCCTTGTTGAGTTTGGTTTCCTGTAATAATATTATTTCTGACTCAAATTTTTTTAGATATCTCTTAATTAATCTTTGTTTGTTAGGGGCATTTAATCCCCTAACATTCCAAGTAGTGACTTTCATTTCTGCTGGGGAAGGTACTTCCCCTTCCCTGTGTGCAAAATTTCAGATATCTTTTTTTGATTGCTCACACTACCATCCATTGTTCTTAATTCAACTGCTGATTTCCTACCTCTTTTCTTCTTAATTCTGTTAATATTAGGGGAACTAAGGCTTCCTCTATTCATTGCTATTCCCAATTGCCTCTCCTTATTAGTAATTCCAAAGAGACCCTCAATAGAGTCCTTAACCAATGTAAAGTTTTTATTTGAATTAATGATGGGGTTGTCCTGCTGATCTAAATTATTCCGCTCTAGTTCAATCTGAACTTGAGTTGTTTCCTTATCTATAAGCTCCTTTCCATATGATTCAATTATATCTTCTATAAGGTCCAGGTTTAGTGTTTCCAGCTCTAATCGAATAGAGAATGCATGGTTCTCCCCATTTCTATGAGTGTTCTTAGCTGTCATGCAAGGGGCCATATTCCTGGATTTGCAAATATCCTTACTTTCCTCTTGCACTATAGTTGTATTTCCTGAAACAGGTTTGTCCTCTTTCTGCTCTTTCTTTTCTAGATCTAATTGATTTGATACCATGCCAAAGTGATCGGAGGGGGTATTGTCTGAGGCTTCCTTTACAGGGATAGTAAGATAAGTATATTGAGTGGACATAAAATCCACTTTCTCATTATCTTCTCAGATAATATTCTGTATTAGATTGATTATAGAATCTTTTTCATATTTCAATTCCTCGTGATCACAAATCTCATCCATGAGCATATCCAAAAGTTCATCTGTAAGAGTTTCTCCTAGCTTTATATTCTGATTATCTTCTTCTTTACTTTTTTCTTCATTCTCTTTAGAGGCTATTGGGTCTAAACATACATGTTTCAAAGGCTAGACATTACTAAAATCTTCCTCTGGTTCAATCATTTCAATTTTATCCTTATCCTGCGATGATCTTTGATCTATAAGTTCCACATCTAGCTAATCTTTGATGATATTATTGGAACCCTTTTCAGGTAAATTTTGATTTTTATTTTCTGATTCCATCTTGTTTTTCAAGCTGGCTATTACACAACTTTTGTTGATATCATTGTCCAACTTCTTAGTAGGTGAAGGAGATAGTAGGATATCAGAAAATTTGCTAGTCTCTATCGGGTTGGATATTACATTTAGATGAGAGTATGGCACTTCTATGCTCTCCTTTGCAATGTTCCTAAGAAGAAAACCTCCTTTATCCTCTAAGAAATTTACCTTTATATTATTATCTAGATATAATAGTGTTTCTTTACTATGATTTTGATTGTAAGTATACAATCCGTTATCTATCTTTGGGTTTTCTACAAAGTCTTCTAGCAACATTGGATTTATAAATATGGAATTCGAGTTAAAACTAAGCTTAAGGGGGGGGATATACTTCTTGTGATAATTTGAATTAACTATTAGGATAGCCTCTGCTTGATTATGCTTAGTTTTAACAATTCTTTTAAAATCACCAATCTTATTTCCTATGCTTTTGAGAATCTCAATATGATTACATTCTAGTGGTAAATTTCTTAGTAAAACTGCTTTTTCTACCATGAAATCCATTACATTTATAGGGTTAAACAAAGGAAACCAATTGCAAACATGAAAGGGTATGTTTCTGTATTTCAAGGAACCTACTCCTAATATTTTCTCTTTAAGGCTGCTGGATAAGCAATCTACAAAAAGGAAGTTATCAGCCATGATAGAAATACTTACCTCAAATGGGATTGTAGATGTTAGACCTTCTATTATGTCTTCAATGTGAGCCCCTATTCCCGTCCATTTGCAAAGGAAGCCTCTATCTGCAAAGGCATTCTGGTTTCACAAAATACAACTTCCATCCATTGTCATTCTAATATGATTTTGGTCACAATTTCCACATTCTAATGAAAGCTTTTTATCATTTTTTCCAGAACATCTATGAGGCGGAGAATACACCTTCTCAGAAGACTTTGACAGAGTAGGGATAATATCATTATTACTTTTAGCCGGGATAAGGTATTTCCTTTTCCTTGATTTCTCATTTCTCCTCCTACGATGAGGAGGGCTGTAGGCATTCGTTGATTTGTGTATAGATTCACAATTGAAAAATCCCTTTGACTGTATATGCCCTATGGTTTTGACAGGGGGAAAGGATGAATTTGCCATATTTGGTTGTGAGGATTCTTCATTCATCTGCAGTTCCTTCCATACACCCCTTTCCCCTTCCAAAACCCTACTAGTTTGTTGTATCATTTTGCATGGGGTTTGGGCCTTGTTTAACAATTCAAAGGAATTTTCCAAAGTTAATAAATTGCTGTAGCACTTTTTAGGGTAAGATTTCTCCGGATACCTACCTTTAACCACATGCCATTCTACGCTACTCACTTTTTCCACCCTGAAGAATAACTTAGCTCCTGGAAATCCCCCTCCCCCTGTCGCAGATAGAGGATCGTCAGAGTTCTTAGCCGGAGTAATCCTGGACGCCAAAGCCTTTGTATCCCCAGGGCGATCCCTCCTTCTTACTTCTAACCATGAGGCTGATTGATTCAATATGCGAGCTGAATGTGCTTGAAAAGGTACCGGTCCAATTTTCCTATGCTCTTGGTTGCATTGATGTGGAGCATACTCAACTCTTGTAGATCCATCTCTAAACTTCCCCAATTTAGCATATTTGGTCTTTGCAAATAGGGCCAACTGTTCATTTAGTGACTTGACAATGAATACCTTATACTCTGATTTCTTGATGCGGTTCACAAAACCTTTACCTTTTGGACTTTCAGAGTTTGAAACCCTAGCTATATGAGTATCATATTGTAGAGACTTCCTCGGGTTTTTATCCTTGTTATCCAACTCTTCATTTTGAGGCTCTGCAATTTTACAGGAGGCTGAGGCAGCTTCTTCAACCACAACATGATCCTTCTATGATTCCGCAAGGCTTTTAGCCTACTGTTTTGCAATAAAACCATCGAGATGCTCATATGTGGGATGCAAATGATGCACATCCGTCCTCCTGCAGTCCTTATGTTTATGGCCGTAAGTCTAGCAGTTAAAACAATAGCTGGAAAAATCCTCTTCCACGCTATTGAATTTAGGATTAGGGTTTCTAGAGGAACGTGCATTACTATGGCCATGAGCATTCACAGCAATTCACTGATGATGAGCAAGCCCTACTTACATCTACCTTCTCTACAAAGCAAGCTTTCGCTGAATGCGAATTTTCTTCATAGCAGAAAAAAAACAATTTTCTACATTATAATAGTTGGAATGGTTAGTTTTATTAATTAATTAAATTTTTGGTTTCTATTGTTCATTATATTAGGTTATTTTAATCATATTGTATTTCTTTCTAGTTTTTATTTCATAATTCTATATATGAAAGATTGATAAATAAATAAATTTATTGAATTTTTCCAATATTTAACAATCACATAAAAATAAATCAAATAGATGAAAAGTCTAAATACAATTAAAAATTTATTTTTAAAAGAAAACCATAATACTCTAATAGATTTACATAAATTAGCAATATGTAGAATATGGGAAAATGGCTGAACAAGTGTGCAACATAGCAGTTGCCAGAAAAAATGAATTGGTTGCGGATAATAAGGAATACGATAAGATAGGGCTCACAATGGGATAAAATAGGTTTCACAAAATAAAAAGTTAAGATTAGTATTTAATGAGAGATTTATCCCCATCTTTTGGGACAAGTTTAACAATTCCCATATTGATGGACTTCCCAAGGGTACCCGAGTCATAGGCTTCTGATGGACTTCCTATAAGATTCTTGCTAAAGTCCTTGCTTCCCATCTTGTGAATATCCTCCCCAACTTTATTTTCTCCACCCAAACTGACTTCATCAAGGGGAGGTATATCCTAGAAAACCTCATTACCAGCTGGGAAACTATTGAATGGGCCAAATCCTCCAACCAGAATGCTGCCATGTTTCTCCTTGATTTTGAAAAAGCTTACAACAGAGTTGAATGGGATTTCATCCTCACCATGCTCAAGGCGTTTGGCTTCCCTGATGAATTTTGTAGATATGTCCAAGTCCTCCTTAAAGATGCCTCTGCCCTTATCGAAGTTAATGGGAATCTCTCTCAACCTATCCCCCTTTCCCGATCCATTAGGCAAGGATGCCCTCTTGCCCCTGCCCTCTTTGTGATTGCCTTTGATGCTTTGTTTTACCTTCTCAGAGACAATACTCTGTCTCCTAAAGTTTAAGGCATTACTCTTCCTGATGCTTTTGAGCTTCTTAATATTCAGTTTGCTGATGACACATCGCTCTTTCTTGAGCTCTCTAATCATAATATCCATTGCCTTACTCAAAAGCTTGATATCTTTGGGAAAGCTTTAGGTGCCCGCATCTCCAACTCCAAATCCATCCTTCTTGGGTGGGATGAGGAACCCCCGGGCTGGCTTCTTCAGTTTGGTTTTTCCTGGGGTGGTCCTCACAAAATTGTGTGATACTTGGGTATTCCCTTCTCCATCTCCCCCTCCCTTAAGGATATGTGGCTTTGGATTAAGGAAATAATTAACAAGAAGCTTAATAAATGGGATAATAGAGTGCTTTCCCTTGCCGGAAGAATCCAAGTCTGTCAAAAGATCCTCTCTTCTTATAGCATATATTACTCTTCTGCTTGGATGTTTAGTAATTACCAGGTGTTCAAAATTCAAAAGGCTATCAGAAGGTTCCTCTGGTCTGATGGGAAAGGAAAAAGAAAGGCCCATGCTATCAAATGGAGCTGGTGCCATGTTGACAAGAAGCTTGGAGGATTGGGTTTGAAGGATCTCAGGCAGCAAGGGATTTCCCTTGCTGCTAAATGGATATTCTAGGCCCTTGATGGTTAGGAACCTTGGAAGGTGTTGATAAGAAATAATATTCAAGTTGGTGTCCCCAAACATGCCAAAACTTGGAAAAATATCCCCTTTTGTGATCTTGTTGCTGGTTCCTTTCCTGTCTCTGTCCAGGGTACTTGGGTCTTTAAATCTATCTAGAGGGCTTGGGAACATGTGCGTAGATTCATCTATAATTCTAGATTTGATAACAACAATACCTTGCATGGTGAAAAATCTATTTGGTGGAACCTCCACCATAATGGTAATCCTCTTGCCTCTACTAGATATTGGCATAGTAAAGGGATTAAGTGTTTTATGGACATCTTGGATAATGACAACCTTATAAGCTGGCAAACTATTAGCAGCAATTTTGACCTCCCTGATTCTCACAAGAGAACTTTTAACATGGTTAAGAATGCTTGTGCCCCTCTTAATCTTCCCCATAGTATTGATGTGGACTCCCATAGGTACCTCTCCTTCCGATGGGACGATGGTTCCCTCCTCCCTAAAGTTAAAGCTAAAGACATTTATAAGGTCCTCTATGGTGACTCCTCAATTTTGCACCACCTTAATTCCATTTGGTTTGTTAATATTAACCCCCCTGAGTGGCATAAAACTTTAGGAAAATTTTGGAAGTCCCCTATTCCCCCCAAGATTAAATGCTTCAAATGGCATCTCAAGATTAAATTCTTCAAATGGCATCTCAAGATTAAATGCTTCAAATGGCATCTCATGCTGAATAGACTGCCTATTAAAACTCAACAAGGTGGCTCTGATACTTGTCTTGTTTGTAAGATGCTTGAGAGTATGAGGCACTTTTTCTTTAAATGAACTCTTTTGCCAGGGAAGTTTGGATGCTATTTGGAATTTCCATAATAGAACATGCTTCTACTTTTGATATCATTATAGGATCTATTCTTGGTCTCAAAAAAGATGCTAACCTTTTCTAGCATATTTTTTCTTCTTACATCCTTTGGTTTATTTGGAAATTTAGAAATGAGGAAAAATTGCAAGGTAATGACACAACTCTTACTGTGTTTCTTAGGAAACTCATACGTTTTAAAATTATTTCGTAGGTTTGCTGTGTGATGCGGCTTGAGAAGGAGAAGCTGCAAAGATTTCTCCACGATGGCCATGCCACCATGTTTATCTACGAAATGAAAAATGGATTCGAATGGGCCAACATTGCGGACAATCAGGCTGCCTTTGATAATGCTCTTAAAAAGAAGCTTAAGGAAATCAGGGATACTAGAGGGCCCTACTTTGATAAGCTTGAATTATTCGCTCTTGAAAAGAAAGAAAGTTGTGTGGATGGAGGGTGCTCAAGGATGGACCTCTTGGGTTGAAGACTATAATGATGTTTTGCTCTGACTGTTATTGGCTCCTTTTTGTTGTTTATACTCTCGATAACTGTTATCTGTGGTGATTTGTGTCCTACTATGTAATTGATATTTTGATTTGAACTTGGTGGGTTGAGGCTCCGCCTCCCCACTCCTCCTTTTGTACTTCTCCTTTTTGATCAATCGATATATAATTCAAAAAAATTGTATTTCTTTCTAGTTTTTATTTCATAATTCTATACATGAAAGATTAATAAATAAATAAATTTATTGAATTTTTCCAATATTTAACAATCACATAAAAATAAATCAAATAGATAAAAAGTCTAAATACAATTAAAAATTTATTTTTAAAAGAAAACCAATAAAGTTGAAAAAAATTGTTGCCTATAGTTCCAAAAGCCTATGAAGTGCATGTTAATCATACAAATTGTTTTTAATTTATTGTTTATATTTTTGTATTAAAATAATTTGAAATAGATTTTCTGTAGTTTTATAAATAAACAAAAAAAACAAAAAAATGTTAGATAAGATTAAAGTAAAATTAAATAACTTTCAAATTAATAAATAAATTGCAAGTTAAATAAAAGAACTATTAAATATAAATAGTAAACATGGTAAATTTTAACTCGTGTAATAAGCCTTCAAATGATTTCGTCCAATGAGATGATTTAAAATTAAATTCTAGATATTATAAAGTTAAACAATTTGCATCTATACTTTAGAAATGAAAAACTTATAATGAAATATAAAATAGAATTTATTTTGATTGGTGTAGAACAATTCATTTAATCACTAGTTAAGATTAAAAACTCAAAAACGGATACAATAGTACTTAGCCTACGGGCAAGTACTAATAATAGATGAAAATTGTTCTAAAAACACATTTAAATTTATAAAAAATAGTTTAGATAATTATGAGAATAATAGTAACTTTATATTTTAGTTTAATAATTAATTTTAAAATTTTATATTTATTTAAATAACAATAAATTTTATTATTATAATAATATTTTAAAATTTTAAAATATTTTTACAAAAGTTATTTTTAAATATTAAGTAAAATTTTTAAAATAATTTTAACAATAATTTATAGTATAATATTGATTTTTTTAGAACTTCTATAAATATACTTATTTTTTTAAAAAATTAAACAAATTACCATGCAAATTATTTTTTTAACTAACTTTTTTCTTTTAAAAAAAAATCATAAATTGTGCTCTAAAAATATAAGACAAGTTCTATAACTTATATCTTTATGACTATTTGCATATTTATCATAAATCGTGACATAACAATAAATTTATGTGTCCGTTGATTATTAGATGATTGATGTATGAAATGTCATCAATAACTAATATTTTCAACTTTGAAAATGGTACAAATTTCTTAGGTCCAAATTTTGTGACAAGATTTAAGCAAACCTGTCAACATTTTGGTAGAAACTTGGCTGCTTTGCAGCCTTATCTTTTATTACAAAGTCTTTGTGTAATTTAAAATATTTGAAAAGTAAATTCTTTGCATAATTTAAAATATTTGAATAGTAAATTATTTAATACATTTTATAATTATCAATATATACTAATAATCAAATGAAAAATCCTTATAAATTAAGCAAATTAATAATTGTAAATAAAATGGATTAATATATATTTTAAATCATAGAGAGGTTGCTATTGGCATGAAGAGGATTGATGTACATAGAGGATTAGTTATAGGTCTTAGTTTTTTCATGGGCAAAAAGCACTCTAAAATAACACAGTTCTTACATCAAATTATTAGTTCCTGCTAGAGAACTATAGGCAACGACCAAAATCCAACTAGTGATTAAAATTTTTAATTTTAGATAATCAAACTTCTTGAATATTTTTAACAATATCATATTTCACTATTTGATAAAGTTAGATGAAAAATATTTAAATTTACTAATTTAAAAAAATATTTATCATACATCTCATTGGCTTAAAGAATTAGGTGATAAGGACGAATTTTTTGAGAATTTATGGCTATGTTGCAATAGAACTATATGGAGGAGGAGAAATTAATTTGTGATTAAATATTTCAGTTTTAGCCTATCAAAATGAATTATTTTTTCTAATAATAGTATATATTAATATTTCGTAGAGTTAAAAAGTAAATATTTATTAAATTTTATCAGATTTTTGCAGGGTATTTAAATATTGTTTAAATTATATATATATATATATATACATATATATATATATACACACACATATATATATATATATATGTATATATGTATATATATATGTATATATGTATATATATGTACATATATATGTACATATATACATATATACATATATACATATATATATATATATATATATATATATATGTATATATATATATATATATACATATATATATACATATATATATACATATATATATACATATATATATACATATACATATACATATACATATACATATACATATACATATATACATATACATATATATATATATATATATATATATATATATATATATATATATACATATATATATATATATATATACATATATATATATATATATATATATATATATATATATATACATATACATATATATATATATATATTATAGATAGTTTACAAACTTTGATCTCATTCGATCAACAACAAGAGACAACCACACTAGATAGTTTACAAGTTTATGAGCTCCTTACGAGCAGCCACACTAGAAACAACAATTGGAAGACCAATAGTCACAACTTAGAATTCCACAAAGATGTCCCTCTTGGGATTTGAACTAGGGTCTCCACAACGAGAACTCATTGCTTCAACTAACTAACCTAAACCCCTTGGATGAATTATATATATATTTAAATTATATAAATAATTTAATTATATATAATAGTTTTATAATATAATTTTAAACATAACTTTTTAATTTATGTAAAATAGTATAATCTTTTTCTAGTTTTGGTTATTTATTCATTTTTAAATTTGATATTTGATAAAAATGATTTATTTATTTTTACTTTTATATTATATTATTATGATAAAATTAGTTTTTATACATAATAATAATAATAGATGATACCCGACTTCTCCTCCTGGACAGACTCCCCCTGAAAAAGATTATATTAGTAATGATACCTGTGGTTCTTTTGGTCTCCCTGACACTTGTAGGCATATCTTCTTTGATTGCTCTTTTGCCAAAAGTATTTGGCGTATGTTTGATGTTTACTACCCTTCCTTGGTTAATATTTTTGAAATTGTTACTGGTTTTATTGATGGTGCTAAAAATGATGCTAATATTTTATGGAACATGCTATCTTCTAACATTTTGTGGCAGATTTGGAAACGTAGAAACGAAGAAAGGTATCAAGACTCTCCTAGATCCCTTACTGAGTTTTTTCAAAAACTCACATATTTCAAAATTTCTTCACAGGTTAATGTGAATGACTCTGGATAGGAAGAAGCTCAGGAGATTTCTCCAAGCTGGTCACTCTATGATGTTTGTTTTTGAGCTAAAGAATGGCTTTGACTAGAGAAGCCATATGGATAACTTCGCTAATTTTGAAGCTACCTTGAATAAGCTTACCAAGGAGGTGCACATGAGCAAGAACGCGACTGATTATCAAATTAAGATGTTGGCTCAAATTCAGGAAAATAAAAGTATTGTCTAGATGGAAGGCCCAGGTGGTTGGACTACTTGGGTTGAGGATCTCAACCATGTTCTTCTTTAGTCTTTTATTATGACTGTTAATTACTTGATGTATATTCTATTAACTCTGTGAACTCCTCATGGCTGAGGCTAGGCCTCACCTGTTTAACTTTCATTAAATTTTGTATTTGATCTCTCTATAGTTAATATGAAAAAATAATAATAGATGAAAATTGTTCTAAAAATACATTTAAATTTATATCAAATAGTTTAGATAATTAAGAGAATAATACTAACTTTATATTTTGGTTTAATAATTAATTTAAAAATTTTATATTTATTTGAATAACAATAAATTATATTATTATAATAATATTTTAAAATTTAAGAACATTTTTGTAAAAGTTATTTTTAAATATTAATTGAAAATTTTAAAACAATTTTAACAATATTTTATAGTATAATATTAATTTTTTAGAACTTCTATAAATATACTTATTTTAAAACAAAATCAAACAAATTACCATGCAAATTGTTTTTTTTAACTATCTAACTTTTTTCTTTAAAAAACAAAGCATAAATTGTGCTCTAAAGATTAGGACAAGTTCTATAACTTATATATTTATGACTATTTGCATATTTATAATAAATTGTGACATAATAATAAATTTACATGTCCATTGATTGTTAGATTATTGATGTATGAAATGTCATCAATAACTAATATTATCAACTTTGAAAATGGTGCAAATTTCTTAGGTCCAACTTTTGTGACAATATTTACACAAATCTGTCAACATTTTTATATTAAGTTTATTTAATCTCCCATTTCAGGAATCGAAGACAAGATCAAACTATCTCAAAGAGAAGCAGCAACCGCTGCACTGTAGGCCAGTGCCTAATAATATTATATTTTAATATTTCATAAAGTTAAAAAGTAAAATATTTATTAAATTTTATCATTGGTGGATCATGTGGGTAACTTAATCTTCACTTATAAGGTTGGTTTCTTAGACAACATGAATGGGGATATAGAACCAAAATAACAAGTATGAGATATTATAGTTGCAGTTAAGTTCCACGATGGGCGGGAATGGGTGCAACGCGAGTAGGTCTAGGGTTTGTACAAGAGAAGGCGTAGGGGAGGATGCAGAGGGAGGGGATGGCGGAAATGACGAAGATGGTGGGGAGCTCATGGCTTTTGCAGGCCTCTTTATTGTTGTTGAGAAGCCTTTGGTGCAGCAACAGGGGTGTTTGTGTCTCCTTTGCTGCTGCAGCAGGGGTGTTTGGGGTTTTTTCTTTGTGGGTGAGGAAGAGGCGGTTGATGCCGAGGGTGTCCCCAACACGGGTGTTGTTTCAATGGATTTTTGTTCCATCTTTTTTGGTGGTGTTACCTGAAGTTTCCTGTCTATCTCGAAGCTTAAGGAGGTGGGAAAACTAGGCTCTATCTGCCCCTCCCTTTTTAGGCTTTTTGTTTCTTGTTCTTTTTGCCTGCTTCGTGGAAGTGGGAGTTGGTTTCATGTAGAAGAGATTCTCTAGTGCCTAATCTTTGTAATATTCTGTTGGGGGTTTGAGGATCCTTTGTGTAGTAAGGTCTTTCCCTTCGCAGCTTTTGCCGGAAGGCTAGACTTCTCTCATGTGGAGATTGACTCTTTCCATTCTTTTATGTTTCTTGTCTTGGTTGGTTTTGTCCCTCCCTTGGCCTTTGTCTTTTCTCAGTGTAGGGTCTCTTCTTTCTCTAGTTTTTTTCCTTTGTGCATTACTCCTATTGAGGGGGAGTACATCCCTATTGAGGAGAGATTTTTTCATGTGGTTTCTTGGTGGAAGAGTCCTTCTCTGCTTCCACGTTCTTCTTCCCTGAATCCTATATAGGGGGAAGATCCTATTGAGGTGGAAGCCCATCCTATTGAGGTGGACAGTGGCTGTTGGGTGGAGGCTAGTAGCTGCAAGTGGTTTCTTCTTTCTTTGAACTACATGATGGCACTTTGGAAATGGCTGGAGGCTAACCCCTCATTTTTCAAGGCGGAGAGGGTTGTGTTGGGTTGCAAGTTCAGTGCTAGGGTTGTCTTTGGTGCTGGCAGGCCTGAGGTTTTGGGAGCCTGTTCCTTCCAGGCCTAGTTTTGAGATGATTGATGATGAAGGTAATCATAGAGCTAGTTCCTTGAATTAGATTGTTATGGCTCAGAATTTTAGATGTCTTTCTAAAGATGTAGTTAAGGGCATCTATATGTCTCAACTGTTAAATTTTTTGGGGGCATTTGCTTTGTCAGATGCTAGTAGGAGTTTGCATATGGATGTTGAAATTTCTCAAGGGCCTTTCATGGCTGAGGGTTTTTGGTTATGGTTAAAGGTAGATTTTGGGGTGTTTTTACCCTATGATGGTAGTGTTGAGGTTTTTGGGTTCCATGTTAAAACCTTGGTTATTTGTTTGGAGAGAAGTAACTCTCTAGCAAACTACATGGTGTGAGGCCTAGGCCTATTTTCCGGGTAGCATGGATCGTAGTGTTTTATTTTTAGTTGTTGCTACTTGTTTTTTCGTTCTAGGATGCTAGTTTAAAATGATCAATCTTATGCAGCGATTCCGGTGCTACTAGAGCTTTTTTGGGGCTGTTGGTAGTTCCACTGGTTTTTGGTGCCGGGGGGCTCTGTTATGCTTATCTTCTTCCCCCAAGTGTCTCATTCTGGTTTGTGCTTATATTTCCTATCTTCCTTTGATCTTGCATAGGGTTACAGTTCCCTTCAAAAACTAATTGTATATGGTTTCAGGGCCTATCAAAACATATTTTTACCTTAATAAAAAACTTACTCTTCACTTATTACTCCTTTTGAAATCAGATTTTTGTAAGTTTTTTCACATTTAAAATATTGTTTAAATTATAAATATATATTTAAATTATATAAATAATTTAATTATATATAATAGTTTTATAATATAATTTTAAACATAAATTTTTAATTTATGTAAAATAGTATAATCTTTTTTTAGTTTTGGTTATTTATTCATTTTTAAATTTGATATTTGATTAAAATTATTTATTTATTTATTTATTTTATATTATATTATTATGATAAAATTAGTTTTTATACATAATAATAATCAATAGATGAAAATTGCTATAAAAACACATTTTAGATAATTAAGAGAATAATATTAACTTTATATTTTGGTTTAATAATTAATTTTAAAATTTTATATTTACTTGAATAACAATAAATTTAATTATTATAATAATATTTTAAAATTTAAGAACATTTTTATAAAAGTTATTTTAAAATATTAATTGAAAATTTTAAAACAATTTTAACAATATTTTATAGTATAATATTGATTTTTTTAGAACTTCTATAAATATACTTATTTTAAAAAAAAATTCAAAAAAAATTACCATGCAATTTTTTTTTAAAACTATCTAACTTTTTTCTTAAAAAAACAAAGCACAAATTGTTCTCTAAAAATATAAGACAAGTTCTATAACTTATATGTTTATGACTATTTGCATATTTATCATAAATCATGACATAACAATAAATTTATATGTCCATTGATTATTAGATGATTGATGTATGAAATGTCATCAATAACTAATATTTTCAACTTTGAAAATGGTGCATATTTCTTAGGTCCAACTTTTGTGACAAGATTTACACAAATCTGTCAACATTTTGGCACGAACTTAGCTGCTTTGCAACCTTGTCTTTTATTACAAAGTCTTTGTGTAATTTAAAATATTTGAAAAGTAAATTATTTAATACATTTTGTAATTAATGAAATTTTATAATTATTAATATGTACTAATAATCAAATGAAAAAACCTTTTAGAATTCCTGCAACAAATCTAGTCTTGATTGAAAGCTTTGTTAAATATTTTGTGTGATTCACCTTTTCACCCGAAGGAAGAAAAAAGATAATCAAATTATCTTTTATTACAAAGCCTTTACATAATTTATAATACTTGAATAGTAAATTATTTAATACATTTTATAATTAATGAACTTTTATAATTATTAATATGTACTAATAATTAAATGAAAAATCCTTATAAATTAAGAAAATTAATAATTGTAAATAAAATGGATTAATATATATTTTAAATCATAGAGAGGTTGCTATTGGCATGAATG
>BSBK01008158.1:440000-477697 GCA_027943335.1 Chamaecyparis obtusa
TCTCTAAGAAACATCTTAATAGACTTGCAAAAATTGGGAGGGAAACCAAAGGCATCAAGCATCATAGTAATAAAACTCCATTCAACCCTATCGTAGGCCTTTTCAAAGTCCAACAAAAAGATAGAAGCATTCTGATTAGAATGTTTAGCCCAATCCAATGCCTCCCAATTGGTAATCAAGTTTTCAAGAATGTACCTACCTTTAATAAAACCAGTTTGGGTAGAGCAGACAAACTTTGGGAGGATGGTTTCAAGTCTGCGGGACAAAATTTTAGCAAAGATTTTATAGGAGACGTTCAAGAGAGTGATAGGTCTCCAATTCTTAAGAAGGGTTTTATCCCCATCCTTGGGAATTAATTTGATAATTTCCCTATTAATGGAGTAGCCCAAGGAGCTAGAGTTAATAGCTTCATTATAGATCTCAAGCAAATCATTGCAAATCCACTTACTATTAGCTTTATAAAATTCAATCGGAAAACCGTCAAGGCCAGACGTCTTGTCATTCTTAAGGGAGTTAATAGAGTTCTCAATTTCATCTAGGGAAATATGTTTATTGAGCAGGGAGGCATCACTGTCTGTAATCCTTTTGGGGATAATGTTTCTGCACTGTTCCCCGAGGGGGCTACCTTCCATGGAGTCTTTAGAAGAAAACAAATTTTCATAAAAGTGAGAAAATTCCATTTTTATGCTATTTAAGTTAGATATTTCATGATTATCAATAACAATCTTCTCAATGGACTCATTAGCATCCTTCTGTTTAATGAGGTTAAAGAAGAACTTACTACCTCTGTCACCAAATTGTATCCAATGGGCTCTGGAATGAATCCTAACACCATGAGTTTTATGCTGTTGATGTTGTCTAAGGGCTTCCTTAGCGCAGGCGAGATGGGGGACCAGCAAAGGATTATCTGGATTGTCTTGAATAGTGATCTCAGCATCATAAAGGTTGGCAAGAAGCCTAGTCTCAGATCGTCTAAAGTCCTTAGCTTTCTTTTGACCAACAGTCCTAAGTAGATTCTGCCAGGCAAGCACATTCATATTCCACCTCTCAGCATGGGAAATGGAAGGGTAGTGAAATCTATTAATATGTTTGATGATGCTAATGGTAGAAAGAATATCTTCATCAGCCAAGAGGCTGGTATTGAGAATAAACTTGGGACTGCTGACCCTACTATTGTTAGGGGAACAACTAAACTTGATTGAAATCAAGATAGGGTGATGATCCAAAAGAGTAGTAGGCGAAACTAAGACTAAGTTATTCTAGGCATCAGGGGCCATAGAGAAAAAATTCTTATTGAGATAAAAATGATCCAGCCTTGAGTAAATTCTGGATGGGCCTTTTTGAAAGTTGCACTAGGTGTGCCAAAGCCCCAGATTAGTATTCTTGTTCCCCGTTAGAGGGTCAAAGGGGAGCTTAGAATGCTTAAGAATATTCCATTGAAACTTTTCTTGATCTTTCCAGGAGAACGGAAGTCCTCCAATTTTATCTTCCCGAGACTCGATCATATTAAAGTCCCCTCCCAGCAACCACATAATATCAGGGAGAGAGGTAAGCCAGGACCAAAGACTAGATCTTTCTTTATAATCATTAGTGGCATAAACAGAACAAATACCAAAATCTTTATTATTATAGTTAAACATAATCCAAATAGCTTTGTTGCAGGGGGAGATACCACTGTCCTTGATGAAGGCTTCCCATTCAGGATTAATCAAGATGGCAACACCCCCTCTACCATGAGGATGATTAGTGACAAACTTAATCGCATTGCTCCAAAGAAAATTTAGGTTGGATTCAAGAGTGAATCTAGTAGTTTTAATTTCTTGCAACATTAGGATATTGATAGATTTGATACTATTGAGAAAACTCTTGATAACAAATTTCCTATTGGGACATTCCAATCCCCTAATATTCCACGAAACACAATTCATGAAGAAACCAACTTAAGATTAGACACATCAGCACAAACAATTTCCTCCATAGGAGAGATTCCCATAAAGACAGAGCTGCCTTGTTTTTTAGTCGCATAATTTTTGTTTTTGGAGCCAAGAGGTCTTCCTCTCCTCTTCAAAGTGAATAGATCATCATTATCTGAGAGGGATGGTGATGCAGGATCTAGTTCCATACTCGGGATGCTAGATAAGCTAGGAGCCGGAATGACTTCCAAGACAAAATCATCGGTAATCTCTTTGAAATTCTTAACCGGAAGTTTAGGCCAAGCAGGCAGAGCCGAGGCGGAAGGCTCATTGGAGTTACCAGTAGAGGGATGTGAGGAGGGAATGGTATTTGGATGAGGTTTGAGCATGGAGTTAAAAGTGGGAGCAGGGAAAGAAGCAGTAGGTTGAGAGGAATTATTAGGTTTGTGGCCACGTTTCTTCCTCTTTTTAGAAACAGCTTGGAAACCATCCACAGAGTCCTCAAGGTTAGGTAGGGCAAAGCTCGGGGGGTTAAGCGGAAGTTGAGAGGCCAAACTTGATTGGGATGAAACATCTATTGAGGGCAAAGGATTAGTCTTAGGTGAGGTAAAATTAGTAGGTTCAGGGGGATTGAAAGCAGGGAGACAGTAGGGTTAGCTGATTTAGGAGATTTATTACGCTTGATAATGGGACAATCTTTTCTAAGATGCCCCTCTTTCCTGCAAAGAAAATAGGTGTTAAGCCCACAAAAAAGCCTCAATAGGGCAAGAGAAAACCTCATTAGTAATGACAATGTTTATTTCACTAGGAAGATCATTGCCCAGGTTTAGCGAAATTAACACTCTAGCATCCATGTGAGGCACCAGACGGACGGAGTCGTCCATTCTAACAAATTTGCCGATGGGCTCGAGGAGTTGCAGCAAGAAATGCCACAGAAAGGGAGGGATTTGCTTAACAAGAATCCATCTAGGAGCCGAAAGGGCAACAACTTCATCAAGGATAAATTTAAATTATATAAATAATTTAATTATATATAATAGTTTTATAATATAATTTTAAACATAAATTTTTAATTTATGTAAAATAGTATAATCTTTATCTAGTTTTTCTTATTTATTCATTTTTAAATTTGATATTTGATTAAAATGATTTATTTATTTTTTCTTTTATATTATATTATTATGATAAAATTTATTTTTATATATAACAATAATAATAATAGATGAAAATTGTTCAAAAAACACATTTAAATTTATATCTAATAGTTTAGATAATTAAGAAAATAATATTAATTTTATATTTTGGTTTAATAATTAATTTTAAAATTTTATATTTATTTGAATAATAATAAATTTTATTATTATAATAATATTTTAAAATTTAAGAATATATATATATATATAAGCCAAAGTGGACAAGCTGTTGGAAACTGCAATTGAAACAATTGTTGTATTGTCATTGATGTCAAACCTTAACTGGTAAGACTATTGCAAATTAGTAAAGTACTATATCTATTTGAGTGTTGCTAAGGGGATAGGAAAGGTTGGGAACAATAGCACCTAGGGAAAGGTTGAGTTATCTTGATACTACAAAGTGTACTTGACTATGTTGTACAATGATGAGACAATGTATTGTTTATCTTAGTAAGACTGAAGACTAAACTAATAGGCTTGACCGAGCAAAGAATGGAGAAATCATGTTTAAGCCGAGTAATGTTAGTGTTGACTGAGTCAGTGTATGCCGAGAAAAATTCTAGTGTCGACTGAACAATAGTTAATTGCCGAGGAAGACAATATAAACTGAGTCCTGAAACATTTTTAGTAATGACCGAGCTTTCTACATGAAGACCAAGTAGTTGATCATACTATTGACCGAGCATCAACATTTTTATATTTGAAGAGAATTTAGTTTTGGAGCTGACATTGTTGAATTCTTGGATTATGTAAAACGTGTTGACTTTATTTATTCATTGTTTGAAAGAATTAAATGCACTGTAAAATGTTTTATTGTAAATCTTTAAGAGATTTGAGATGATTCTAGAAAAGGAGCCGAAGAACATGAAGCAGGTAGATTCAATGAATTTGACCTAACCCTAAGATCTATGAATGAGATTGAGCGGCATAAGATGAGTTAACCTAATTGAGGAAAGTATAAAGGGAACCTGAGCATTTGGATATGCAAGTGCATGGGTGAACAGAGAATGCTGGAAGATTAGTAAAGTTTTATTGACTATATAAGCAGAAAAGGTTGAAGGAGAATTGTGGTGGTTGCTTGAAGAAAAAGTTTCGAGCAAATCAGAGATGGAGATGGAAAAGTTTCAAAGTTAGTAAACCAGCATTAGTGTATGGAATCAGATCTAATATTTGCAAAGTGAGTTGTATATTTTTCAGATAAATATTGCTGCTACTTTCTAACCATTGTAACAGTCAAAATCCTTTTAACAGAGGTTGACCTAACAGTCATATGTTAAATCCTTTGAACAAGGTTGCATTCTAATGGAGTGTATGTAAGTCCTATGACTAGGCTCACTTTTAACAGGGTGATTGAAATCCTTTAACCGGGTCACACCTGATAGTGTTTATTGTAACCTTTGACAGGGTTGGCTTTTTACCGAGCCCACTTCAGAAGAGTGAAAATCATAGTAGCATGTTACAAAGTGGTTTTTCCCAAATTGGGTTTCCACTATAAATCTTGGTGTTAATACTTGTGTGAATGTTTTGGTTTGAACCAAGTTAAGTTACAGCTGGGTAGTGGACTGCATTGTTATATGTTTCTATTATTGAATTAGTGATGACCGAGTTTGTTTTGGTTATTGGATCTAATTTAAGGAAAAAATTGTAAGTTTGTTTTATACATCAAGACCTGAGAACAACTGATTCACCCCCTCTCTCTATTTTTCTAAATCATATTAAAAATTGGTATCAGGGCTTTGTTTCTTATTATTAGTGTTTACAAAAATCAAGTTTAAAGGGGCTTGAAGCAAATGATCAGGATGTATAAGAAGGAGGTACCAAAGTTGAATAAGGAAAACTTCCCTGCATGGAAAAGCTTGATGAAGCTGCATCTGGCTAGTATTGGTGACTCTACAAAGTACTACATTAAGAATGGCTATGTCTCACTTATCACACCTTTAATTGCCGAAGAAATGAGAGCTAAGCAAGAACATAATTAGGCAATGCTGGAAATTGCATCTGCCCTAAGCTATCCAGAATTTGAGGACATTAAGGGTTGCACAACTGCTAAGGATATGTGGGACACTCTTGCAAGAATCTATGGTGGAGACTTAAATGTACTGAAAGCAAAGGCCAAGAGTCTTAGAGGTAAGTTTGATGAAATGAGAATGCAAGAAGGTGAAAACATTGCACAATATTGTGGTAGAATAAAAGAAGTTGTGAATGCTATTAGAGGAGCAAATGGGGCTATTGATGATGAAACTATAATTGGGAAAGTACTAAGAACCCTGCATCCTATATATGCTATTAAGATCTCAGCTATTCAGGAATCTAGATGTAACTCTGCTAATGTGCTTACTTTGGAAAGTTTGGTTGGTAAGCTGACTAATTTTGAACTCTCTAACTATGATAATTTCACTGTTGGAAGCATTGGTAATGTTGAATCTACTTTCAAGTCACAACTAGTTCTGAATAAGCCAAAGAAAGAAAAAGAAAGATCCATCAGTGAAAGTGAAAGTGATAGTGAAAGTGAAAGTGACAGTGACACTTCTGATGAAGAACTAGAAGATCTAGAAGCTCTTATGGCTAGAAGACTGAGAAGAGGAAAAGGAAAGTATAAAGGTACACTCCCTATTATATGTTTTGCATGTAATAAAGTTGGTCATATAGCTGCTAGATGTCATGACAGGAAGGATAAAGATGATGAAATAAAAAGAAAACACAAAGATAGAAGAGATGACAAAAGCTACCGATGGAACAAAGACTACAAAGGAAAAGGTAAGAAATCTTGTTACATTGTTGAAAAAGAAACTGACACTAATAGTGATGATTTTGAAATTGAGGTAGTCTATATTGCAATGAAAGATGAATCTGATGAGGATGAGAAAACTGCATTGATATCCTATGTGAACAAGAATGATAAATGGATTATTGATAGTGGTTGTTCACATCACATGACTGGTAAAAAAAAATAAGTTTGAGACCTTACATCATTACAGAGGTAAAAGTGTAAAATTTGGTAATGATGCACCATGTCCTGTTAGAGGAAAAGGTTTGATTAAACTGACTGATAAGATATCATGTGAAAATGCATATTGGGTTGAAGGTCTTCATTATAATTTGTTAAGTGTTGCTCAGCTTAACAAAACTAGTTACCAAGTGGAATTTCATCACAAGCAAGCTAAAATATTTGATACTATTGGAGAACTAATTGGAAGTGGAGATCAGACTAGAGGTAATTTGTTCTATCTTGACCTATCTAAAGAAACATGTTTAATTGCACAACTTGATGATATTTGGTTATGGCATAAAAGGTTGTGTCATGTTAACTTTGACAATCTGGTAGAGATAAGTAAGAAGAAAAAGGTAAGAGGTCTACCTAGATTGAAGAAACCTGAGAATGTGATGTGCAAGGAATGCTAGTTAGGAAAAATGACAAAGTCAAGTTTTAAGAGAAAATCCTTTACTTCTGAAAACATTTTAGATTTGGTTCATACTGACCTTTGTGGACCTATGGGTGTACAAAGTTACTGTGGTGCTAGATACTTTATCTTATTTGTTGATGATCATACTAGGATGATGCATGTAATGTTTCTAAAAGAAAAATCTGAAGGTTTTCAATTCTTTAAGTGGTATTTGGCTAAGGTTGAGAAGGAGACAGGTAGGAACATGAAATGTCTTAGATCTGACCGAGGTGGAGAATTTACATCAAATGAATTTAATCTATTTTTCAATGATAGAGGAATTAAAAGATAGATGTCTGCATCTAGAATACCTCCACAGAATGGTATAGCAGAAAGAAGAAACAAATATATCTTGAATTGTACAAGGACATTGTTGATTGAAAAGAATGTGGCATAGAAATACTAGAAAGAAGCTATAAGTAGTACTGTCTGCACTCTTAATTGGGTACAGATCAAGAAATGTACAAATCTGACACCCTGTGAATTATGGCATGGGCATGGACCGAGTGTTAAATACTTTAGAATCTTTGGAAGCAAGTGCTATATATTAAAATACACTAGTAATGGAAAGTTTGATGCTAAGAGTGATGAAGGCATATTCCTAGGGTATTCCATAAAAAGTATAGCTTACAAGTGTTTGAACTCTAACACTAACAAAATTGTGGAAAGTGTGAATGTCAAAATTGATGAGTATGTAGAAAGAAATGAAGCTGACATCAAAAGAGAACCAGAAGATTATAGATCTTTTGTGTACATTAAGGAACAAGAAGAGGCAAGTAACATACTTGCACTTGATGCCAAGTCTCGGGTAAGAAATGCTGAGCAATAAATAGATGCTGCTGAGCATCAGAAAAATAGTGCCAAAAGAGAACAAGAACATGCCGAGCTACAAGAAAATGCTGCTGAGTATTAGGAAGAGGTTGCCAAGCATTCAAAAGTTGAATCTGACAATCTTGTTGAGGAACCTGATGAAATAGAGGAGAAAGGAGCTGAACCTATTTTGGAAAAATATGTAAGAAGACATCACAAGCCTGAACAGATAATTGGAGACAAAAATATTGGAATTTAGACCAAAAGTAAGACTAAGGATCCAACATGCCTACTGTGTGAATTTGAACCCAAGTCAACTAGAGAGGCATTGGAGAATGAAGAGATTGACCAGATTGAGAAGAATGATACTTGGACTTTGGTGCTGAGACCTGAAAACAAAAATGTTATAGGAACTAAGTGGGTGTTTCGGAATAAGATGAATGAAAATGGTGAAATAACTAGGAACAAAGCTAGGCTGGTATGCAAAGGCTACTCACAAGAAGAAGGAATAGATTATGGGGAGACATTTTCCCCTGTAGCTAGATTGGAAGGAGTAAGAACTCTCCTTGCATATGCTGCTTA
Source organism: Chamaecyparis obtusa (assembly GCA_027943335.1). NCBI lineage: Eukaryota > Viridiplantae > Streptophyta > Pinopsida > Cupressales > Cupressaceae > Chamaecyparis > Chamaecyparis obtusa. The sequence continues at coordinate 447,942 of BSBK01008158.1, forward strand.
TAAAAATTTCAAGGTTTATCAAATGGATGTCAAGTCTGCATTTGTTAATGGTATACTAGAAGAAGAAGTTTACATAGAATAGCTAGAAGGTTTTATTGATCCAAACAGAAGACACATGGTGTGCAAACTGAACAAAGCACTATATGGATTGAAACAAGATCCCAGAGCATGGTATGAGAGGTTGCACAACTACTTGATACAGATTGGATTTTCAAAAAAAAATGACACAAGCAATTTGTACATGAAAGATGAAGAAGGTAAAGGTATCCTATTGGCAAAACATTTTGTGGATGACATTATTTTTGGTGGACAAGATGCATTGTGTAAAATATTTTCAAATGAAATGCAAACTAAATTTGAAATGAGTATGTTTGGTGAGATCAAATTCTTTGTTGGTTTACAAGTATATCAAAGGAAGAATGGAATTTTCATTACACAGTCTAAGTATGTTAATGAAATACTGAAAATTTTTGGGATGAAAGATGCTAAACTAGTGAGTACTCCTATGGTTACTGGACAAAAGTTATCTAAGAATGATGATGCTGCAGAAGTGAATCAGACTTTGTACAGATCCATGATTGGAAAATTGTAGTATGTTGTACATAGTAGACCAGATATTGCACTAGCTGTTGAGATTGTGGCAAGATTCTTTGCCAATCCTAAGGAAACACACATGATGGCTGTGAAAAGAATTATGAGATACTTGAAAGGAACTGCTGACTATGGTCTATATTATAAGAAGGATGAAAAATTTGAACTCAAAGTTTATACTGATGCTAATTGGGCAGGAAATGTAGATGACAGAAAGAGTACTAGTGGTGGAGCTTTTTTTCTTGGATATAAATTAGTCTCCTGGATGAGCAAGAAACAAAATTGTATTTCCCAATCTACTGCTGAGGCCGAGTATGTTGTTGCTGTAGTAAACTATTCAAATTTGGTATGGATAAAACAATTGTTGATAGGCATAAAAGAAGAAATCACTGAACTTGTTATTTTCTGTGACAACACAAGTGCTATCAATATTTCTAAGAATCCAGTGATGCACACTAAGACCAAGCACATAACAATCAAATATCACTACTTGAGAGAATTAGTACAAGATAAAGAAGTCCGAATGGAATATGTAAATACAAAAGAACAATTAGTAGACATATTCACTAAAGCTTTACCCAGAGAAGCTCATGAGTATTTGAGAAGTCAATTAGGGGTCCTTCCCCTAACCGAGGCTACCTAGTCAAGCTAGGAGCACTGCATCAAATATGCTACAACAAAATATTTGACAAATTGATGCAGAAGATTGTCACACTTTAGGGCTGGCCTAGAGTTGTGAAAAGGAGCAAAGCCAAGGAATCAGTCATAAGTAAGATGACAGAGGGAGAAACATTGAGCTGCATAGATATTATCTACATTTGATGGATGTATATTTTAGTTACTACTTTGGCATTTTTGTCAAAGAGGGAGATGAACTGATATGATAACACATGACACTGAAAAGGAAGGGTGATGAACTGAAATGAAGGATCAGGATAGAGGGAGATCTGAATACTTCTGATGGTCACAGAAGTGAGGCTTATAGGATTCTAAATTAGAATGAAGCTAAGGATATTATAAATAATTCTCTGATGAATAGATAAGTTTTTTGGATTGGTTGGTAATCCATGTGTTATTCAGGTGATATCATATGGTGTTTCCATCAATGGAAAAGAGGGAAATTGTTGGAAACTACAACTGAAACAATTGTTGTATTGTCATTGATGTCAAACCTTAACTGGTAAGACTGTTGCTACTTAGGAAAGTACTATATCTATTTGAGTGTTGCTAAGGGGATAGGAAAAGTTGGTAACAATAGCACCTAAGGAAAGGTTGAGTTATCTTGATACTACAAAGTGTACTTGACTATGTTGTACAATGATGAGACAATGTATTGTTTATCTTAGTAAGAATGAAAACTAAACTGGTAGGCTTGACTGAGCAAAGAATGGAGAAAGCATGTTTAAGCCAAGTAATGTTAGTGTTGACCAAGTCAGTGTATGCCGAGAAAAATTCTAGTGTCGACTGAACAACAGTTAATTGCCGAGGAAGACAGTATAAGCTGAGGAAACATTTTTAGTAATGACCGAGCTTTCTACATGAAGACTGAGTAGTTGATCATAGTATTGACCGAGCATCAACATTTTTATATTTGAAGAGAATTTAGTTTTGGAGCTGACATTGTTGAATTCTTGGATTATGTAAAATGTGTTGACTTTATTTATTCATTGTTTGAAAGCATTAAATGCACTATAAAATGTTTTATTGTAAATCTTTAAGAGATTTGAGATGATTCTAGAAAAGGAGCCGAAGAACATGAAGTAGGTAGATTCAATGAATTTGACCTAACCCTAAGATCTACAAATGAGATTGAGCGGTATAAGATGAGTTAACCTAATTGAGGAAAGTATAAAGGGAACCTGAGCATTTGGATATGCAAGTGCATGGGTGAATAGAGAATGCTGGAAGATCAGTAAAGTTTTATTGACTGTATAAGCAGAAAAGGCTGAAGGAGAATTGTGGTGGTTGCTTGAAATTTTTTTTTTGAGTAGATCAGAGATGGAGATGGCAAAGTTTCAAAGTCAGTAAACCAACATTAGTGTATAGAATCAAATCTGATATTTGCCAAGTGAGTTGTATATTTTTCAGATAAATATTGCTGCTACTTTCTAACCATTGTAACAGTCAAAATCCTTTTAACAGAGGTTGACCTAATAGTCATATGGTAAATCCTTTGAACAAGGTTGCATTCTAATGGAGTGTATGTAAGTCCTATGACTAGGATCACTTTTAACAGGGTGATTGAAATCCTTTAACCGGGTCACACCTGACAGTGTGTATTGTAACCTTTGACAAGGTTGGATTTTTACCGAGTTGACTTCAGAAGAGTGAAAATAATAGTAGCATGTTACAAAATGGTTTTTCCCAAATTGGATTTCCACTATAAATCTTGGTGTTAATACTTGTGTGAATGTTTTGGTTTGAACATTTTTGTGTTTTACAAGTTAAGTTACAACTGGGTAGTGGACTGCATTGTTATATGTTTCTATTATTGAATCAATGATGACCGAATTTGTTTTGGTTATTGGATCTGATTTAAGGAAAAGATTTTAAGTTTGTTTTATACATTAGGACCTAAGAACAACTAATTCACCCCCCCTCTTTGTTATTTTAAATCATATTAACACAAGCCACCATATTTATATTAATAAAAGCTGATTCAAGGACTCCTCCATGGAAGAATAAGGAAGAAACCCCGGAATCATAGTCATATACATGCAATGAAGATAAAAAATGTATTTACAATAAGTTTTCCTTCCGAAAACCACAAATCCATACATGATGCTACAATAGCTCAAAAACCCCTTACGAGGGTAGATACAAAACAAAAATGAGCTACTAGCGAAAAAACCTCATAGACCTAAGAAAAACACATTTATCACATCCCAATACAATTCCCATAAAAAAGCACAAGTCTAGTGCTCATCCATGGGGGAGGATGAGCGGTGCATGAAATCCCAATCCTACTCCCAACCAAGTGGCAAAGCCAAAGCAGACACTACATCCCAACCATCACATGAAAATTCAACAACAGGTGGAGTTGTGGAAGATTAAACAAGAGAGAGTGGAACATTCAGGTCTGGAACCAGTATAGTGGAACCGGGAAGAAGCACCATGCAAGATGAATTAACTTGTGGAGGTTGAACCAGAGGCAACAGTGAGACCAAGAGATCCAACACCACATGCACAAGCCTCCTGATATTATCCGCAAGCTCCTTTCCAATAACTGGGGACACAATATGCAAGTTGTTATTGATAATACAAAAACTATTTTTCTCCATAGCCCATTTAAAACAATCATATACCATGAGGTGTTCGTGGCTGATCATGAGGTCATGATGTGAAAACAGACCACCTATCAGTGCTTTGCTTGACCAAAAATCATATTTCTGAAGTGCCACCATAAGCCAAGAACTAGAGATAAACTGGGGATGAACCACCTTGTTCGCGATATAAAGCACTAGCTTAATTGATTGCAATAGGTCCATCAAGTTGGAAAGGAAGATTGATACCAATTGTGAAGGGAAAACAACTAATTTTGTCCTTGGAGTGAGCACGTTTTCACCAATTACATGAGGAACTGCCCTGTAGTGAAGCATAAAGTTGCAAATGAACACTTGTTCAAGCTCTGGGCCATCAATTCTGTGGGGGAATGGAAGCTCAGAGGAAAGGGGGGATATGGAGACCTGATAATTTATGGGCAGTAGCTCGACATGGAGAGATCCGTAGGCATCATAGATAGGAAACTCCATTTACTACAAATTCCAGCCTTGAGAGAAATCTCACAACACATAGCGTTAGTAAAGGGTAGGGGATATGAATGCAACGAATGTACATTCACAAAAGAATGCAGGGTATTTGAAGGCAGCCAATGTGAATTTGAAATTGGAGCCATTTATGGTAGATCTCCCAAAATCTATACTTGAGGATGAAGAAGGACAGAGCTCATTATAAATCAAGGTGCTTGTCAGAATAGCCACACATAACCACTATGTGAATACATATGAAACTAACAGGGGTAGTGTACTTAGGCTGAACTAAAATTTAGCAATGATAGCATATGAATGCGAGGTAGAGTTTTAATAAGTACACCATAGATAACGCATTCATTAAAGCATCAACTCACCTCACTTACACAAGGACACGGTACTTATGCCAGACGGACAATTGGTGCGTTGTCACTTAGACCCACCAAGTAATAATTCCAAGTGGCAGAGTGCACTAAGGAGAGCCTCACATCCACACATTTGAGCTAGAACCATCATATGCTGACTTGTCCACTCTGAGGATGTCTTGAAGTGTTGCATCTTGCCTTATGATCTTATAAGAATATTTTTATAAAAGCTATTTTTAAATATTAATTGAAAATTTTAAAACAATTTTAACAATAATTTATAGTATAATATTGAGTTTTTTAGAACTTCTATAACTATAATTATTTTTAAAAAAATTTAAACAAATCACCATGCAAATTGTTTTTTTTAACTATCTAACTTTTTTCTTTAAAAAATAAAGCATAAATTGTGCTCTAAAGATATAAGACAAGTTCTATAACTTATATGTTTATGACTATTTGCATATTTCTCATAAATTGTGACATAACAATAAATTTATATGTCCATTGATTATTAGATGATTGATGCATGAAATGTCATCAATAACTAATATTTTTAACTTTGAAAATGGTGCAAATTTCTTAGGTCCAAATTTTGTAACAAGATTTAGATAAACCTGTCAACATTTTGGCAAGAACTTAGCTACTTTTCAACCTTGTCTTTTATTACAAAATTTTAGTGTAACTTAAATATTTGAAAAGTAAATTATTTAATATATTTTATAATTAGTGAACGTTTATAATTATTAATATGTACTAATAATCAAATGAAGAACCTTTCAGAATTTTCTGCAACAAATCTAGTCTTGATTGAAAGCTTTGTTAAATATTTTGTGTGATTCACTTTTCACCCAAGGAAAGAAAAAAGAGAATCAAATTATCTTTTATTACAAAGTATTTGCATAATTTAAAATATTTGAAAAGTAAATTATTTAATACATTTTATAATTAATGAACTTTTATAATTATTAATATGTACTAATAGTCAAATGAAAGAACTTTATAAATTAAGCAAATTAATAATTGTAAATAAAATGGATTAATATATATTTTAAATCATAGAGAGGTTGCTATTGGTATGAAGAGGATTGACACATAGAGGATTAGTTATAGGTCTTAGTTTTTTCATGGGCAAGAAGCACTCTAAAATGACAGAGTTCTTACATCAAATTATTAGTTCATGATGGAGAACTACAGTCAATGACCAAAATCTAACTACTGATTAAACTTTTTAATTTTAGCCAATCAAACTTCTTGAATATTTTTAACAATATCATATTTCACTATTTGATAAAGTTAGATGCAAAATATATAAATTTACTAATTTTAAAAAGTATTTATAATCTGTTTCATTGGCTTAAGAAATGAGGTGATAAGGATGGACTTTTCTAAAATTTATGGCTATGTTGCAATAGAACTACAGGCATGAGGAGAAATTAATTAGTGATTAAAAATTTCAGTTTTAGCCAATCAAAATGAATTATTTTTTCTAATAATATTATATTTTAATATTTCGTAGAGTTAAAAGGTAAACTATTTATTAAATTTTATCATTGGTGGATCATGTGGGTAACTTACTCTTCACTTATTACTCCTTTTGAAATCAGATTTTTGTAGGGTTTTCCACCTTTTAAATATTATTTAAATTATATAAATAATTTAATTATATATAATAATTTTATAATATAATTTTAAACATAAATGTTTAATTTATGTAAAATAGTATAATATTTTTCTAGTTTTGGTTATTTATTCATTTTTAAATTTGATATTTGATTAAAATGATTTATTTATTTTTTCTTTTATATTATATTATTATGATAAAATTAGTTTTTATACATAATAATAATAATATATGAAAATTGTTCTAAAAACACATCTAAATTTATATCAAATAGTTTAGATAATTCAAATTTTATATTTATTTGAATAATAACAAATTTTTTTTTTTTGGCAAAAATTTTATATTTATATTTATATTAATCTAGTTCAAAGGGCTCCCGGAGAAAGAACCAGTAAAGAAAACTCCGTTCATTACCCATATATATACAAAAAGAGAAAAACCTTGCTCAAAGAGGATTTAGTAGCCTACCCAAAAACCCACATAGTCGAAACATGACCTGTTAGCAAATACAAAAAAGCCCCTCACCCCAATGGCAGAATAAATCCGCATTACAATATATTCCGAAGCCCTTTTGTAGACATCCCACCTATAAGTAGGCCAAAATACAAATACTTAAACCCCCCTTACATAAACCCCTTTACATTGTTCATATTCTGATACATATACTGTATTTACAAAGAGAAATTGGCCGTCATATTAGTATGATGGCATCAACCACATAATATATACAATGAAACCGACAGGATATCAAAGTTTGCTTTTAGAAGCCATGGTAGGAAATTGAACCGAAAGAATTATAGAAAACATCTTGATAGAATAGAATAGGTTATCCAATGCAGCACAAAGCACCTCCTGCAAAACAATGTATGAAGGAAAACAAAACTAGATTGCACCAGAAAGCATGTTAGAACATCATTAGTCATGACTTCCAAAACCAGGATGTGAAGGTGGTGATAGAAACAAAGAACTCCAAGGATGGTCTGCATGAGAAATAAGAGGATCCCCCGAGGCACTTGGTGATAACAAAGCACGATTAGATGAAGGAGAAACCAGGAGATGAATAGGGGAAGAACATGAGCCAACTGATAATGGAGTCAAAGAATATGCAGGAACATCCAATGAACCTGAATTACCCATAGGGGAGATACCATCCAACACAGGACAAACCAAATTCAAATTCAAAGAGTGAACATGAGCCAAAATAGCAAGAAGGGCATACATTTTTGCAAATGCCTTTCCTCTGTGACCCGCATCAAACAGGGTTCTATTCAAGAGATGATCAAGAGGCATGATGGAATTTTCTGTAATACAATCTTTAATCATAGCCAGAAGCATGACATATTTGTCAGAATTAAAAAGAAGATGCTGAGGAAATATACCCCCAATATGAGCTTCTTGAAGCCAAAAGTTATACTTTTGGACTGCAAGAAGTAAACCATTATCCTGAAGATAGATCGGCTAAATAGACCAATTTGCAATAGCTACTAACAAAGTCCATGACTGAGACAAATCCAATATATTGGAACAAAATACCAAAACAATTTGAGATGGAAAGATAATTCTTTGGAAATGCGGAGATAAAATAGAATCACCAATTAGTTTATGAATACTTCGAGCACATTTTGGGTAGTGAATAATAAACATGGATGCAAGAGCATCATCAGAAACATTACTTCAAGTGGCACTTCCAGATGAGGACTTGACAAATGAACTCCAAGATTCAATGGTCTAAACTCATCAATGTATCTGTGTAATGCCATGGAAACAATACCAGTAAAACCAACACTATATTACTAATGAAAATAGCAAGTAATTGAAATGAAACAAAAATTGATAATATAGCACAAGTAGCCATCATGAGGGACCTTTCCCCATATGTAGAAATAAATGAAATAAGTACGAACCAAAAAATTTCACACATATTTAATCAATACTCAGCAAGGTCCTTACAAAAATAGAGGGGATTATCTCATGTGAACCAGATCATGCAGAGAACACTCGCACCAGAAGTAAATAGGAAGTAATATTGAAAGGAAATGTTACACATGTGGAGGCAGACTATTAAAAGTACATGACAATCAAAGAATATCATGGAATAGAGTAACATGATGCGATATGAAGGATGATAAAATATGCCGATCATTTCATACTTACGACATTGAAATAATGAGGGGTAATTGAGGGGAATGAGAATAAGCATGGATTATATAATTTTATAAAGGGTAATTAAGGGGAGTCAAACTTTATTAATTTAAAGATAGAGGGGTGAGAGTTTGGAGATATAATAGAAGAAGGGTAGATGATGTTAGAACCGTCAGCTCCAAAGTTAGCTAACAAATCCACCAAACAATTTCCCTCTATGTAAGTGTGGGTTAGAAAAAAATCTAGAAATGAATGTAGAAGAGACCAGATTTTAGATAATACATAAAGGATGTGCCTTGAATATGCAACTCTCCTAACACATGCATTGATAATAACTAATGAATCACCTTCAACATGTAAAAATTGGATATTTAACTTCTTTGCCAAATTGTTGGTTCCTGGAGGGATGGGGCGAGCCTCAAAATAAATAACTAATCCCCTGAAATCACAAAGAACAAACCCAATCCCTGACTTACCTAGGTTACCTTTAGAGGACCCATCAAAATTTAGTTTAATATAACCATTTTGGGAGGGGGACCATCTAATTGAAGATCTAACATTATTTTTATCTTTCAAACATAAGGGGAAAGGGAGAGGAGGAAACACTAACCCCTGCCAATTCTTAGCAATAGAGTTATCCCAAGTAGAAAATCCCCGATTACCTTTGAATTTACACGTATAAGCATTAGTAACCTCAACAATGGAATGGTGAATTCTTTTAAGAACATCATCAATGTTTGATGGTGAATTTCAAAAAATCCTTTTATTTCTCTCCCACCAGATGGCCCAGATCACTAGAGAAGGAGAGCACACCTAGATAGATGCAAACATGGATTTGGTAAACAAACATGGCCAAGATTGCAACAAATCCCAGATAGGCATAGGGAGTGGCATAGGGAAACTCAACTTATTTAAAATGAATAACCAACATTCTTGAGCAAAAGAATAATTAAGAAAGAGGTGATCAACAGATTCTTGGTCCTGATTACACAAAACACAAGGAAAGACATTTTTAATATTTAGTCTAGCTAATTTGTCACTTGTGAGGACCTTTTTTTCAGAACAAGCCAGGAGAAACAACCAGCCTTGGGAAGAACTGACTTGTGCCAACAAAAAACAAAGGCCCTTTGTCTTGAGCTATTATTCTGATTAGACTGAATTTTCTCATAACCCAATTTAACCGTATAATTACCGTCTGGAGATGAAGCCCATAAGAGGTGATTAGGGGATTTAGAAAGGAAAATAATTTGAGAAGAGAGAAAATGATTTGCAACAGTAGCTTCCTAAGAAGAAATTGGGAGAAGAGAGAAGTCAATCCATATTACTAACCCTGTGTGAATTGAAACTGTAGACACATAAGAAGAAAAATTAGAACCCCACACAGAAGAGGCAACTTCCTAGATGTTTAAAAAAGGTTGAAGAGTGCATAAAGGTGGCAGACCATTCGATGAATCAAGCCAAAATTTAATTGATTCACCATTATGAACTTCCCATGAAATAGAGGAAGTAATGATATATCTCGCTTTCATCATAAAGTTCCAAATGGTTGATCCTTTTAGAGGATCGAGAACATAAATAACTCTAGAAGGATCTAAATTGTTAAGATATTTCTCTTGCATTAAGTGGCACCATTTAATATTGGGTTGAGAAAACAATTTCCATATCAATTTTCCCCCAAAGGCTAAATTCTGAGATGACAAGTTATGAAGACCCACTCCACCAGTAGATAGAGAGGAAGTCATATCCGAGAGTGAGACAAGAAGAATTTTCTTTTTGCCTGTCATATTAGCAGTCCAAAGGAAGTCCTTAATTAATTTTTCAATCTAACTTATCACTGATTTTGGGGCTTGAAGAACTGAAAAATAATAATTGGGAATAGCTGATAAAATAGTTTTGATTAACAATATTCTCCCAGACAGGGAAAGCCATCTTGCTTTCCATGCCAGAACCCTTGACTTAATATGAGCAATAACTACCTGCCAATATAATGCTTTATTAGAACCCAAAAAGAAAGGTACTCCTAAATAAGTAGAGGGCAGCTCATCCACAAGGAATCCAAGGATATCATAAATCCTTTGAGCTAATGATTGTTGAACATTAAAAATGTATATCTTTGATTTTTGACTATTAACTTTTTGACCGGATGCTGAACAATATACATCTAAGACTTTCTTGACTTGTTTGGCCTCCTCTATAGAAGCTTTGCCAAAAATCAATGTGTCACCAACAAATAAAGAGTGTGTAACTGAAATAGTAGTATGTGGAATGAGGATACCATACCACAAGTTTGCAGCATGGGAAGCATTAATAGCTCGACTAAGGGCCTTAGCCATTATTATAAACAAAAAGGGGGATAGAGGGTCTCCTTGCCTTACACCCTGAGAAGATGAAAAGAAACCAGTAGGCACTCCATTAAATATTACAAAAAAATGAGCACTGACTATACAAGCCTTAATCCATCTACACCACTTTTTTTAAAAACCAAATCTTGACAGAACTTCTAGTAAAAAGGACCAACTTACCCTATCATACGCCCTCATCATGTCTAACTTAACTACAAAGGAGGGAATGGAATGTGAATTTATTGAATGTAAGGTTTCATGAGCTAGAATAGCCCCATTTTTTGTATCTCTACCAAGGACAAAACCCCCTGCTCATGAGAAATGATCCTTGGAATAATATGCTGAAGATGCAGGTAAATTGCTTTTGTAATGATTTTATAAATTGTATTACAAAGTGAGATAGGATGGAAGTCAGTAAAAGTTTGAGGATCATTCACTTTTGGGATAAGCACAATATTTGTAGTGTTAAAGCTCTTTAACATAGTTGAATTCTTCCTAGACTCCTCTAAGACAACTAGTAAATCCAAAGCAATAACATCCCAGGTCTTCTGAAAGAAGAGACCTGTAAACCCATCTGGACTAGAAGCCTTGTCAAGAGATAAAGAGAAGACTAAATTTCTAACTTCCAGCAAGGTAAAGGGAGCCATTAACAACAGATTGTCCCGAGGTGTAATAGATGAAGGAATATGTTGAAGAATATCATTAGAGTTATCAAAATCTGGTGCTAAAGGCATAGGGGGAGACAAAAAAATTGAAAAGAACCTAACTCCTTGCAGCTCTATTTCTTTTGCATCAGTTAGTATATTCCCATGCTCATCCTTTATTGAAAAAATTGATTTGGCCGCTTTCTTATGTTTAGCAGATGCATGAAAAAACTTAGTGTTTTGATCACCTGATTGCAACCATAACTCACGAGACTTTTGTCTCCAATATTCTTCCTCTCTTGCACATAACTCAGTCCACTCCAACTGTAGTGCTTTTTGCACTTCATAAGACTGTGGATCTAATCCATTTACTATAATATGTTGATTGATTTCAGATAAATCCTTCTCTATCTTTTGTTTTTTCTCAAAAATGTTCTTAAAAACATTAATATTCCAAGCCTTGATTAGGTTTTTAACGTACTGTAATTTAAAAAAAAATTGGAACATCTTAGTTCCATTTTCATGAAGTGCAAATTGCCACCATTGCTTCAAAAGGGAGTGGAAAAGAGGATGCCTAAACCAAACTGATTCAAATTTAAAAGAAGATTTTTGAGTAGATAGGGATGAATTAGGTGATTCAATGTGTAATTGAATAGGAAAATGGTCAGAATCTGAGAAAGACAAGATTTTTGATGTTAAGAGAATATTTTCCAATTTCCAAAGATGAGATCCCAAAAACCTATCCAATCTAACCGCTATTTGAACAAAACCCGATCTACGATTTGTCCAAGTATAAGAACCATTTGAAGGCATGATATCAAGAAGATCATTATCCAATACAAAATTATTAAAATCAAAGACCACTCGGTTAGGAGGATTAATTCCTCCCCTTTATCATTTGGACTCAAAGTAGCATTAAAATCTCCAGTAAGAAGATATTTGGAGGATGAGAATTGTTGAAGTACATTAGTTAAATCTTGCCAAAGAAGCAACTTAGTAGGGGTAGACATGGGCCCATATAAGTTAATTAAAAGGAAAGACAAAGAAAAGTACTTAATACTCAATAACTGCCAATTCATATTTGATTGAAGGGGAAATACTGAAATAGTCTTGGGATTCCATAAGGCTACCAATCCTCCAGAGGCTCCAATTGCTGGAACAGAAGAACTTTCCCACAAACCCCACCTCTGTACTAAAGAATTAAAATTATCCAAGGACAACTTAGTTTCTTGAAGTAGAATAATATCACATTGAGAAGAATCAAGCCTTTGCTTAATTCTGTTTCTCTTGTCAGGAGCATTAATGCCCCTAACATTCCATGAAAGGATTCTCATTGTGGACAAGGAGAACACTTAGTTCTCCTTGTCGAACATCTTTTTGAAGAAATTTTTTTATCTAGCATGGATTGAACACCAGCCTCAATTTCCTCCAAGGCTTTAGTCAATTTAGACTTTCTACCTCTTTTTTTAGGTGTTTGAAATAATATTATAATAATAATAATAATAATATTTTAAAATTTAAGAACAATTTTTTTTTTGGCAAAAGTGGACAAGCCACTGAATATATTATTTTTATAAAAAAAACTGATTCAAAAAAGGCTCAACCGAGAAAGAATTAGTAAGAAAACCCAGAATCGTCACCAAGTACAAAAAATTAATAATCGATATTTACAATCTTACTTATATCGATGAAATGTTTGCCCAACATACAATTCGGAGATAACACTTTCTCCCATGATGACATAATTTGAGCAATCAAAACACAAAAACTTCCTCCAAATCTGACAAAGTTTGATCCCTAATACAAAATATAAAAAAATTGGAGCTAACTAAATTTTACTTCTCCATTTCTGCACATTTCACCACTTGTGGAGATACCCGGTCTCCTAAGAGTCGTGATGTAGTCTCCCAGTCAATGGTCAGGTGGGGCTGAGGTGTAGCCTCAACCAGACCCATGTGTCAATCCCGAAGCTTCTGGAGACCCAACATGTGTCACTGGCTCCCAAGTATGAATTTGTTCACCAGTATGGGGCATTAACCAACCCGAATCAACAACATCTTCACCCAACATCGTCGACACTCCATGAACATGACCCCGAGCAGTTTCAAAATTGAAACCCTGTGAAGCAAGCATCATACACTGTTCACCAGGAGACAATCGAAGAGGAACACCCGAAGAAAACCCCTCAGAATTCTGCAATGCATAGTCCTTGTTTGACAAACTCAGCATATCCAAAATGGCATACCCTGTGTGCTTCACTTGTTCTTCCAATTGAAAACCCAGAACCCTCGCTGTGGCTTGTAGGGCCGATTTCATGAAGCAAGGGCTTTTCTTCTCAAACATTTTTTTGCAATGAATCATAATTTTTAAATATTATAAAAATTATAATATTTAAATATTATAATTTTTATAATATTTAAAAAATTCATTTTTAAATATTAATTATGATGCATTTAAGAACATTTTTATAAAATTTATTTTTAAATATTAATTAAAATTTTTAAAATAATTTTAACAATATCCTATAGTATAACATTGATTTTTTTAGAACTTTTATAAATATACTTATTTTTAAAAAAAAATTCAAACAAATTACCTTGCAAATTGGTTTTTTAACTATGTAACTTTTTTATTTAAAAAACAAAGCATAAATTATGCTCGAAAGATATAAGACAAGTTCTATAACTTATATGATTATGACTATTTGCATATTTATCATAAATTGTGACATAACAATAAATTTATATGTCCATTGATTATTAGATGATTGATGTATGAAATGTCATCAATAACTAATATTTTCAACTTTGAAAATGGTTCAAATTTCTTAGGTTCAAAATTTGTGACAAGATTTAGACAAACCTCTCAACATTTTAGCAAGAACTTAGCTGCTTTGCAGCCTTGTCTTTTATTACAAAGTCTTTGTGTAATTTAAAATATTTGAAAAGTAAATTATTTAATATATTTTATAATTAATGAAATTTTTAAATTATTAATATGTAGTAATAGGTCTTAGTTTTTTCATGGGAAAGCAGCACTCTAAAATGACACGGTTCTTACATCAAATTATTAGTTCCTGCTGGAGAACTATAGGCAACAACCATAATCTAACTAGTGATTAAACTTTTTAATTTTAGCCAATCAAACTTCTTGAATATTTTTAATAATATCATATTTCACTATTTGATAAAGTTAAATGCAAAATATTTAAATTTACTAATTTAAAAAAGTATTTATCATCAATCTCATTAGCTTAAAAAATGAGGCGACAAGGACAACTTTTTCAGGAATTTATGGCTATGTTGCAATAGAACTATAGGCATGAGGAGAAATTAATTAGTGATTAAATATTTTAGTTTTAGCCAATCAAAATGAGTTACTTTTTCTAATAGTATTATATTTTAATATTTCGTAGAGTTAAAAAGTAAAATATCTATTAAATTTTATCATTGGTGGATCATGTAGGGTTTTTCACATTTAAAATATTGTTTAAATTATATATATATTGAAATTATATAGATAATTTAATTATATATAATAGTTTTATAATATAATTTTAAATATAAATTTTTAATTTATGTAAAATAGTATAATATTTTTCTAGTTTTGGTTATTTATTCATTTTTAAATTTGATATTTGATTAAAATAATTTATTTATTTTTTCTTTTATATTATATTATTATGATAAGATTAGTTTTTATACATAATGATAATAATAGATGAAAATTGTTTTAAAAACACATTTAAATTTATATCAAAAAGTTTAGAGAATTAAGATAAGATAAGATAAGATAAATTTATTAATGTCCAACAAGAGACCAACAAGGGTCTAATGGATTGGAAAGGTACAACAAAAGGAACAACGAACCAACAAACTACCAAACAGTGGCCGAGAAAGCAAGCAAGAGTAAAAAAGAAAGAAGAGAACAAGAAACAACAACCAAGAAGAACATACACAAGAGAAGGACTAAGGATCATTTTCAAGTAGAAAGAAATCAAACACCGAAGAATAATGATCCAAATGAGAAGGAACCCTGGGCCATCACTATGAGCTGCTGAAGATGTGTCGCTGACTGATAAAGGTGCTATGGAGTCTCATAGATCTAGAGTGGCCGGTTATGGAGGCATTGTGAGGTCGCTTCACACCCTGTAATAGAGACGAGGATGAGAAGAAGATCATAATGAGCTGATCGGATATCTATCTTTGGGGGAAAAGAAGCTGTAGAGTATGCTCATGGAGCTATATAGTCTCACAAAGATAAAGTCTCAGGCTTCTATGATCGGTGTAGCTAAAGAAAGCAGCCAAGGAACTACACCCTCTGAATAAGCAATAGAATCTCCCTATGATCTCATAGTAAGTAGGACAATGGAAGATGAAGTGTGTCTCAATCTCAATCTCAGCCAGGGTGCATAACCTGTAGATCTGACCATCTCTATCAATGTGATGGTCTATTTGGGCCCAAAGGTGGTGAGATCCAACCCTGAAAGATCCCAGCATGATGCAAAGAGCGTGACACCAATGCTGAGATAAGTATCTAGGATGAACAATAATCCCATCACAGATGTCTAGAAAGTGCTCAACATAAAAAGTCATCCTCAGGTGCAGACCCCCCATGGGTTAATCCAGGTCATGGTGATATACTACCTGTATATATGTCAAGTCTGACATGTCTGTTCAAGTCCTGTTTGGAAGGGAGGAGGTGAGATGAAGCATCAAGAGAGAACTGATAGGGGGGAGGTGATTAATGTCAATCCTAATGGAACCTAAAAGGGATGAGGCCTGGGCATACCAACAATGGGCTCTGGAGGAGGGGTCTGAATTGGCAAGCACCACTGAAGAGCAATAGGCCAGGTAGGAATATTTGTTGTGACCATCATTGGAGTCTGCAAAAAATTGGAGGTGATGAATAAACCAAACTAGATCAAAGATGCCCCCCAATCTAAAGGGATGAGCCCTGAACTCAACCATAATGATGCTATGAGTTGTGGACCGATGACATCTGATGATACGCTGGAGGAAGATAGTCTGAACATGTTCAATAGAGGCCCAATCAAAATCTAGAAGGGATGAACCCCAAACAGTAGAACCATAAAGTACCATAGGTATGACCAAGGAATCCAAGAGGGACAACTTGGTTGCGGTGTCCTAAAAATGATGTTTGAAACACTGTCTCTCCAACATGGCAAGGGAGCCCATCCTTTTACTGATCTTGGGCATAATGGTGGGTCTTAGGCTGAATTGAGGGTCGAAGAACTTGACCCCAAGGTAGGTGTATGAAGAAGTAATCTCAATCTCCAGTCCCTGATAGTAGAAATGAAGATGTGAGGTCTTTAGGCAATTAAAGATCATCACTCACGTCTTACCCAGATTCACCATCAGCTGTCTCAAGTCACAAAAAGAGGCCAAGCTATCAAGAAGTCTTTGGAAACTCTCTGGTGAGGAGGTAAGGAGAATCACATCATCAACAAAGAGGAGAATGGAGACAAGAACCTGGTGTAGGTAACAACCATCACTCAGAAGTGAGGAATCTCTGAGAAAAGCCTTGAGCTTGTCAATGTAGATGTTGAACAAGGTGGGGGAAAGGGGACACCCTTGTTTCACCCCAATAGTGCTCTAGATAGGGTAAAAGAAACCCTCAAGAATCCTGAATCTGCCCTCAACATGCTCGTAAAGTCTCATAATAGCTCTCAAAAGAATCTCAGAAATCCCAATATCTCTAAGTCTCTGGAAGAGGGCCACCCAAGGGATGGTATCGAACGCCTTTCAAAACTCAATGAATCAATAATAGACTTTCTTGGAGTGATGGTGAGCCTCCTCAATAATCACCCGCAAAGTCAGGATGTGGTCCATGGTCTAGTAATCTGCCCAGAAGCTGGCTTAGCCTCTAGCCCTGCAATCTCTCCTATCCAAATCCCTATTAAGAATAGTATTCAGTGTCATTACGTAGATTTTGGTGAAGGTGTGCCCAATCATGATGGTCCTATAGTTGCCGGGGTTAGAAACTAACCCAGTCTTGTGAATCAGATAGATTAAGTGTCTTGACCAAGACTCGGGGAAGCCAGTGCAAACCACACTATTAAAGAGTGTCAAAAGATAGGAGCTCAACACAGATATATCTAGCTTGAAGAGCTCAACCTAAAAACTATCCTCATCAGCCGCCCTACTGCATCTTGTAGATCTAATAACCTCGTAGATGCTAGAAGCAGTAAAGATATGGAAGTGAGGGGGAGGGTGAGGTGGAGAGATGACTGGTCAGGGATGTCATAAAGAGTGGAGGTGTGGGAGGCAAGGGATCTAAGATCGATGGTGGAAGGTGGAGTGGGATGCCGAGGGAACATGGTGCGCCATAAAAGTTTAGGATTCTGAATGAGCATATCGTACAGGGAAATGCACTATGAGGTAATGAAAGCACATTTCTTTGAATGAAGAAAGAGGTGGTAGGAGGAAAAGAGGCCAGTGAAGGCGAAAGGGAGAGTCTCAAAGCTCAAGCGCAAGGAGGTGGAAAACTTTGCAGTCATCGTCAAACCATCAGTTCATAGGGAAAGTAATCTAGCATGTGGATGTGAGGATCAGGTGGTGAGGGATAGAGAGAAAAGCCACCTCCCAAATAGCTGTGATCAATAGGTCAAACATGGAGGAAACATGGTAGTAGTCATAAAAGATCTTATGTGAGAGGAGATGATAGAGGTGGAGGGTAAAGAGATCACAGTTGCCCTTGGCAAACTAGAAATGAAAGTGGGTAGGAGAACGATCAAGGATAGTCGGGGAACGAGGAAGGTGAGATGGGCGAGGGGGAGGAGAAAAGTGAAGCACAAGGCTCAGAAGAGCGTGGTCGGCTAATGGAAGGTGAGAGATAGTGAAGCGATAGATGGAAGGGATAAAAGAAGTGCTAATGATAACATAGTCAACCACACTATCACCACCGCAGTGCAGCCAACACGTGAAAAGCTTAGAACCAACGAAGCAAGAGAGGTCATTCAGAATAACCAAATCGGAAGACTCACAATAAATATTAACTTTATATTTTGGTTTAATAATTAATTTTAAAATTTTATATTTATTTGAATAACAATAAATTTAATTATTATAATAATATTTTAAAATTTAAGAATTTTTTTATAAAAGTCATTTTTAAATATTAATTGAAAATTTTAAAATAATTTTAACAATATTTTATAGTATAATATTGATTTTTTTAGAACTTCTATAAATATACTTATTTAAAAAAAAAATTCAAACAAATTACCATGCAAAAAGTTTTTTTTAACCATAAATTGTGCTCTAAAGATATAAGAAATTCTATAACTTATATGTTTATGACTATTTCAATATTTATTATAAATTGTGACATAACAATAAATTTATATGTCCATTGATTATAAAATGATTGATGTATGAAATATCATCAATAAATAATATTTTCAACTTTCAAAATGGTGCAAATTTATTAGGTCCAAATTTTGTGACAAGATTTAAACAAACCTGTCAACATTTTGGTAGAACTTAGCTTCTTTGTAGCCTCGTCTTTTATTACAAATTTTTTGTGTAATTTAAAATATTTGAAAAATAAATTATTTAATACATTTTATAATTAATGAACTTTTATAATTATTAATATGTACTAATAATCAAATGAAAGAACCTTTCAATTCCTGCAACAAATCTAGTCTTGATTGAAAACTTTGTTAAATATTTTGTGTGATTCACCTTTTCACCCAAGGGAAGAAAAAAGATAATCAAATTATCTTTTATTACAAATTATTTGCATAATTTAAAATGTTTGAAAAATAAATTCTTTAATACATTTTATAATTAATGAACTTTTATAATTATTAATATGTACTAATAATCAAATGAAAGAACATTATAAATTAAGAAAATTAATAATTGTAAATAAAATAGATTAATATATATTTTAAATCATAGAGGTTGCTATTGGCATGAAGAGGATTGACACATAGATGGATCAGTTATAGATCTTAGTTTTTTCATGAGCAAGAAGCACTCTAAAATGACACAGTTCTTACATCAAATTATTAGTTCCTACTGGAGAACTATAGGCAACAACCATAATCTAACTAGTGATTAAACTTTTTAATTTTAGCCAATCAAACTTCTTGAATATTTTTAATAATATCATATTTCACTATTTGATAAAGTTAGATGCAAAATATTTAAATTTACTAATTTAAAAAAGTATTTATCATCCATCTCATTGGCTTAAAAAATGAGGCGATAAGCATAGATTTTTCAGGAATTTATGGCTATGTTGCAATAGAACTATAGGCACGAGGAGAAATTAATTAGTGATTAAATATTTCAGTTTTAGCCAATCAAAATGAATTATTTTTTCTAATAATATTATATTTTAATATTTTGTAGAGTTAAAAAGTAAAATATTTATAAAATTTTATCATTGGTGGATCATGTGGGTAACTTACTCTTCACTTATTACTCCTTTTGAAATTAGATTTTTTAGGGTTTTTCACATTTAAAATATTGTTTAAATTATATATATTTTTAAATTATATAAATAATTTAATTATATATAATAGTTTTATAATATAATTTTAAACAAATAGTATAATCTTTTTGTAGTTTTGGTTTATTCATTTTTTAATTTGATATTTGATTAAAATGATTTATTTATTTTTTCTTTTATATTTTATTATTATGATAAAATTATTTTTTATACACAATAATAATAATAATAGAAAATTGTTTTAAAAACACATTTAAATTTATATCAAATAGTTTAGATAATTAAGAGAATAATATTTACTTTATATTTTGGTTTAATAATTAATTTTAAAATTTTATATTTATTTGAACAACAATAAATTTAATTATTATAATAATATTTTAAAATTTAAGAATATTTTAATAAAAGTTATTTTTGAATATTAATTAAAATTTTAAAATAATTTTAACAATATTTTATAGTATAATATTGATTTTTTTAGAACTTCTATAAATATACTTATTTAAAAAAAATCAAAGAAATTACGATGCAAATTGTTTTTTTAACTATCTAACTTTTTTGTTTAAAAATAAAAGCATTTATGTCTATAAAAGGAGACAAGAGATTCATAATTAATTCTAGAATGCGCGTGAAAAGATTGCATTCATGCAAAGCTGTTCAAACAGGTTGAAGATAGAATTGACCAAATCTGTAGACAACATCGAGCGATAGAGAAAGGAATTTACTGAGCAGAATAGAGTTGGAGGATACAAAGGAATTGAATTGAGTATATTGGCTAGAGGTATTTTGAGCTTAGCATAGATCTGAAAATCTGCAAAAGAAAGTTGTATTTGAATCAGTTAACCATTGCTACAGATAAATCTCTTAATCGAGTGGGACTTAACATTATTTATATTTCATTATGACATTCAAGGAGTGTTGATTGTTTTCATGTTGACCTCATTGTGAATATTTGATCATAGAGAAATGTTAGTGATAAATCCTCTAACCAAGTCACACCTTATAGTGTGTTATTGTAATCTTTAATAGGGTTGGCTCTTAACCAAGCTCACTTCAGAAGAGGGAAATTATTTTTGAGGACCGGTCCTAGGTTGTTTTTCTCCTAACAGGGTTTCCACGTTAAAATCAAAGTGTTATATGTGTATGGATGTGATGAATTATTATTTTTCTTTACACATTACAATTAATGGTTTGATCGGTATATAGACTAGTTAATTTACTGGTATTCAATATATGAAAATAAAGGCATAGTTAAAGTTTTACCGAGTTGATTAATTGATTTGAAAGAATTGGTTTATACATCAGGGATTATTTGGGATTGTAGGATAACTAGACTTAATTGATTCACTCCCCTCTCAGTTATCTAACATCTGTATATTATTATATAGACATCTTGAGTTTTTACAATGCAATTATCAGGTTTAGGATTTCCTTATTTTAATGCTGGGTGGGAGATCATCCTTTATGCATAGTTCTATTTTTATTTTTTCCATGTGATTTTATCTTTGCGGGACACATATCATGTTTGTGGAACTCTTAAGGAAAAGAAAGGGAAGTTTTTTATGAGAAAGCCCACCATTGCAACATGTATCGTATGTAAGGTTTGAGATAAAATGTCCTTTTCATTTACTTAATGGACATGATGGCTAAAAGGTGGGAGGTTAGTTGTTATATGCATGTTCAATGGATCTAGTTATGTTTTTCCAATGTGCCTATAAGTGATAGTCTCTCTCTAATGATTGATGACATGGAGATTCTCTATGGGCACCTTTTGGATCCTGCGTAATGATTCAAAAAATATTTTTATGGTTGAGGTTTTGCATAAAAGTGGGAACTAAGATTTGTTTTAAGGTTGAATTATGTAGAAACTAAGAACTCTATTTTATTAGAGAAAAGACTATTTATTTTCTATAGTTGTTTAGATATCTATTTCATACTTTATTTCTATCAAGTTTTTGTTAATTTGAAAGGTCGACGGTGCTTTATGGAGCCTTTTGGGTTTTGAACTAATATTGAATATAATATAAGTTTATGTCATTTGAGCAACAAATATCTTATTTGAATCTAACACCTTTGTTTATGATGTTGTCTTGAATGTTGGATGATGTTACATATTCTTCCAGTTAGAGATATTTGAATATATGAAGTTGCTGCATATATGTGATGGTAGTGGGAATGAATAAATGAATGAGAATATTTCTTGAATGTATATGTTGCCTTTGTAGATTTTATGGATGCACCTATGAGATGATATGGAAGTTATAACATGTGTCATGGACCTGGTTATTTTGTTCTCACTTAAAAATTAAAGGGAATATGGTATACTATGCTAAATTGTGGATATGTAGAATCAATAAAGTTATTTTAAGTGTTAATTTAAATTCCTAGATACTATTGACTTCCACCATGTTGTCCTTGATGAAAAGGATTGGAAATAAATATGTATTACTTCAGGTGGCATGTAATAAATGTTATATGTTTTTTTATGGAAAGGTTGTAAATAAAGGTGGGGACACTTGTCTTTGTTAATATAAACATTATTGAAGTCACACAGTGCTAAGTTACTTGGTCTTCACTTCTCCACGTGGCCTTATTGTTTTGGAGGAATTTAAAGTAACATACAATATATTTTGGGAAATTGAAATAAAATAAAACAAAAAAAATGAAGAGACATGTCATCTCTCAAATCCTAAGGTAGCCAACATGATAGCTTCAAGTATCAAGATTAGCAAAGGTCTTGGTCAACATTGGTTGTGGATTTTGAATATGATGATCAACTTATCAAGATGGATCAAATGACATTCAAATTTTAGTAAGGTTTCAATTTGTTCAAAGCATTTATAGGTATTCTTTCTCTTGTGCTTTCTCATTTAGATTTTTCCAAAGGAAAAAGGATAAAAGATTTTGAAGAAGAGTTGTTCATAGCTTTTTATTATATAGTTTCAATGCAGAATTTTTTTGTTCCAAATTTACATTTCAGCAAAGAGTTTATTGAAAACTCAAATAAACATATTTTAGAATAGAGAAGTGACTTGGGTTTTCTAGATATAAGGATTTAAAAAAAACAAACCTAATCATGGTTATCAAATAGTTGTAAACAGATTTTGAAAGGAAAAATAGGGAAAAAGAAAAAACCCAATATAGGTTTCAGTTATAATGAGATAATAACATGTTTTTTCCAAAAACCTCATAAGAGTAAGAATTTTTTTAATACAACTATTGTAAAACAAGTCTTGACTAAAATATTTTAAAGAAAATAAGGGTTTTAAATTTGTTGGGTTTGTTTACCCTAATCAAGGGTAAAGAATGAAGATAGATGTAGTTCAACAGATAGTTGAAAACATATGTAAATAGTTGAAAATGGATGCAAACAGTTGAAAAGGAGACGGACAGTTGTATAATCAATTATTGAGGAATCAAACAATGTACTATTGAATTTATCATACATAGGAATGTATGCATGCATGTGTTAAGAAATGTGTATGTCTATGTGTATATATACAAGATTGTATTTGTAGTGAAGTCATTAAATATCTCTTTGTTACAAAGGGTTGTTGATCTTATGATTACAACTTGTATATGCATTTGTAAGGTTATCAACACTTCATATTGTATTTGATTTGTGAGATAGGGGTCGGTGCTCCTTGTA
This sequence comes from Chamaecyparis obtusa, assembly GCA_027943335.1. Classification (NCBI taxonomy): domain Eukaryota; kingdom Viridiplantae; phylum Streptophyta; class Pinopsida; order Cupressales; family Cupressaceae; genus Chamaecyparis; species Chamaecyparis obtusa. The sequence goes on from BSBK01008158.1 coordinate 471,532, forward strand.
GTGGGTGCTACTAAAGATATTGTAATGAGTTGGTGCTCTTGAGAATCAATAAAGATACATGTTATAGGAGTGGTTTTTCTCCCTATGACAAAACCATTTTGGTTTTTGAGGGTTTTACACTCAGAAAATACATGTGTCATATGTGGCGTGTCTTGTTTATATCATTGTTATTACAAATTTGCACTTACATTTCAATTTTCCATTCATTGCATGATACTCTGATACATTTGAATTTTCTACCATTGAAATATATGTTCATCTAATTGTCATTTATGATTATGAGTTCAATGTGGTAATAAATCCTAATGTGTTTAGTACATGCATAAATTTCTAATCTACTTTAGTCACATTGTTGTAAAGACTTTAGATTAATAAGCCATTCTAAATTTAAATTTTCTTATTGAATTTTGATTACTCTAATTTACCTCCCCCCTCTCAGAGTAGTCCACTTCTAACTAGTAATATTAGAGCGTAGGGTCCCCATATAGGTGCATCTCTTACGAGAGATCCTTTATTTGATGGAATTGATTATGTTTTCTAGAAATTTATGATGGAAAATTTCCTTAACTCTCCCGATGTTAATATGTGGGATCTTCTTGTAAATGCTTACAATTTACCTTCTTCTATTCACAGACCCTGCTGAAAAAACTATGTAAGAATTAAATGCCAGAGCTACGTTTCCTAGTTTATGTGGGCTTACTAAGGATTTGTTTGTCAAAGTGATGTATTACAAACCTGCCCATGATATTTGGGTTAAGTTAGAAACTATATATCAGGGTGATGCTAAAGTCAAAGAATCCAAACTGATTACATTAAAAACTTAGTTTGACTCCTTTAAGATGAATGAAGATGGAAATTTATAATTTTTTTTTTGAGGGTAGATGAAGTTGTTAATGCCCGAAGAGGTCTTGGAGAAAACATAAAAGAATATGATGTTTCTAAAGTAGTAAGAATGCTACTGCCAAAATTTTAAACAAAGATTTATGCTTTAGAAGAGAAGAAAAAATTCTCTAAAATGACACTACATAAACTCCAAGTCATTCTAACATCCTATGAAGTGAGAGTAGGATGTAGTGATTTTACTTACAAAGACTATGCTTTTAAAGCTGAAAAGAAAATTGAGATAGACAGTGACTCCAAACTTTTTGATACTTTAGAGGATCTAATAATTGATAAATAAAATAAAAAGTATAAAGACAAATTACCCTTTAAATATTTCAACTATGGAAAGCCATGACATTTTACTACAAAATGTCCTTATATTGATCAAAACAATGACGAGGATAAACCTAAAAAGTTTCCTAAAAGAAAGACTTGGACACCTAGAAAGAAGTTTAATAACTCTAAAAAGAAGAGCCTATTTTCAAAAGAGGACTCAGAAGAGGAATCAAATGGCTCACCTTGTGAAGGTGAAGAAGTACTATTTATGGTAGGAATACAACCTGTTATTCTAATCACATCATGTAAAACAAAATCATCTTCTAAGTTTGATGTAAAAATTGATTTTGAACAAGAGCTCCTTTATGCTATTAATGAAGTAAAAAAGTTTAAGAAACTTGATGCTATACATGAGAGTGCTAATCAGGTTTTACAAGTAGAAATTGAAGCAAAAAATTGAATTATAGAAAGTCAAAAATATCTACTTGCTAAAAGGGAACAAGAAATTAGTAGTTTATAACAATTACAAATTTTACAAAAAAATGAACAGATGAAACTACTAATGGTTCCTCTAAGAAAGATGTGAAGTATGTTAACTAGAATCAACCTCATCCTAAATCTTCCATAAACATAGGTTTCTTTCATAGATATTATTAATTTTTTAACATCTTTGGGCACAAAGTCAATATGTGAAAATTCTTTCTACATAGAACACCTAAGTTTGGGCATAAGAATTCTTATGGTTTTCCAAAAACCATATGATGTTACACTTGTCACCATTATGGGAATACACCAACTCAATGGAATGCTAAACAAAAGGTTCTTAAAGTCTAGAAACCTAAACTTATGCCTAACAACAAAAGGTATTTATTGGTTCAAACTACCTTATTCTCAAACATAGCCATTTCATGGGTTCTTGATAGTGGCTACTCCCATCATATGACATGAAGAAAGAGGAAATTTTATCAATTTGAAGACTTTGATGCAGGTTTTGTTTGTTTTGGGGACAATTCAGAAGCCTACATAAAAGGTAAATGATCCGTTCATTTAAGCAATAATATACCCATTCATGATGTGTATTTTTTTGAAGATTAAAACATAATCTATTGAGTGTTAGTCAAATTTATGATAATGGTTATGATGTCATGTTTCATGCCAAGGACTGTAATATAAAGAATAAGTTTGGAAAAATAATTTCTAGTGGCTTAAGAAAAGCAAGTAACTTATGTAATTTTCTTGATTATCCATCCATTGATTCTACTAAAGACACATGTATCTAATGAAACAAGCAGGAGAAAATTGACCGTGGCATAAAATACTAGGACATGTTAATTTTGAGAATCTAGTCAGAATCAGTAAAAATCAAAATGTTAGGGGTTCACCTCTCTTAAGTAAACCTAGCAATACAGTTTGCAAGGAATTTTTAAAGGGAAAATAAACCAAGGTGTCTTTCAAGTCCAAAGAACATTCTTCTGCAAAACCTTTACAATTGGTACACACTGATTTATGTGGTCCCACAAAAACACCTTCTATAAATGGTGAAAAATACTTTATGTTATTTGTTGATGACTACAAAAGAATTGTATGGGTCACATTTTTAAAGCATAAATAAAAAAAATTTCAAAGATTTAAAGTGTTTAGGAAAATGGTTGAACATGAATCTGATTTGAAAGTAAAATGTTAAGATCAAATATAGGAGGTGAATTCATATCACAAGAATTTATTGAATATTGTGAAAAACATGGTATCAAAAGAAAATATGTTGCTTCCCGTACACCATAATAGAATGGAGTAGTGGAAAGGAAGAACATAACTATGAAGGAGATGGCACAGACTTTGTTTAATGAAGCCAGTCTACCTAAAAAGTCTTGGAAAGAAGCAACTCATACCATTGTCTATATTTTGAACCATGTATGTAAATCATGGTAAAATTTATCTCTACTCCTTATGAGCTTTGGTTTGGTAAAGTTGCATCCATTAAACATTTCAAAATATTTGGTTGCAAATGTTACATCAAACGATATGAAGAAAATTAGGGTAGCTTTGAAACTAGAACTGATGAAGGAATCTTCTTAGGTTACTCTACACATAGAAAAGCCTATAAATGATTTAATTTCACGATGAATAAAATTATTGAAACTATAAATGTTACTTTTGATGAAAAATTGCTTCTTAATGGTATTCATATGCAAGATGTTGAAGAGGACTCTATAGTAGGCTTAAGATTTTTTTTGAATATATTGTTTTTGAATTAGACGATCCTGAATTAGTTACAGTAGATAGTCAAGAAGAGATTTTAAACCCTAATGTAGAAGCATCTCTAAAAAAACCTTCTAGGATTATCACCAAGATACATCCTCAAACTCTGATCATTGGGGATAAAGTTGTAGGAATTATAACTAGAAGGAAAGCAAGACAGGAAGAACAATCTCAAATGGCTAAACATTATTATTTAGTAACAAAATGTGAACCTAAATATGTTTCTAAAGCGTTAAATTATGAATGATGGTTAAATGCTATGAAAGATGAAATTAATCAAATTGAGAAAAATAAAACATGGGAACTTGTACCTACACTTGATGAAAAAAATCTCATGGGTGGAAAATAGGATTTTAGGAATTAACTTGATGAATCTGGTAATGTTGTGAGAAACAAAGAACATTTTTTGTGCAAAGGTTATGCATAGTAAGAATGAATAGATTTTGGTGAGACATATGCTTCTGTAGCTAGATTAGAATCCATAAAAATTTTTCTCTCTTATTCTTGCTACAAAAAATTGAAGGTCTATCAAATGGATGCTAAAACTACCTTTCTAAATGGTTATCTTGATGAGGAAGTCTATATGGAACAACCTGAAGGCTTTGAATCAACAATAAAACATGATTATGTTTATTATGTATGTGTTTCTGGATTTGATTGTGTGTAGTTTTTAGATCAACGTTTCAGATCACACTCCATGATCCATCATCAAGAAACAAAGAGGGCAAGAATTGTAAAATGCTCTTTATGGCCTAAAAAAAGCTCCTAGAGCTTGGTATTCTAGGTTGGATGCTCATTTGACAAGAAAAAAGTTCACTAGAGGTGGAGTGGACATCACCTTGTACATACAAACTGAAGATTCAAACATTTTGGTTATAGAAGTTTATGTAGATGATATTATTGGTGGTTGTAATAATGACTCATCTCAAAAACATGCAAAAATCATGGAATTTGGGTTTGAAATGTCATTATTGGGTGAGTTAAATTTCTTCTTAGGTTTGCAATTTGTCCATCTTGAACATTGTTTGTTTCTTTCACAAACCAAGTATGCTAAAGAAATGTTCAAAAAAAATTAGGTGGTTGATTATAATTTAGTAAGTACTCCTATGGAAATTGGTTGTAAACTGATCAAAACTAATGATTCACTAGCAGTAAATCAATCTGAATATAGGTCCATGATAGGTAGTCTACTGTACTTAACTTATTCCAAAACTGATTTGATGCAATTGGTCTTTTTAGTTTCACGGTTCCAAGCTGCACCTAAGAAAAATTGAATGCTATACAAAGAATTTTCAAATATATCAAGGGTACACTAGATTATGGTTTATGTTATACTAGAAATAATGACTTTACTCTTGTGGGTTACACACATGCTAATTAGGGTGGTTGTATGGATAAAAAAGGAGCACCAGTGGTGTTGCCTTCTTCCTTGATGGTCAAATTTTTGCTTGGCATAGAAAGAAGAAATAATGTGTCACATTGTCTACAACTAAGTTTGAATCTATAGCTTCTACTCCATGTTGCACACAACTCATTTCAATGTCTTATCAAATAAATGATATGGGTATTAAAGTGCCCAAGCTTATCTCTATTTATTGTGATAATACACGTGCCATTGATCTCTCCAAAAATCCATTAATGCATTCTTGCACAGAGCATATGGCCATCAAATTTCACTTTTTGCGAGAGAAAGTTTTAGCAAATGAATTTCAACTAGTTTATGTGTCGTCTCAAGGCCAAGTGGATGATACTTTTACAAAACCTTTTCCTTGAGACACCTTTGGGTGAGTGGGAGAATGGTTGGGAGTCATTTCTTTAAAATCTTCTCTTCATGTTTCATCCTAGGAGGAGCTTGGCTCTCCACAAGCATAATTTAAGTTCCTTCCCTTAGTTGATTTCTATTCCCTTTATCCTTGATTCAAAAAGGGGGAGATGTGCTTATTTTGTATCTCAAGAAATGACAAATGACATGTTTTGTAGATTGGTTACCACAATGAAAAGTTCACAGGTTTTGCAAATTAGTTAGCATATGACAGGTTGTGAATGATTGATTATCACAGGATTCACATGATTCATTGGAATGATTGGTTATCTCAGGAATGGCTGGTTATCTATATTTTTTCAAATTGACATAGGTTGGAACAATGAATAATGTTTTTTTTTTGGTTCAGGTTATGATTTTGGACACTGGATATGATGTGATCAATATTTGATATATTTGTTAGTACTTAATGCTTATGACAATTGATAGTTCATTGATTTATGGTCTTGGATTATTGATATCAGATTTAACAGTTGATTTTGGTGACATAGTTTGATATGTTTTGATATTTGTTGACCATGTTTGTTGTTGCATATATCTCAGGTGGTATTAGTAATGTTTGATGTTTGGTATCTTAGTTTTTGGATTTGATTGTGTAGAATTTTTAACCATCAATGTTTCAGATCATACTACATGATCCATCATCAGGATGTCAGAGAGCAAGAGCAAGAGGAACATGAAATGGTAGATTGTAGATCTAGCACACAATAAAAGGAGGGAGAAGGGAAGAGGAGAGAGAGAGAGAAGAGAGGTACATAAGGATAAAAAATTAATAAAAAATGGACTGTCTTACACCTCAACACTAAAGGAAATAAAAAACAACACTCCAAATAAAAAGGAGCCAAAAGTATGGAGAAGAGTAAGAGGATTGGAATGAATTGAAAAGTAAATTGAGAAACCAAAGGTGTGTGTATATTAAAGGGAAAC